>JAMJEW010000012.1:1200000-1743277 GCA_024713625.1 Morchella sp. 2018-W30
TCTGGGGTGCGTTCATACACCTATTCGATCCCCGCAGACACCGGCTGTCGACAAATACAAGTCTTTTCCCTCTTACCCATTCCTTTTGGGATCCATTCCATTTCCTGTTTGTAATTTCTTGTCCCCGTCAAACTCACATCAATCGCTTCATCTCATCTCATCTCCTATTTTGGCCCATCAGGAATTATATACTTCCTATCTAGCCTGAAGACAATCCCTAAAAAAAAAGTATTCCTACCCCACCCCAGTCCCGTCATCACGGCTCATCCTTCGCTTGTGCAAGCTCGGCGAGAAGGAGTGCAAGGACTTAACTGCTGCACGTTTTCCTGTCTTCCGTCACGTCAGTCAGCTGCAACATCTGATAATCCTTCAACCCCTTCCCTAATGCCGGCCTTCCTCAAAGTCTTCAGGAGGGACAACGCTGCCGCTATCAGAAAGGCTGAAGCAGAAGCTGCTGCTGCAAAGCCTGACGAAGTCAAGTACGCGGACGCGTGGTTCCGAACCTCTGTAACCCCGGAAGAAGTCCAGGAGCTTCTGAGGGGATGTACGAACGAAATCAAGCATAGAGGTATGTACCTCCCAATCTCAACCCAACCCCCAATTCGGTTCAATTGAGCTTTATTACGCGTGGGAAGCCTCAAGGGGATATCTTGAGAGTTACTAATTTGCTTGAATTTATTTTTTTATTTATAACTAGGACTATCCACACCTTTCCTACTATTACCATTTAGACCGAATTCAGACCCTAGCGCCGCGCGAACCTTCATCCGCAACTTCTTTGACCCGGCGACCGGGCCGTTGCGCGGAGAGCATCTGCAGCAAGAGCTCAGATTGACCGAGCCTGTGGTAAGGAAACGAATTATCCCCCTACCTTGGAAGCCGGGTAGCTGACACGCTTTGCAGGTGCTATGCAGCACGTTGAAATGGTGCTGGAGTCGACTTCCCGGCGGTGTGGTAACGTGGGATGTCTATGAGCTCTTCCGTCAAGGAGAAAGTGGTATGTTTGTTCTAGAAAGCTTCCAAACTAGACAGAATTAGTGCTGACAGGCTACCCCGCAGAGTCTGGCATGGCCCGTGACTCGTTTGCGACCTTTATCCCTATCAGTGCCGAGTCGGAAGCTAGATCAAAGATCATTTTCGATTTCTTTGACCTAATATCTGCCATTGCTGCTCATGGAAAACACAATGGACTAGGTGGTCTAAAACTATCAAGACTCGCCGGATGGTGGGCCTTTGAACATAGCGACGGTGGTTGGGGTTTTGAGGGCGGATATGCATCATGGTCACAGTAAGTGAGTCGGTTAAGTTAACTTAGTAGCGCTGTCTCACAGTTATTGCTCTTATTAGGGGTGCAGATGCCACGGCACATATGTTTTTTGCATACCTTCGTTCGCTTTCCCCTGCTGAAGGTGCAAAGGGTGTCTCGGTTTTGCCCATCTCGTTGAAGGCCCTCCTTGCTTCCGTAGATTACCCGCCTACCGCACCACCCCAGCTCCAGTCACCATCAGTACGTGTTGTCATAACAGTCGACAATGTCTCGCCTACTCCATTTGCTCTTTTACGACGTGCCAAAAACTTCCAGTATGACCCAAGAGAAAAAGCTCTGCAAATATTCATGCATCTTGAAGATCCAGTACAAGGTCTTACTGATGAATGCAAGCGTGTTATGAAATGCATTTCCTCTATAAATCAGTCTTCTACTGGACCTTTCAAAACATCTACTGGTCTTCAGGAGCAGTCTTGGTCAAGATTCCAGGATATGGGATTCTCTGGGTTATTGGAAGATCAGGAAAGCGACTCTGAAGGTGACGTTGATGGGCTGTCAATGCGCGGATCAGAAACGTACCGCAGAAGAAGAGCTTCAACACAGCCTGCTACACCACGTGGCGATATGGATCTTCTAGACCTTGCACGTCCTCAAACTCCATCGTGGGCAGATTTCATGCAAAGCGGCTTTGGAGAACGTGACCAGGGAGGCAACGGTCCTAAGCCTCTACTTTTACCTCCAGATAAGGTTTTGCCTCCTATTGACACAGATTCCCGAGTGAAGACTTCGGCATCTCACAGAAGAACTGATGAATTGGACCTTGGCGAGCTGTCAACTGTCGCTCCTATCAATATTGATCATGCGTTTTGGTGGGTTTGGATGTCAAGTTTGGCAGGCGAGGAGCCAACGCAGCGTAAAGCTGTATTTGGAAGATGTGCCTTGGTTGAGACGGCCATCGAAGATGGAAGATGGTTAATTGTTGAAGTAGGCTCTCGATATCTATTTAATGCACAAAGCATAAGCTGACAGTTTCTTAGGAAAAAGTAAGAGGAGCTGCAGTCAAGCCTGACGATGCTCTACTGCCTAAAGATAAAAAGAAGTCTATGAGAAGTATGTTGAGTAGAAGAAAATCAATAGGCCATAGTAGCATGCCTATCGAGCTCCCAATGAAATTCGACCCCTCAAACCCTTCCCATATGCCGAGGGCAAAAATTGCACCGGACCAGTCAGCCAAAATCTCTCAGGCAGCGCAGTCTCTTCGGCAGCAACAGAGTCAGGCTGAGAAGAGCCACTTAAGGTCTACTCCTGGTGGTCAAAGGTCCGCTGGTCAGAAGACAAACAGTGTCTTTACTTTACAGCCCGTGATTGTGTCGGAAGCTACCCCAGCAATGAAATGGGCAAGCAAATACGACCGCGATGCTATTAGAGATGCATATCTTAACGGTCTTCCTCTTCCTGATACCAATACGGCTTCGCGCCCTGTCACAGAACGATCATTACCAGCTCTTCCTACTGATGAAGATGATGATGACGAAAAGGAAGAGGAACCGCCTCGTCGGCAAAGGCCTGTGAGCATGCTGCCACCACCCAAGGACAGGCCAGAACCTATTAGCAAAACTGAGCCTGTCCATAAGTCGCCAAACCCAATCAAGCCTGTACCTATGACTAAAGTTACAGCCCTCCCATCCCCAACTTCTGGTCCTTTGAATCATCCTGCCCTGAGTCTTCCGTTGCCAACTACAAATGGGCATTCGTCCCCAACACTTCAAAGCTCCCCCCTCCCCTCGCCCAAATTGAGAACATCTACTAGCTCTACCCCAGAAAAGATGAGGAAGGTCAACCGATTTAAATCCTTCTTCAGCAGCAAGAAGGCTGAAAATGCTACCACCCCGCTCACAGAGTCCCCAAGTACTGCCAGTCTTGCTGTCAAAAACACATTTCCTAGCAGAACACCATCTCTGTCTAAGAGGAACAATCCCATCAAATTCCAGGGAGCAGTTTCTGCGTCCTCTGTCGCCCTAAACAATGACTCTCGCCTCAAGCTTCACGAGAGAGAATCATCAAACACTGGCTCCGAGGAAGCGCGTACAACAACACATGTATTCTCATCATTTGATCAAGGGCCACTTACAGATCAGCCTGCATTCATTCAGGATGATTCTACCGACAGTTCTTTGCATCACTCTTCTATCGAGGAGCACGTACCTGTAATTCATGAGCCTGTACACGAGCTTGTTCATGAGCCTGTACATGAGCCTGTACATGAGCCTGTACACGAAGCTGTACATGAGCCAGTCTATGCGAACGAAAGGATTTCTGATGAGGCGAGCCCGGTCTCTCGTGGCGAGGCCGTCCCCGTACAGCACAGATGGGCACAGATTAGGAAGAACGCTGCTGAGCGGGCAAAGGTTCCTGTCCAGACTGAGGAGTTCTCTGATGCCAGAGGAAGCCAGGATGATGATGACACCAGTGGTGAGGAAACCATCGAGTCTAGGGTTGCTAGAATCAAAGCTCGTGTTGCTGAGATGACTGGTAACATGGAGCCCAGCAGAGGTTAAATGGCCGGTGTGAATGGATCAGTCCATTTCTAAAACATCAATGACTGCTCAAATATATCTCTTCCTTGTTTTTTTTTTTTTTTTTGGAGTCAAATAACCCCATACCCTTTTTTTATCCTTGAAATTCAGGACTGTACCTGAACTCCTCTTCTTGTCCAATCTCTTTTGTCGCTTTCTTTCATATCTCTTCGTAAGAGGAAAGTGGTCCCTTTGGAATAGCACTCTCTTTTTTCATCTTCGCACCGATTGAAAAGTTTTAATAACCTATCTATTCTACCATCATCGCTAACATCACCCTCGCCATTGCCATCATCACCATACTACTCTCGCTATTACCACCATATACCAAACTCTCTTATGTGCCCTCTATCATGACTTTTTTTTTTTTGACTACTTAGTTACAAACCCCAACAACTAGTTTTTAGTCTTAGTCTCTTTTTTCTGTCTTTGTTATCTTCTTTTCGTTTCGGCAAACGCAAGATACCCGCGCGCAATCTAGCACTGAAATCATTTACAAAAAACTATTTTTCCTTTCATCCTTTTCTTCCTCTTCGTTAGTAGCTATTGGTTGGTCTGCTGTAAGGGCCTGCCTTCCCTACGCTATTTCTACCTATCTGCTCGTGTCTGTCCTCACTCGCTTTGTCGCGGACTCGTAGTCAGAAATTTTATTCTTTCTTTGGTTTGGTCCTGTTCCGTCCCGTCCCACCCTTGTTGTCCTGTCTTGTCTGCTCGAGCGAGTTAGTTACATCTAGTCAAGTAGCTAGTGCGAGAGGTCGAAACTTAAGCTCCGGGGTTCTGCTGCATTTCAATGGGCTCAGTTACTTCTTTGAACAAATTCTCCGATCCAATATTGTCTCGTCTCGTCTCACTCCAGCTCCGTGATGTTTGGCTGAAAAAGAGTTTTTTTCTCTTTTTCTTTTTTTCTCTTTTCTTTCCAGTGTCTGTAGGTACTTCAGTCTGCACTCAGGTTTTGCACTTGAAGAGAAGGGCAGATCTTTGGTCACAGGTAGATGGATATCTGTGACCTACAGTTAGGTACATTATGTACCTACATATGTATGTACCCACTCTAGAATAGGCCTGTTTCTGTCTCTATCTGTCTGTCTCGTATCATCGTATCAATTATGCACTTTGGAAAAGTTGCTGTTGCTGGCAGGCCGGAAGCATAGCCACGTGTGCCTATTTTTGGGAGGATGTGTGCTCATGAGACATCACTCGTTCATTCTTGGTACCTACAGAACTGTGCACAAAGTGTAGTACAAAGTGCAGAGAAATAAATAGAAATATGTATGACGGTAGGCTTGCAGGATGTATGTAGGTTAATGTATGTAAGGTTGGAGGAGGAGGAAAAACTTGTTTCCCTTTTGCTTTTTGCTTGCCTAGTCAGGGTGGTAGGTGTTTGAACGATCCGCGGGAATCATGTAGGTAACACGACGATGATGGAGAGAGAATGAGTGTGTTACATTACATTTCTCTGCTGCTGTTGCTGCTGACACGAGACGAGACAGATCGTGCAAACCATACACAGTGCAGCTACTAGAGTCTAGTTTCATAACGTCTTTTTTTTTTTCTTTTTCCTTTTCTTTCTTTTTCTTCACCCTCCCCGTCCGGTCAGACAAAAAGGAATTTCCTCACCCTCGATATCTATAAAGTCCTCCTCATTGGTCGAAGACTAGTCAATTAGTTTTACCTGATTAAGCGCCCAGCGCCAGAAGAGGGGTTGCACCCCTCCCACGTACTAGGAACGCCCAGCCCAACGTACTTTGAGTCCCGTTCCCTAACCTCAGCCACTCCTATCCTTGTAACCAAATTCATCGCTACATATGTATCTATATAGCTTGGGAATAAGAATACAGTGGAGAAAAATTGAGCGATGGATTATTAACGGGGGTGGCTTGAGTTCCCGAGGTAGGCAACAGAACTGAAAGTGCGCGCAGCGGGATGGAGCGTTCGCAGAGCTGGGGAGGGTGGCGCAGCCGCTCTTAACGCTGGGAACACTCGAATAACCAACGGTATTGGTTTAGCGCCTGTCTCCGTCCAATGGCATGACTGGAGGTTTACTGAAGATCCCCTTTACGGCAAGTCTAATACTAGACTCACGAGGATATTGTGATACATAGTAGAAAAAGAATTGCTTTTATTGGGCAAGCCCGGTAGCTTAGACAGCTTAGTGGTATTTTTGGTGGTCTAATTAGGGGCATCCCTTGGACGGATGAAACTCTCAAATTCGCAGCCTGGACCGTGCACGCACTAAGTTGGGTATATTCATTGCTCTTAATGGCCATAAAGCCAATGAAGATTACTTGCTTAGGCTAGTTCCAGCTCAAAAAGGCAAGCTGCGAATTTGAGAACTTCATCCGTCCATAGGATAGATTTACAGTTTCGATAACTCTCACTACCTACGAAATATATTCACTATATGGTAATCTACAATACAACCCCTTAGTGAATACGTATTATTAAGAGTTGACTAAACATGACATGCGGCAAAACACTTAGACATTGTACTGAAGCCCTAAACCTCCTCTCTCATCATCAATAAAAGTAATAGCTATCAACCTCTGGTATTACTTCACACTGAGCCTAGTTTTCAGAGGACTTCTGCAAGTACCTAGGTCGGGAACAGAGTACTATAGCTTCCAGTGTCCTATTTGGAAAGCAGAAAGCGCCCCACCAAGAGTTTGTATATAGGGGTGCCCACGGCATTTGGTGGGAGTTCTTTCATCCCCTTAGTATGTACTAGTACTACCCCTTAAGCTGTCAGTAGATGCTGGCCCCAGCAAGGAGCAAAATTGGCGGCTTTTGCTAGCAGATCTTCTTACCTTCATCAAGTAATCGACCTCCCATACAAGTCCTGGCCCTCTATTATAGGGGGGTCAACGTACGTCAGCTTCGAGACAGCTTAAAAGATAGACTCCAGAAGAATTGACAACGGAGCAACCCACTACACAGGAAATGCATTTGAGTATTACCACTCTCCTCGGAGTTCTGTAATTCAGGTAGAATGAGAGTAGAAGAACGTGGATGAATGTTGATCGCTTTAGGATGGCTGGGCTTCCTGATTTCAATACTCTAGCGGGATCCGCGAGGGCCATAGCCAACGGGCTTACAAATGCGTCTGCAGAAACGCAGAAAATACAACAGTGAATGTGGCCGCTTAACTGAACTACATGGAGCAATATACATAAACAACGTATCCTACGTGAGCTTCGTACAAACGTTACTTAAGCGTATGCCAATTTCATAAGCTCAGTCCACCTATGGAAAGACGTTGTGCGCTGACACTGAAATGGAGACAGAAACAACGTCGCGAGAATGATTAATTTGAAGATCACCAGTGATACTACGCCCTAGGAAGAACTACTTGGTCAACCAATTCAAAACCTTCCAGAGACTTGCCCAGATCCATGCCATGCATGGATGGATGGTAAGCAGTTCTAAACCTCGAGAAAAGTACAAATACTAATCCTAGTATCTTTAATAGGTGCAATGACTCGTTGCTTTGGGTTTGCCACTAGGTGGCAGGACCGATCAGATTTCACAAAGAATCCAGAGACTCCTTCCGGTAACCTGATTGGCGCCGATCCCCTCTCTCTATTGGGTTGACTGAGGATGTCCAATTTATGACACCCAGTTTGTGGCCAATATGGGGAGGAAGACAGCTTCCAAAGTAATCAGTAACTAGAGTTACCTTTCGGAAGGTTTTTCCTATGGGGAGTTTGCTTGGATTGATGTTGGTAAATTAGTTAGGGAAAATAGCCTTTCTTAGCTAATAAAAGAAAAACATTTCATATTATTTAACGTGTTATTTTGTTAAGTTTTGGTAGGAGTCTAGGGAGCGCTAGCTACATGTAGGAAGAGTGGCTAGAGCTTAAGGGAACGGAATTCAAAGTACGCAGAGTTGAGCGTTCCCAGTACGCGGGGAGTGGGGGCGCAATCCTGGGGGCCTGATTCATAAAGTGGGTAAAAACTAACTATAAGTACATGTAGTTTAGCCCCCCTCTCACCGACCAATGAAGAGGACTGGTATATATAGAGGTTTATCGCCCACCCATACATCCTAGTCTTTCCTTCAGTTAAGGTTTTCGGTTCTGTACAGCTTGTATGTCCCTCGCCCTTTGTTAGCGTTTAAGGACTAACAGGATTTTGATTTTAGTTTGTTGTTTATTCTAGGCCTGTTATGTCTATTATATCTACAAGTTTTGATGTCGGTGATTGGGATTTGAGTACTGTGCGGCTTGGGGTTCTTAGAGCAGTTGATCTCTGGCGATTGGATTCGGAGAAGAAGAGGGAGTTCAAAGAAGACTGGAAACAGCTATTGGAGAGAGTTACTTCTGTTCCATGGGATCATGATATTAATCGGCTAAGGGATGCGATGGCCAGTGTTTTGAGGAGATACCGAGTTACTTGGACCGATCCTCGGAGTGAGATTCAGTCCCCTTTTAAGGAGGAATATCCAAGTGATTGGAATGATTGGTCTAGTGGTAGCGCGTTAGAAAGAGTTGAACGGATGAGGAGCCGACAGATGGGAGTGTCTGTCGATGCAAGTGGATCGTATGCTGAGTTGTTAGCGTATTTGGATACGTTTGTGTTTGTTGCATATCATGTTGGTTTGTTTTAGGTGAGTCCATGGAATGTTAATTTATTGTTGCGAGTATGAAGATTTGCTGACGGTTGATAAAGGTTTTTGGATTTTCTTCGTGATGGGTGGGTTTAGTGCGATGTTCGGTTAATGCCTAACAAAAATTGGAAACCGAGTTTTCGCCCTGTAAACGCCACCCCGGTCCGCCGCCGAACAGGCCCTAACTTTACTTCCCCCAAATTTAACCTATTTATTAAACTAAACCACCTAGGTGGTAGAGGACGATGCATGTGGCCATAAAAAACATGCTATCACCTGCAAGCAAAAAAAAAAAAAAATTGTGTTGATTCAGAGCCATGGCTTGCGCGGACCTCAATCTGATTGAGGAATTAGAAGATATGTATAGGGTTGATGAGAGCTACATTAAAGACTGTACAGGATCAAATACCTGTATCTTATCTGGATGATTTGATTAAGCCGTAATTGACTAGTACAAACTTATCGTAGGTACATGTACTTAGAGCTGCCAACTGCCAATGATCGAAAGACAGACAGTCGGCGCTTCCCTGCTCTAACCCAAACTGGATACGGTTAGCCGCCTGCCACGTGCCTAGAAAACCTAACCCAATCCAGGTTCGAAAACCCCACAACACACAACACCCCGGTCAAGGAAGGCATTTGACATTCGGGGATTTCCTCAGGTGTATTCACCACTCACTCCTATTTCACTGAACTCATACACTCATACAGCAATGCCATCGCCCCCGCCCCCGCCCCCGCCTCCACATCCGTCCCCACACCCCCCCGTCCTCATCTCCATCTCCGGCGGCTCCTCCTCTGGCAAAAACACCGTTCTCGCCGGGCTCGCAACCGCCCTCCGCGCCGCCAGCAACAACACACTCACCATCGAGGCCGTCCACCAGCGCGACTTCCTCCACCCGCTGACGGACTCTCAGGCGCAGGCTGCGGGCGATGGGAAGTTTGATCTCGAGAGATTAGGTACGCACCCCCGCGGCCCGAGGAGGGGGAGGAGGGGGAGGGCTAATGTGTAGGTGATGGGGGAGTGTAGATGCGTTCGACCTTGACCTGATGGCCGACACGATCGCCGCGCTTCTCGCTGGCAAGGGTAGTGAAGGGGAGGCGCCGGACGTGGTGCTCGCTGAGGGCTCCTACCTACTTGCGCACCGGCGGCTCATTGACATGGCTGCCGTCAAGGTTTTTGTCGACTGCGATGCGGACGTACGGCTTGCGCGGAAAGGTGTGCTACGTTCCTCTCTCTCACGTGCCCTTTTTTCCCCCCCGTCTTTGTTTCTATACCTACATGGTGGTGCGAGAGGGGGAAAATGGCAACCTCAACTCATGCGCAAAGCAGTCGTGCAGAGCCGGATGCCATTGGACGTGATCCTGGACCAATATGTGCGGCACTGCAAGCCAGCCTACGAGCAAACAATCCTGCCAACGAAGAACGTCTCCGATATCATCTTACCCGCGGGCGCCGAGGGACCCGGTATCGAGCTGATTGCGCATGGGGTGATGGATGATCTAAAGGGGAGGAAGAGGAGGCCGTCGGTGACGGTGAAGAACTACTCGCTGAGTGAGGTGGACTTGGCCAGCGGGGCTGGGTGGTATTATCAGGCGGCATAGGATGTAACTGGTGAGCTGTTTTCCTTTCTTTTTTCCTTTTCTCTTCTCTCTTTTTAGGGTGATAGTTCAAACAGGTGAATGGTGATGAATGAATGAGTAGTAATACATAGCAATGAGAACAACGACCAACCACGGAATGATTGGGATGTGATCCTGAGATTTTATAGAGTACAACTACTACTACTACGTACTGATACTGGTACTGCTACCAGTAATACTAACTAATACTAGCATATGTCCTTGTCTGACAACTCCTACCCTTCTTGCAAGAGTCCTAAGTAAAAAGAATACGGCAAAATGAAAAGAAACATAAACAGAACAGAACAGAAATAGAAAAGCTAAGGCAGTGGGAAAGAAAAGAAATAATCCCGAAATGTCAACTGAAAAAAGGGAAAGAGAAAAGAGAGTATACGGGGCAAGGAGCCTCCGTAAAAGAAGAGTAAAAGATCCTAGTCATTAAATCCAAACCTTATGCCTAATCGCTCGGTTCATGCTTCACACTCTCATCATTGCTATTAGTGCTAACGGCACTATTTTTCCGTGACCGCTTAATCCTTTCTCGCAAAAGTTTCTCTCGGAGCTGGTATTCTCGTTGCTGAAGTGTCAACTAACAGTACAACTGTTAAATCACGCCCGGAGTTTTTTTTCTTTTCTTTCTTTTTTCACATAAAAAACAGGACAGGTAAAAGAAAGTAAAAGCAGAAATATGAAAATATGAGATGATCAACAAACCTCTGAATCTTCTTTTCTGCCATCATCCTTCTTGGAGCTCTCAGCTACCTCCCTCCCCTTTGGCTTTGGAGACTCACCAGCTTCAGCCGAGACTGACCGTCTCCTTTTCGTAGGAGTAGTGTCCCTCATCCTGTCGTCTGGCGAGTGGCGACGACGGTCATGGTGGTGGCGTTCTTCGCCGCGGGGACTTCGGCTTCGTTCATCACGTCTTCCTTTCCTCTCATCAGCATGCGACTTCGTGTAAGAAGGTGACCGTCTTCTCCGATCCACTCCACGTTCTACAGATACTGAACGATCTTTTCGCCGAATATTAGAGTCTTTTTTACGAGGGGGTGGAGACCGAGATGGGGATCTCGAAGACGAGTCGTATGACGACCTGGAAGTTCGGGAATGGGAAGATGAAGATCGAGCAGACGACGGCGTGGACGATCTGTGTCGATCCCTACCCTTACGCTCTGGCGAGGGTACCCTCCGTTTTCGGCCATGGTCTGAAGACCTGGACCTCGAGCGGTCTCTCCTGTTGTTGCGGCGCGGTTCCGGTGATCTGGAGTACTCTGGCGAACGCCTATTGTTGCTCCTGCGATAGTCATCTCTCCTACGTGGCGGCGAGCGTGACCTTGACCGGGAACGTCCAAATCTGGTGTTCCTGCCTTCACGGTTGTCAAAATCACGTCGATCATATCCTCTGCGTGACGGAATGTACGTGTCTGTCTCTCTGCGCTCCCTAAACCTTTCTCTGCGCGCTCCTCCTCTGGGTGGTGATGCTTCGCGTCGCGGTGGCGGCCTTGATGCAAGTATCTCAGGGGACCGGCGGCGGCGGCCCGCCGGCGATGTTGAGTGACGCGGACGTGGCTGGTAGACATCTCTACTGCCTCTCTCGGGTGGTGGTGCGCCACGACGGCGCTCGCCACGTTCGCGGTCCCTAATGTCATTCATGCTGCGGTCCTTTTGTTCCTCTTCTTCCCGTTTACGTTGTTGTGCTTCGGTGATTTTGGCAGCTTCCGCCTAGAGTTGTGTAAGCAGTGTAACCAGCCTGCACATAGCAAAAAGGAGCGATGTACCCTTTGTTGGCGCAATTCCTCTTTTTTCTTCTCCAGCAGCTCCGACGGAACCCCTTGTGGGTTTGCTTGGGCGCTCAGGAGCAAGTTCCACATCTGCTTGCAAAAGGCAGGAGTATCCTTCTCTAGAAATCCTGTGAGATTGATTTGTATTTTTTTCGGGTCAGGCTAAATTTTATCAGTAAAGTTCCGTTCTTGAAGGAGCTGTATAGCGGGGGGGGGGGTAAAAAAAAAAGAAACTCACAAATCGCTCCGCCTCCAGCATGCCGAAAATAAAGTCGATAACCACATCGTCTTCGTTACCCAAGATTCCAATGATCTGCCCGGAGATCCATCTTTGAAGACAAGCCAGTCAAGTCAGCTCACAGAATGGTATATGAAAACAAGGCTGGAAGAAAAACGAACTGCTTCATAACCTCCAGGTTGACCTTCTCCCTGTCAACTTTCTTGGAGTATTCGGGCGGAAACTTTGTGCTCTTGAGCAGTTTTGCGTCAACACCGCTGGCCATAGTTGTGAGAGATTGATGTTGGGTTCGTTCGTGATGGTACGATGGGGGGTGTTGTATTGGACAGAGTAAAGATGGGCGCGGAGGACGGAGAGGGAAGGTTGGATACGTAGTGGCCGAAAAGACAGCGGGACGCGCGCTTAGTCAGCGCGAAAAAAAATAACAAGCGCGCTTTAGGCTAGTGTGATCGATAACGAGCTGTCAAGTTCCAACGTCATCTATCTAGCTGGTAGCAAGGGTTTTAGCGATTGAACTTTTGTTGCTCTTTTTATATGCACTCAAGACTGAATTTCACCTTGTTTCAAATCGTACTGCCGGCTCTAGCATGCAGAATTCTTCTTTGCAGGTAGATAAGAAAACGCCCTATTTCTCCAGACAAATCGGGTGAATGCCCGCCTTTTCCCACTCTTGACAGGTGAGAATTGCTACCGGGTAATACCTATAACAGCTTCATGCGCCCTTAATTCTCCGTTCCAGTGAGAACCGGCGAGAACCAGTGATGACTATTGTAAAAATTGACGCCTCAGGGACTAACGTGCACCTAGATCCAAGGCGGCAGAGAACACAGCCAGTTGCATTAAAGCAGCTACACTTCTAATGCTATTTTACACCCATAACGACTGAAGACAGCTATCAGGACCCGAATAACGGGAACACAGAGTTGGATATATTCAAACGACGGCGGGGCTGGATCTGCAGACACGTCACGAGCCTATTGTATGACATTAACCCCCATTTTCACAAAACCGAACAGGCCGCTGCAAGCCACAAAGCAAAAGTTGAATCAAGCTTCTTAATCTCGTACCTAGAACCCACACATATATAAAGTATCAATCAATCAATCGTACCTAGAACCCTAAGTTACCGAGTGATATTTTATGACTAGAATTGCCGACTCGTTTCAGGTGATATTGAAATTTAGAGAAAATGACTATTATCCCTTGATCTTTGACTTATACATCATATCCAATGCACGCTTTATCCAAGCGATAGATAATATATCTTGTTCGTTTTTGGATAGTGAGGAACTTACTGATTGTCACCCCAAGCTCTCATTGTATCTACTAGCTATAACTAGATTTATTCCCTTCTATTATTGGGCGTCAATCTCTGCATTCTTTAGGGCGAAGTCGGCTCCAAATACAGGATCAATCTTTGGGCTACCATAATTATAAGCGTACAGTGAGCTATCAATAAACCAGTCAACCATAATCCTATTGCACCTGCCACCCAGCTAAACCGGGAACTATCTACTATACTAAGGGCCCTCTCCCACAGAAACTACAATAGGCAGCAATTAGTTGGGCGTAAACCGCCTGAATCATATATAATTATGAGACTTTTTGGGGCGCCTAAGTTGATTCCATGCCTCTTCAAACCACGAGATAAGATAAATAAACGTGGGTAAGACAATCCGTCAAAGTCCCGGTTAATCTTATGATTAGGCTAACTATCGTGGGTTACAGTAGTTGGGCCAATACAACTTCCTGGCCTTATTGGAAGGTGTTACGTTAATACTACATGCACCTAAGAGAAACCACGAGAAATTGTTACACAGATGTCACAGGGTTTATCCCAAGATCTGGTCAACCAGCCGAATGATGTGCAAATCGGGGGTCAGCGACTAGCATACGTCTAATCTCGGAAAGACCGGAAAAACCTCCCTCTGCTTGGTACTCGAAAGTGCGGGGCAAATGGTTTTTAAATTTAATGGGATTGGTTAGTACAGAGAGTTCTCCTTCCAGCTCTTTTGGCAAATGCAGAAATGAATATTTTACCCGCAAGTCCTTTCTGTTTGGGTTTAGAGTCTTATACCTCATACAGGTGAGGAACCATCGTTACACAATCAAGATTCCAAATATTAAACCCTGGTTTTAACGGCCCCAGCAACAATACCGGTGCCGAGGATTGACCTCCCGGGGCAGTGGGTATCGGCAAATCGCAGTTATAGGGTCAGCTGATAGCTACCTAAATATGTTTTTTTCAATACAAAAACCCAAGTCCCCAGGGTTCCCATCATTTGTCAGAATTGAAAATCAAATTGATCTCCACAATGTTCAAATCCGTTTTAAGCAAGGTACTGCCCCAGTGGGAGCAATCCGATACCGCCCTCCTCAACTCCCAAAATACAGACTCAACAGATCCTACAGATTCAAACGTAGTCGTTGTAGGCTCTGGTATTCACTCCCTAATATATGCCATCCATGCCAAGAAAATCGACATAAGCCAACCAAATGGCGGATCAACCTCGATTACTGTACTAGAGAAGTCTAGTAACCCTGGTTATAAGATCGGTGAAAGTACATTGACAGTTTTTGGCCTTTGGTTAAAAACAGTCGGTATAGATTCACCACTACTATGGCGCCTCTTCGGCCCAAAAGATGGTTTAGCTTTCTACTATCTCCCCCAGAGCGGTGATCCGGAGAAATATACGTCGTTCTGCGCAAATGGCCCTCCAGGCGACTTTGTACCAACACTACAGATTGAGCGCAAGATTAGTGAGCTACTGCTTACTTTATTTGCCCAGCGGCTTGGTGTGAAGGTATTACATGGGCATGCAGTTGATGTTGATGCGACGAAGTTTGGTGAGGATGGGAGTACGGTTAGGGTTAAGAACGTTGAAACGGAAAAGGTGTCGGATATTCGGGCCCAGCTGGTTGTGGATGCTACGGGGAGGTTCCGGAGGTTTGCATCGAAGGAGTCGAGAATTAAGCGTTTTGAAGGGTGGAATACCGATGCCTTCTGGGCTTATTTTGAATGCCCTGGGGATGAATCTGATATCCCGTTGAGTAATTACGAATCATGCAATACCAACCACATATGTCTTGCGGAAGGGTATATATTCTTTTCAATGTAGGGGAAGATTTGAGATGTCTCTAATAGCCTTCTCGTATAACAGGTGGGCCTGGGTCATTCGCCTGCCCTCATGGGAAGGTAGCTCAATCCCAAACCTGATATCAATGATCAACCATCTCCTCGACCTCAACGCCCTCAACACCCCTGGCGACCAATTCCCCTCCTGTCACGAACTCGCACAGAGGTTCAACCTCAAATTTCGCTGGGTCGTCAGTATCGGCTTCGCGCTGCGCAACGATGTCATCTACCCCAGCGACATGTCTACCTTTGGCACCCATGAGGCCGAAAGACGCTTCAACTGGATCGTCTCCCGTTACCCCAAAATGAAAGGCCTCATGGACCAGCATGTGCTGATCAAGGACCTCTATGGGCCCAACACAACATGGTTCATCCGTAAGCACCTTACCTACCAGTCTCCGAAGGTGTCTGGGAAAGGCTGGGTAGCCATCGGCGATGCCGTCGGATTTACGAACCCGCTTTTCTCACCGGGAATCAATGCAAACATGGGAACTAGTGTGTTTGCTGCAGAGCTTACACGGCAATACCTAGCAGACCCTGGATCCCGCGCGGAGGTGCTAGGAAAGTACGACTCCTACTGCGAGAACCGTATTCCAGGGCTGCACCGCATGAATGTGTTTAACTACGTGTGCATGCGCTCACCCACGCTGGGGCCTCTCGGGCCCTTGTGGCAATACCTCGCTGGAACTGGAAATACAAACTGGCAGAAGATCCGATCGTACGAGTTCAGTAATGTCAGCGAGATGCTGATGGGTTGGGACTGGGGCGCACACGAGACTGATTACGTCGAGTTCGTGACGAAAGCAATTGCGCTACTGGAGGGCCCGCCGACCGAGACAGCGCCTGAGGTGGTGCAGGAGGTCGTCAGATTGTCAGATGAGGCGGTGAAGAGAGCGCTGGCGTCGGGGAGATATAGGAATAGGTGGGCGGGCCTACTAAGATGGTATGATGATGATCTACAGTTCTGTGGGGATAAGGTTTGGAAGGATGTATTATCGCGGCGGTGTGGTGGGTGTGGAAATTGGAGGATTCTCAGGCAGGATCTGCTGAGGTGTGCGACGTGTGGGCATTTGTCGTCACTGGAGGAATCGAGTAAGATTCTTGTGTAATGCCTTTTTTTGTTAAGGTGAGCGGCAGCGAATAGAAGCTGAGAGTACAAAATAAAAAGGACCGATTACATGTAGTCTAGTTTATAGACTTTGGTATATAGTTTATACAGTTAATGAGTTAACAAAAAATACCTTGATGGTTGATATATAGTACACCGCTATATACAGCTCATGGCTGGATTAATAAGCTTCTCGTGTAAAAAAAATTCCAGGAATTTGAAGGCTCCGAGCAATAGTTTGTCTCCATTCCGAGAAAAGTCGAGTTTAGTCTCGTACCTACCTTTAAGAGACTGGACCTTGGTGCTGATCATTGTTTCTCAGCGCGTAGTCCTCCAACTTCACCAAGTCTCTGCTGCATGGACGATCACTCGACATCTGAACCTAACAAAACCAACCTAACCCACGATCAGCTCAAACCCTAGCCCATTACGATCCCAGTGCAGCTTTCAAATCCCTTACATCATCTCAGCGCAACAACCAGACACCACACCACCAATGTGGCTTGATGCCACTCATGTCACGATGGCAGATATAATACGGCCATCGTATGCTTTTGACAATACATATGTACATGTAGTAGTCATCGATTACAATTCAAACTAATATATCGGTCTCAGCGTTATTGAGAAGACGGCCCCCAAGTTCCCCCCCCCACCCTTCTCAGTTGTGTTAGATTCTTCGGATATTCCGCCACCAACATCACCCACACCAGGCAGACCCCAACGCCGAGTGATCACCCATGACAAAACCACGACACCCAATCACCGCCGATCCCAAAGCTTATCCCGCCCCATCCCGTCACTCGTACCCGCCAAGAACGCGTATCCAGAGTAAAAAAAAAGAATGGACCATGACGCGGTTGCGCAGGCTTACTTTACTTTTTAATATGGATGCTGTTGCCGGAGAGTAAGCTTAGATCCACTTTCCTCTCTCTCTCTCTCTCTCCCCCTCCCTCTCTCTACTAGACCCACCGGCCTGGCGTTTTTCGTTTCCTCTGATGCTGCTACTACTAAACATAGCGGAGTGTGCTCTTTGGGCTTACTACTCTAATGGGGGGCTGGAATAGGTGGATTACTAACTGCTGTGCTCGAACAACCGGTATAATGGAGAGACATATTATATCATGTGTAGTGGCATCATACCGTGCCATACTCTATGTTCTTCCCTTTTGCTCCTCTCCGGTCCATATGTACGATTTTGGCTCTTATCCCTTTTATTATTTATTATTTTTCATCACCCCTAGTCGCATGGACACGCGTGAAAGGGCCGGGTAGAGACAGAGAGCAGGTGGGGTGTGGGAAATTGAAGGTTGAGTCTGTGATACCGGCCTATCGACCATTGTGTTGATTAAACTGCCTCGAGAGCACGGGGAACGAATTGAATTGGGTTGGGTTGGGCGATGCATCTTCCCTTTCCCCCTTCCTTTCACCTTTTTCCCCCCCCCCTTCTGTGCAACTCTGGCGGCCTACGTACTCATCCTCCATCTCCCCCTTAGGTACTCCCTCCCTATGGCCGCTCAACAGGTACAGTATCTCATTAGGGTTACATCTGCCTCAACACGAAACAACGGAGCCACCACCGCCCTCCCCCCAGAGTGCCAATAATAGTAGCACCCCTAATATCTCCCACTCACCACCATCCCCCTCCCCATCATCTATCCCTCATGCCTGCCGGCTAGCGGTAGGTAATGTATGGTAGCTAAACTAACCGCCTGCTCGCAGAGATGAAGTAGAGGGAAGGCAGACATCCCTGTGCATTTCTAGTCCCCAAAAACGATCAAGTCCGAGTGATGGAGATGGAGCAAATGGCAGAGGTAATGATCACCGTTTGTGGCTTTATGAAGAGTCCCAGGACATCGGGAGTGTGTGATTCGCACGCAGGCTTGATTTGATGATGATATCGGGCATGTAGATATAATTTCAGGGCCCTATAATATACTAACCCACACACCCATACACCCACACACCCACCCTACATAGAGAGAGGCATACGCTCGAGGCAGAGGGGCGGAAAAACCTAAACTCCTGTTTCGACGCTGGCCATTCACTCCACCCCTCTCCATAGTAGAAGACAAAAAGAAAAGAAAAGGAAAAACAGGGAAAAGGGGAAATGATCGCCGGCTGGTTTTTCCTGTTTGGTAGGCTTGAGAGGGAGAGAGAGAGAAGGGGAGGGGAGGTTGGATGGATGGATGAGCAAGAAAGTGAAATTATTGAATCTCGATGCCATGCACGACTGACCGATGGTATATCGGACAGGACGGTATATTCCACCCATCTTATGAGTTAATGGGGGCGTGTACGGGAGATCGAGCAGCATGCCAGCCTCTGGAGGGTGTAACAAAACGAAATTGTCCGCTCCTGATGCTGGTCGGTCAACGATGAAATACTTTCTTTACTAGGTAGAGTATACGTACATATGTAACTTAACTTAAATCCTCCCCACCCGCCCCCTCTGGAAGGTGGGGAACCTTTGGGGAAGGAATTTTGTGGAGTAAAAGCAGATGATGGCCAGAATCGATCTTACGACGTGGAGAGTAGGGAGAGTGGTAGATGACGGGCATTGGGGCCGGCGGCCTCCTAACGGGCTAATGTTTCAAGAGATACCAAACGAATGTAAATCTTCATCCTTGCTTGTGGCCTAGATCATGAAGAGCAGAGTACTAGTACTTTACTAGTTACAGGATACATCATATAGATATTGGAATTTCCGTCCACCCAACCCCAACGTTTCAAATACAACGGTTATTGGTTCTAGAAATCATTGCCGTGCATGCCCAGCCCTGTATGTACGGTACTCTATCCTGATCTCCCAGCTCAAACAATCCAAACGTAAAGAAAATATGGAACATTCCGAGGAGGGAGAGAAGAAAAAAATAAAACAAAAAAGTGACACCCGGTAGCCTATATATCTTGGCATCGCCGCACCCCCCTCTCCCCCTCCCTACTCTATTACACTGGGTAAGCATGTATCTCCTAGGAGAGAAAGTGCTCAGACAATTACAGGCCAACAACGTGGGCACAACGTGCGGATGTTAATCCTTCTGTCAGTAGTGCGTGGGGCTCCTCCAGAGGGGTCCATTTGGGCGTATTACTCTACTTTAAAGCCCTTTGCGCAGGCCTAAGTAGGTCCTCTCTGACTACCTATCAGAAAAACGTTCCTTGTCAGAGTAGAGTATGGGGTGCGGGTTATTGCATGTGTTGTGTCTGTTCAAGTAAAGAACTGTATTAATGTGAGGTTCAATGAAATTTCGAGGTTTGATGTTTCTACTATGCGGTACAAGCTAGTAAGGTACTGAATCGATCAGATATGAGCAACTGGACGCGATCCTGGCCTGGAAAAACACCTCGCCAAGGTCCACCACACTCACGATTCCTGGCCCAGATCGATGCGGCAAGTGCAGCCAAAAAGGCTTGATGCAATTCCAAGGACGCCCTCTGTCATCAGGAGGAAGAATTGAACGTGTGTCCAGATCTGGCCAGGGAAGACGCGATAAGTAAATTGCGGGGAATACTTACATAGATTATTAAAAAATGTCTTGTCGTTTTTTTGCTCTAGCCAGGCTTGGATATTTGGCGCGCACGGACTCTCAAGGCGCGATGTGATCTGTTACTTTTTTTTTTTTTTTCCGGTGAGGGAGTTGAACCAAATTTTGCCGGCGGTGATAGCTTTTTTGACACGGTGGGTTTTCCCAACCTAAATCGATAGGCGAAAAGCCATTGAAGGAGCCCCCCCCCCGGTCGGGATTCACTACCAATCTGGGAGAAGGAGCGATATCCCAAAGGAGTGACCAAGCGCAGTCGGACTGTTGGTAGGAACCATATGTACAGGGGCGTTTGGTTGTTGCTTTCTGTATCAGCGTAACGTGCCGATAAGTAGTATTGTAGTGTTTGGGTGCGTAGTACGGGTAATAATGTCGGGATTCTCTTGTGGGAACCCCGAAAGGGTGATATGATTTTGGAAGGCACCAAGATCAAGCACTGTGCCACAAAGAGCATCGTCTCATCGAAGGGAAATTCTCGGTCGCAAAATAAGCTGCAGCGGCAGCAACGTACGGAGAACAAAGATTGATGTCCTGGTAAAGGGGAAATCCGGGTGACGGATTGCAGGGATTAAAGACGATGGGATTTGGTGATAGCTGCTTCATCGTATGTTTTGGTGGTGCTGGTTGGTGCAATTGATGATTACATGAACGCACCTGATCGGATATGACTCGGTTACCTAAAGGTGTTGAGGGTTGGTGGGCGTTGAAACAAGCGAGCCATCTCCTTGGGAGCATGCAAACAGACTGCGCTTTCAGCTCGACTCAGCTCCCAGTAACTCGTTTTCCTTTTTGCTGTGCACCTGCGCTGCAGAACATCATGTATGTATGTATGTTATTTAGCTTAATCATCTCATTGGGACGATGAGAACGGGTTGGAGCCTAAGCGGTGGAGCCCACTGAGTTTGATATGCCAGTCTGTGTGCGGTGGTATTCTGTGACTCCCTCATCGCTAAAACAGTAGATAATTGTTTTCTGTACCTGCGTTCAAATGCTGTAGATTTGGTGTGCTATTTGGCCCGGTTGTAGCAGCGGTACCCATGGCATGTAGTGCTTGCTTGCTGCTTGCTCCAGTTACCAAAGCTCTTTAAATGTCGGGCGCATAGGCAAATCGAGGTTCTAATAATAAAATACTCACGATGGCTGAAGAGATTGGTTGTCCTGCGAGTAGCACAACACACACAGAAAAAACAAACCTTAAAACCACAGCCGTTGAACCACGGGAAGCTCATCAAAACGGTAAAGAGGCTTACCCCACAAAAACTCACATGCGCTCTTGTTTCCGTATCAAGAAGTGGCAGGACCCTTAAATGTCCACAAAGGGGTGTAGTTTGTGTCACCGGCGGAGATTATTGCTGTGGGAGGGTTCTTAGAAGCGTCTTTCTAGAAACCAACCGGGACCAAGATCCAATCGCGGCTCTGTGAAGGGGCACGAGCCTACCTTTAAAATCAACGTCCCGGAGGTTTCGCGGGTTTTGGTTTTGTCTAGCTCGTCTGTCCCCAAACCCGCTGCCACTACCTAAGTTTTGTTCGGAGATATGTGTTAGGGAGGGACGTTATACCCTCCGGGCTCAAATACCACTTACAACAAGCGCCCATTGTTCAAACTCAACAGCAGCAGCAGCAGCAGTCAAAGAACAGTTGGAGATAGGAGATAAGCCTGGGTGATTACCTCGAGTACGTATCTCTAGATGATGAGGCTCTTTCCTACTATTCTCGCCGCTGCCTCACCGCTGCCTCACCGCTGTAGACAAATAGGCAGATATTCTTGAACCTGGTGGTTGTGAAGTGGAGGCTGCTTCATATCCTATGTGCGATACCTGTTGGGTAAATTGACTTGGCTGTCTATCTGCCCTGTCTGCTAGTATGTCTGCTATGTACTCTAATTTCAGATCGCATATGTCAAGCAAAGACCAGGTTCGCGTCCAGCGGAACGGTGGTGCGTAAGGAGGTGTTCGGAAACGCATGGCTGGTCTTCCCCGCTGCGCCGTGACGTAAAATGCGTTTCGGCTTCGTTTCAAGTCGCATTCTCGAAGCTCTTGAACAGGCAGCAGAGCCGGCGCAGGGAAAAAAAAAGCGCGAATTGACCGAGATCGACATCGGGGAGAGAGCCAAGCAAAAAGTTATGTAAGTGGGTAAATAAATGCAATTAAAATATTGAACAAAATTATTTATTTAATTCAGATCATCCACCGAATCATTTTATTTATTTTTTAAAAAATCAATATTTATATTCCCCATACGGAAATACGGTTTCTTCCGGACCTCTTTCAAGTGGCCGGATTTGGCTGGAGTGCTCGGGAGAAGTGCCGGAGCAGGGGATATCCCTGTGAAATGATGTCACGGGTAGCGGATGACGATTTGATCGGTGGCGAAATTTCTTCAACTTGACAACCTGTGTCTCCCAACACTGCGCAAAAACCATTCTCGAAAAGATTTGTCGCCATCCTTTTAGGGGTGGGTGAGTGAGAGATGCCAAGAGTTGGTAGCAGCTGTGGTTGGTTGGTTGGTTGCACGAGTACCCTGCCATACACAGGCGGTGTAGGGTTCGTAGGGTAGGAGAGATGGGGTGTGGGCGTGGTGTAACTTGTAGGTGAGTGTGGCACTTTAAGGTGCCAGTGCGAGAGAGTAATACAGGGTCTTTGTACGATTCATTCCATGTCCATGTACGTACGGTATGTAGTACGATTCAGTTCTGGGAGCCCACAAAGAGACTGGTAGGCAAACCTGGAAGTTCAGTCAGTTTGCTGATCAAACCAGAAAAGAACGAACTCTTCATTTGGGAGAGAAAGTGGGTGGACGTTTGTGGAGTTCGATGATATACATCTTTACATACCGGTAGAAATTGACTGTAGAGTTGGACAGAGGCAGGTGCGTGCATATGAGAGGGTGTGGTGGGATGTGTGATGAGTGGATTTCTTGGCGCATCCAAAGCACGGCTGCGTGCCGGGGGGCTTGCATTTGAGAGAGATTCGAGACTGGGGCTTGCAGTCGGCTCCACCCTTTGCGCCCGCATTTTTGATCCTCCCATCCCGCTCCGCTTCGTCATAGGGTCTCACACACTCGGGGGTACCCCCTGCTTCTGAGATAGTCCATCGTCATTTGCAGCCCTGTCGGCTTAGTACGCCTTCACCCTTCTTATTTCGATGTTGCTTGGTTGGCTAGGCCCCAAATTTAGACCGCCGGACGGCCAGAGCAGAGGGAAAAAAACCTGGAGATGAGAAAAAAGAGGTCTTCCTTCCGTCGCCGACCACCCATCACAGCATCATGTTCCATCTGTGATGGCATCGCGCGTCTCCCCCCCATCCTATTCGGTTGTTCTCGCTTCACCCTTTCGCGAATAGTTGGAAAAACCTGCTCACAAAAGGTTCAATTTATGCTGGGACGTGTGTGGGGGGGGGGTAGGGAATACCAAAAGATACATTCAACTGGTGCTGTTGGTAAAATGTACCGATTTTTCTGCGTGCGATCGGGGTGTTGGTGATGGGGTTTGTGAATTGTGAGAGTTCTTTGATGAAGTGAGGAAAAAAAAGTAGGTCAAAAACGTTGGAGATAGCGATGATTTTATTTCAAAAAAAATTTTGCTGCCAGATACTCTCTTCCTGTTTGTCAATCCTTTCTTGACAGATCGACTTTAAGCCATCATCATCACTTACAAGTGAGTAGGTAAAAGACCCCTGCGTGGCGGCGACGTTCAATCGTCCCTTGTCCAACATTACTCAATCAGCCTCTTTCGACCTCAGCTTCAATACATGTAGACTTTACTGTTTTTTCTCCTGTTTTTTTTATTTTACTTTTTTTATTTGCTTTTGGATTCTAAAAAAGTACATCTAATAAAAAAACAAAATTTGTTTTATGTCGCCGAAGTGGATTCGGGGAAAGCTACAAACAAGTGTTGCTTGGTATAATTAAATACGCTCCATCTCCTTACATCACAGCCCCATTCGCTGGACAAGTTTACAAGGTTCCCATAACGTCTTTTCTCTTACCTTCTCTGGTAATATTACCACTGTGGGTGGACAGGGCCCTTCTTTTATTTCCTCTCCTCAATTCCTAGTTTTTGTTTTCCTGCCTATCATCGGTGCTCCTGAGGGCAAACCGGAAACTGCCCTCCATCCGCTGCCGCGCCAGTCCACTTTTGCGCTAGCTACTATCGGCCCCGGCCAGTGCACAGGGCACCCACACCCTTAACCAGTCATCCCTGTTTGGCGGGCGTTGGCATTGCTTCTTGAATTTGCTTCTTTCCTGCTTTTGAGAGTCTTGGAGGCAGTCGTTGCTGCTGGCTGGTGCTTGTGGGTTGTGGTTCACTTTTCCTATCATACATCTCTGCTGCACACACTCACTTTAATTGCCCCCCAGAAGGGAAAGGGATACATTACATTTACATTGATAGTAAGAAAAATAAGAATAATCCCTCCTTGAACGCTGTACCTCTCTATTTGAATCGTATTTGGACCGGATCTATTGCTCCGCCGCAGTTGAGATATAGATAGAGTGAAGGTTTTGCATAAACACGGCGTAGGACTAAGGATACCAAAACAATAATAATAATTAAGAGTTTTGACAAGTTGCTGTGTATTGATCTACCGTCATCTCTCTTCGCTTTCTCGCTTGGGCCTTGGACGACGATCCCCGGAGCCTCCTTCTAACTTGGCTATTGAAGTTAATGAAGTTAAAGAGAAGGGTAAACTAGTCTACTTGCTTGCCCCCAACTGCTTCAACTGGTTGATTAGTTACATGCTACCAAGTCAAGTAAGAGAAGTGCTTCTTCAGGAAATATCGAAATAACTCTGATATCTTGTCTGTGCTTGGCCGCTTGTTCTGCTTACTTTGCCTGGCCCTGCACAACCTGCTTTTGCTCCACCAAACAGCAGCCAAATGCCCTTTCTGATACCGCCTACCGCCTACCGTCTACCTCCCCCAATAATTACTCGAGCGTCCCAGTCTGCTGCCTACTTATCTAGATACTCTCCCTCTAAGACTGACCTTTTTCCAGCTTATTACTTTACAATACTCTTTTTTCGCTCTCCTCCCCCCACTATCCATTTAACACTACCACCACAAATACTCACGACTGCTACATATCTTCAGGCAACATAAGATTTACCTGCTGCCCACATCCCATCCCATCATCCCGTTGTTGTTGTTACTGCACACCACACACACCCACACACTCCATACTTTTGATCGACTGTCGACCAGCATTCGCTATCGTCTCATCTGCTAAACTGCTACCGTGTCGGGTTGATGATCCTGAGTTCCTTCTACTAGGTATTTGCGCTCTGCAACTTTTGTGCCCAATATCGTCCACATACATCTAAGATATCTGAGACTTTATTGTCCTTAAACCTCTAACTCTATCGCCTTAAAGACTTTTCAACATTAAGGGTCTTCAGAACTTGACGTCCCTCACACTCACCCACCATTCAACACCTACAACATAATAATATGGCTCTCGACAACCAGCAGAGACACCCAATGCACACTGGCTTCCCATTCCAACCACCTTCATCACTCGGCAGTCAAGTACAGTTCACAAACCCTTGGACCTCAGGACCAACAGCACAGCACCTAATGGCTTCATCAATCCCCGAAATCCGTGGTCTGGTTAAGCCAGAAATGCGAACGTCCGTATCAGCACCATACCAGAACGGCATTCCAACAACATCAGAAATTCCAACCTCCAACCCTGGCAGGCATATCACATCGAATATGCTGTCGTCTCACCAGAATGACTTTTTGAAGTCGGAAATGTTGGGTTTTGGGGGCAGCAACTCTTTTACGGGTGACATGAGTATGTCTGGGTCCTCAGCACCGTCCCCTACTGCTATTACTTCGTTCGTCCCTTCATTTGCGCCCCCAGTAGACTTCTCGACCCACCAAAGGAATTCATATCCGATGAGCAATAACGATCGACGCATGTCACAACCTGCAATGTCTAACACTATGTTCTTGGGATCTCCAGTTGAAGCACCGCGACCACGGCAGAACTCTCTTATGGAGTGGACCACGAGCAGCACAGCGAGACCGATAGTCCAACCTCCACGGAGTACAAACAATCAGTTTTCAGACACTCTTGACTCGGCTCGAGGGATGGTTGCCATGAGCCAAGCGCCACGGCAGCACAGGCAACGGTCGGACGGTTTCTACCCTGGCCACTCGACAAACTCGTCAATCTCGTCCACAGCTTCGTACAGCGGGTACTATGGAGGTGGCTCTGTAGATTCGTCAGCAACAGACTACTCAGATCCGGCCGGGTTCGCAACGGAGGGGTCACGTCCATCTCTACCCAGGCCTAGTGGCATTCAGTCAGTACCTGTACAGGGCGCGCTCATGACAACCTTTAGCTCGAAAATTACATCGAGCACACAAAAGAAGCACAAATGTAAAGTTTGTGATAAGAGATTTACCAGACCAAGTTCCCTGCAAACACACACTTATAGCCATACCGGCGAGAAACGTAGGTCCTTGCACAGTTAAACTCTTAAAGTTAAATCTAACACCTTTTTAGCGTTTGCATGCGAGGTCGATGGCTGTGGGCGAAAATTCTCTGTTGTCTCTAACCTGAGAAGACACAAGAAGGTTCACAGCGGTAAGAACCAATAAACGGGTTCAACTTTTCCTTGCCACCTCATTTCACCTGGAGTTTATTGTATGCTAGTAGGGTTCCACTTTTTGTTATTTCCCCTGCCGCCTTGGAAGTCCATGCGGTGGATATGGTTTACATGATAGAGCTTAGGACTTTGTCCTGTTTTATTTTCTCATTTTTTCAAGGACGAGAATGTAAGTATGGTTTCGTTTCTCATCCTCATTTGCGACGGTCTATTCCTTTCATGTACACTTTGGTCCTTCTAGGGTTTATTTTCCTCATGGTTGGTTGGGAGTGTATTAGTGCTTGGTCTGTCGTTACCACTACATAGTACGGTTCATGTTTTGTGCATCTTGCGGATTATATCTTTTTTTCCTTCCTCATTTTCTTCTAACCTTTTTAGTTCCTTCTTCCTCTTTATTTTTTTCTTCTTTTCCTTTCTTCTTTTCATCTTCGGTTACTCTTTGCGGAAACCAAAAGATTGGCATAGGGATATTCGGCTATGGGTCTTTAACGGGTGGGAAAATGAGGTTGTGGAAATCTGCGTGATATTTACGCTGTGGATGGAACATGGGTGGCCTTTTTGTGCAAATCTGTATACTAGTTTCTTAACCCTTTATCTTTGAGAGATGAGATGAGTGATGATTGTTTACTTTGTTTGGTTTAGGGAAACCTTATTACTTGTAGTTGCTGGGTCTGCTTAGTGTTTGGTAATGACTTTTGGGTTGGCTGGTTGGTTGGAGGTAGTCAGTAGTACGACGATCCAGGGACCTCATGCTTTTTTAGCTAGGCTCCTTTTACGAAATATAGTTAGATCATCTATTGAACTAGAAAGCAACCCATTGCTCATCATCTTCCTGATTTGTCTGGTTTGACGTAAACAAAAAAAAAACTTAGGTTTAGTGCCAGGCGCAACAGATAAATTGTTGCTTGTTTTCCTGCCTGACTACTCGCCTCGATGGCCGCATCATCATATTCATCATCACTACACATCCCTTACCCTGGGTAAGAAAGTGGGGGAGAGCTATGAGTGGTCTTGACCGAGATTTACCGAATTCTACCGGGGTTTTACCTGGCCCGTTGAGAGAGAGGGAAGGGGGTGGGGGGGGGGGGGGCTGCACGGTAGATGGAGTTACTGCCTAGATAGAAAGTCTAGAAGTTAAGGTTAATGGTTATTTTCCTGGTGGCCTTCGGCATTCGGCATCAGCGTAGTAGACTTTGATTGTGGTAAGAAGTTTAAGTGTAGAGGTCGCAATTAAGCAAGAAGCAAGCAATTAAGCACGCAAGTAGGCAAGCAGGCAGAGCTCATACAGCTTTAGGCAGTCCCTGTCGATCTGCAAAGGGTAGGCGGTGGCCTTGCTAGCTGGGGTAGTAAAGTGTGGTGTGTGCGGAAGACAATCGATGTTATCACGATGATCAATCAGCCTATCGCCCCTCTTCTCTTTTTTGACTCTACCGTCTTTTTTAGAGTGAGTAAAGTAAGCTAGCTACCTACGCCCAGACCACCACTTACTATCGTGAAGAATGGAGGCAGGGCAACCAAATGTCCACCCCATCCAATCAACGTGCTCTATCTAAAAAGGCGTCAAGTGCATTTACGCTTTCGCTAATCACGCCCACCTTTCTCTCTTGCTCTTGCATGTGCGTGTATGTGCGTGTGCGTGTGTATTATTTTATTTTATTTTATTTTATTTTATCTTATGGTACTTTACATAGCAGGAGTTACTCATTCAACCACACCCCCCATTCTTCAGCTGGTAAATGGTGACTCTGGACTTGACCAATGTTTCAGCCTCCCCTCTACTCTCGCCCCGGTATTTATGGAAGGAGGGGAGGGAGGGGAGGGAGGGAATCCCTGATTTGATCCCCTCTTTATTAACCCCCGCTCTACGCGGAGGTAGATCACCTACTATAGCTAGAGCGGGGAGCTATAGCAAGCCTCAATAAAGCAAAGCAAGCTCATTGTGCATGTTCCAACCAACATGGAGAAACTACCGGGGAGGCGTTAAACCCGTGATCTCGAGCGGGCTCGGGTTGAGGCGGGGAGGGAGAAGGGGGAGCAGAGGGGGAGATGTTCAGCTGGGGAGGGGGGTGGGTTTGGTTTGGTTGGCCGGCCAGATACGAGGCGCGGACAGCAGCAGCTGATGGCAATGCTTCTGTGGACTTCAAGTCTTGCCCCTCTCACTAATCTAGTTAAGTACATGTAGCTTCTCATTGACAGCGTATCCAGTGAGTCGTCAATCGGGGCTGTTTCAGAGCCGCGGATGAGGAGCATTGGTAATGGATGGGGCTTGAGATGAAGGGTAAGCTGGTTTTGGACATGCCGCGTATGTAAGTAAATAGTCTTCTGGTTTGCCGCGCGGGATATTGTATTGGTAGAGATCGGGACAGCTCCAGCAGGTTCGGAATATAAGTACATGTATGTATGTAATTACAGGATAACTCTTAGGTCCCGATGTAATGTACTTATCCCTTTCTTGGTATGATCGAGCGGCTCCCATAGGCCGCCGTGAGATACCCAAACCTGAATAGGTTGTTGGGGACCTTACATATACATAGAATCATTTGGATAGAGCAACAGGAAGTTCCTGCCTCATCCTCCTCCTCCCCCTCCTCCCCCTCCTACTTCATCTTACCCGCTCTATGATGCTTAGTTCCTTGTAGATAGCAGTCCTGAAGACGTGGCCATGTAACTTGTAACTGAGTGAATACATAGTGAGCTGGCTGATTGGCTAGCGGCTGCCAGAACCGGAATGGCGTGGGTTAGGGGTACGTCGTGGGTTTCGGCCAGGAGTCCTGTTGTATGAGTTTTCACCCCCGACGTCGAAGATGCTCGACATATCTATCTATCTTGAAATTCGAGGCTACCATGGTGATCCCAATTCTAGTGACACGTTGTGAGGTCATTTTCGAGAACCCTGAGGACCTTGGGGAATAGGTAGAACATCAAACAGGGCCCACGAACCCGTTCTGTGACAGATCGCGGTGTTCTTTTTTTCTATGCAGGTGCAACTTCTTTTTTTTTTTGATGACGATGGGACCTCTTGGCAACATATGGGCTAGGGTATTTTAGTTCCTGAAAAAGGTCCTTAGATATCTCATTGGATCCTACCCTCCCTACTCACTAAAGGAGTATAAGTTGTAACTAACAACTCTGTGCTGCCCATAAAATCTTTCAACACCACCACCCCTGTTCAGCAGCAGCAGCAGCTTTAACTTCCTGTCAACCCCTTTCGAGTATTCAAATTTTCCGATTCGTCGATTATTACCCAAACCAAGGCTTGGGAAAACCGAAACCTCCATGGCAGCTGCTGAAGACAGTCGAGTGTTGGCCATCGCGAGTCATGTATGAACACCCCCCCCCCTCCCTCCCTCTTCAGCCCCATGTAGCATCCCTCTCCCGCCCCCGCCTCGCCCCAGTATCCAATCCACAGTTAGATTATCCGGGGGCTGCTTTAACAAGATTCACGACCCCTTTTCAAGATCTGAGGCTGACGGGTATGCATCGTGAAAGGTTGTATCTGGGTATGTATGCATAGATACATAGGATCATTGATTAGCCTATTCTACACCCCTACCCACCATCCCCCGCAGTATCGTGGGGGAGATATTCCAAAGTGCCCTATATAGTCAATGGAGAACACCTCCGGCCCAATTGTTACATGTAAACGTAGACTAATTGGTTGATTTCCCTGCGTCACGTATGGGGGAGAGCTGCGGTTCAACAGTTATGTCGGGAATTGCGTTACGACGTTTGTGCTCCAGGTGATGGGCCTCGAAGTTTCGCCGCTCAACACGGTGCAGTTCAGTAACCACTCTGGGTACAGGCAGACGAAAGGGTACCACACTACGGGCGGGCAGATTAAGGAGCTCTATGAAGGTCTCAAAATGAACGGAAATGATGACTTTGACATGGTATTGACGGGGTACATACCCGGCGCTGAAGGCGTTGGGGCTGTCGGCGAAGTAATTAGTGATCTGAAAGAGAGAAGAAATGTTTTCTGGCGTAAGGATTCTTTTTCTTTTGGCTCTACTTTCCACGAGCGTTGTATTGATGGGATGCTTGTGCAGTGTTGGATCCAGTGATGGGAGATCAGGGCCGGCTGTATGTCGCCGATGATGTGATCCCGGTATACAAATCGCTGCTCCCAATGGCGGACTTGATAGTGCCAAACCAGTTTGAAGCCGAGTGAGCATCACGAGCCTATATTTTACCCCCTAGACTAATAGTTCATAGACTGCTTTCCGGCGTCAAAATTGACTCTCTTGGATCTCTCTCCCTGGCACTCACACAGCTTCACCAAACATACAAGATCCCGCATGTCATCATCACTTCTGTGACATTTGGTACGAGTACAAAAAAGATGGAATGCGCCGGATCCACTATTACTACCAGTGGCAATGCCCGAAAGTTTGTTGTCGACGTTTCAATTATTGATGGCTTCTTTTCGGGCACCGGCGACATGTTTGCCGCGCTTACTATGGCGCGGTTCCGCGAGGAGGCCGAGCTAGATGGACTGCTGGGGACAACTTCATGGATGTCGCCAGATGAGGTAGATGTGCTGGAACTGCCACTCACCAGGGCCGTCGAGAAGGTCTTAGGGTCTATGCATAATGTATTGCTGAAGACGCAGGAGGCAAGGGATAGTAAGATGGCGACCTTAAGAGCTGCAGTGCCGGATGAGGCGCTGGAGGAGCGCGCAAAACATGTAAGACTCACTAAAGCTTCGGAGCTGAGGTTGGCACAATCTCAGAAAGAGTTGCTAGATCCGGGTGTGTGCGTGAAAGCCGCGAGGCTCGAGTGAGGGGCTGTGATCGGCTCCATTTACATATGTATCTGCTGCGGCAGGCTTTGCTTCATAGGTGGTTTAGTGTTTCTATATATACCCCGCATGAGAGTTAATAGATATCAACTTTCGGTTTACTTTATTTCTTTCTTTTGGTCATTATTACCATGAGATGAGGGAGCTTGCAATTTCAGACTGCACTGGCCCTTTCCTATTCCGGACTGGTATCGCATGGTGCATGAGACTACCAAAAGAAAAGAATTTCCCCTCCCCTCGCAGTTCTACCTTTTTCTCTCTTCAGCCAATCAGCATCTGAGAGGGAAAGGTACCTACAGGTACTTAAATTCCCACAACTCTTTCCGGCGCGTCTCCCTTGCACCTTGCAAACATAACACCTTGATCATTAACCCTCATAACTATTCAAATCAATCCTCCCATTACTCAAGATGTCTTCAGTCCTTGCCCCCCCACCTGTCGAGCCAGCCATGAAACTCCTGGTTAAGAAGCTCTCCCCTAAGGCACAGCTCCCAACCCGTGGTTCAGCCTTTGCTGCTGGATACGATGTTTACAGGTAGTGGCTTTCCTTACGTGGTACATAGTGGAAAAGTGTAGAGTAGAATTGACAGACGATGGACAGCGCTCATTCAACCACTATCCCAGCCCGTGGGAAGGCTCTGGTAGATACTGACATCTCTATTGCTGTCCCAGCCGGAACTTGTAGGCCCCCCGAATCAATCTCTCGCCGCTTTCAAGACCCTAACCCTATCAAGATGGCAGAATCGCGCCCCGTAGTGGCCTTGCGTCTAAAAACTTCATCGATGTAGGTGCGGGCGTCATTGATGCCGATTACCGTGGTCAGGTGAAGGTCCTGCTTTTCAACCACTCGGATAGCGATTTCGAGGTCAAGGAAGGGGACCGTGTTGCGCAGCTTGTGCTGGAGAGGGTTTGTTTTCTTACCTGTTGTGTGCTGTGGCGGTGGCTAACGAGCGTAGATCTACACTCCCGAGGTTGAGGAGGTCCAGGACTTGGAGGAGTCCGTGAGAGGTGTTGGTGGGTTTGGGAGTACGGGCATTTAGATTAGTTTAGGGGCTGTTTTTGTGCTGAAAAAAACTGCCACCGAATACTAGCTAATGGCGTAGAAAAAATAGAAATAAAATACGTGCCTGCTTAGAACCTGGAGAGAGGTAACACTGTGCTGACCGTTTGAACCTTGAGAGGGGCGCCTGAAGTGTCTAGTAGGCAAATTAATACATTTATTGGTTACTGGGTTTACTAGTAGTGTTGGTACTAGTGATGTCTTAAAAAACCAATTATTAGATCTCAAAATGGTCAAGCGGAATTTTGCCCTTATCAACCTACCTATTTGATCCACACAAGCCCTTATCAGGCTGATAAGCACTAGTTTTGCCTAGGTCAAAGGTTGAAATGGCTTGTCTTAAACAGTAGAGGCCCCTGGCACAAGAAGTATACATAATATAGAGGGGAGTACCGTCGTTCACGGATACTGGGTGTTGACGGATTCCACTAAAGAGAAACGGCCAGGCCTAGTTTGTTTGTTCTTATTGGGCTTTTTGCCCCTGTCCGCCAACACCTAGTGTCCGTCAATACCCAGTGAGTGACAGTACTGATGTAGCCAGTGTATTTTGAAAGCAGGAAGTCTGCTATGTAGAATATGGGTGGTATATTTATAGAAGCCCGAACCAAACAGATTGTCTCAACTAATCAAATGACGAACATTGCTCATATCACGCCACGATCTTTACTATTAATGAAAATCAACAGGCCTGAGACCGATCGATAGACTTCTGCCAATTACGCCCCAGTTCACAACGTTTTCGAACACAACCACTATTGCATACCATATAGAAATGTGTGGCAAATAGCGGTTGCGCCCGGAAACGTTGTGAAATGGGGGGTACATAACGAAGAGATAATCGCTGAGTGGAGATTAGTTTTTACGATAGCCAAAGATACACTTACCAAGATATTTTTGTATATGATAAGAATATGCAGTGGAGAAATGCTAAGTATGCAATATGCACTTTAAAGCATATGATCGCACGAGCTTGTGAATTAGCTCTTCTTTTCTTTTTTGCCCTATGCATTAGTAGCTTCTTTTGTGTGTTTGGTCCTACGATTCAGCAAGCTAATATCCTGTAATCTACTCTTTCCCAGGTAACCCTCGCAGTGGTCGTGTGATATGCCCCCACTCTATCAACTGAAATATATTCGTAAATCGAGTACGTGATATCTCATATATGCTAGACAGTAGTCTATACGATCCAATATCAAAGTTTCACTATAAATCCGTAGACCCACAGAAACTGACGCCTCGCAGCCCCAGTCTGGCCAAAAGCTGTACGTTCATAAATTGGAACAGTAACAATAGACGCCAAGATTCATTCACAACATATCACTCGTGCATATTTTTAGCGGTCTTATTATTAATTCATTAATTGTAGGAGATTTTGTTGCTTGATTAACTACAGCACACATGGAGTTGCCTAATATACCAATAACAGAGGGTATTAATAGGTATATATACCGGGAAACGTAGCAATAGGCACTTTTACTGACCCCTAGTGCGACTGTACATCCCCTTAGGACCCAAAGCCACATTCCAGCATGCTGTTGTAGTACAAGGCTCTGGGGTAAAGTGAGTGAACTAAATGTGGTGTTGACAGGTGAGGATCCGTTCACTCGCTCTATCCCAGAGCCTTGTATTATGGGATGGTGTGTCTTTAAATGTAGAGTATGGCGTGTTCTCGATATACCCATGGCCAGGCGCCAGCTACCCTAATTAGTACAAACGCTTGCACTCTATAAATCAACAGATGATACAGTGAAACCCGGGGGGGGGGGGTTAGCTTTTATTAACCAAGCTACTCGCGCATTAATTAAGTCCTGGGAAATTTTGCGAGCCCGTTGCTACCAAGAATTCTCAGGACTTAATTAATACGTGAGTATTTATCTCCCAATTATATATGTCTATCTTATGCTTCAGAAAGATCCAGGGACAGCCAACAGCCTGCTACTATCTCTTTTCACTGGTGATTAAATGCTGCCAACTCTTGAGGGGCCACCTCCGGAACCGTGACAACCATGTACCAGTTCTCAGAAGTACAGGCGGCGTATTTCTGGGGAAATTCTCGGGCGCACGGTGCACTCTGCGGCCTCCTTAAATGTTGGCAGCTTCACCAGCGAAAGAAATACCCGGAACAAAAGGGTCACCTACATGTAAACTGAGGATAAGCACTGACAGATAAGTATGGTTAACAAGTGAATAAGTTATACTCGCCTTTGTGCTTTGCCCGAGGCATTATTTGGGGCCTAACTTAACGTTGCAAATAGTCATACAAATCAATTCATAACACCTAACCTACAATTTCCAACCTCGTCTTACAATTTGCTTTCTCCACCCGACAGTAAAAGGAAGAAACGAGAAAGCGGGAAAATACCATTTGTGGCGAGTATAACAGACAAAATATGTATAAAGAATTTCAGGGCATTAAAAAAATCGTGCAAGTAGAAAAGGCGTGGAATAGGAAAAAGCCCCCAAAGGAATTTGTTCGAAATAGAACACCCGTAAAAACGGAAGAAACCACATCTTAAGCCATCGCAATTCGCGTTGTTTATACCATTGGCTCCCAGACAATCCGTCACTGCATACCCTAGGCTTGCAGAACCGATCTACCCAATTACCTCCCGTGACTGTTCATTTGTCTGCTGTTGCTGTTGCCTTCCCTCTACCTCGTTTTCGTACCTTCCGCACTTCCCGCATAACCATTGCGCCTCGCCCCTCGGAGTCCTCGATTTCGTGGCTGATAAAAGGCAAGCCCTATGGAACCCATGTCCGCAATTTAAGTGTATTATTTGTGTCTGATCTGGCGGTAGTAGGGCAATATTACCGGCGTTGAACTCAGGGTTGATATTGCCGTGTTGATGCTGACACATAGACATGTCCGTGTAGTCGCATTGGTCCTGGATAGTGGCTGAAGTGCGCCTCGAGCCAGAAGCTTGGTGAGAGAGCGGGAAGAGCGGAGAAGAAGGGCCAATGTTGGTGATTTGCTGCTGTTGATACGCCTGCATCTGCGCAAGTGCTTGCTGCTGCTGCTGCTGCCGTTGTTGCTGCTGGTACGTATGCGCCTGCATATGGCCTTGGGTTTGGTTTTGGTTTGACTGCTGCTGCTGCTGCTGCGCACGAGCATCGGAGTCCCACTGACACTGTGATATACCATACTGATTTGGAAATGGGGACTGTGCCAGGCTATCTGGCGCAGTATTTGTTGTTGTTGAAGATGAAGGATATCCTGAGGCTCGTACCGCCGAGGAAGAGCCTCCATTATTAACTCCGGTAACACTCGTATACATACCAATCATCGAGTCGTGGTTAATCGGCGAGCTATGATGAGCAGTATGGACCTCTGGGTACGGCTGATATTGAGATTGTCGTAATGAGTGTCTATGCGATTGGGAGCGCTGAGGCATATTCGCTGGTACAAACGACTGATACAGAGCAGAAGCACCATTAGCTCTGTTGACAAGTCCTGGGCGATGGGAGCCACAAGCCCTTGGTGTCGCGTGTTGAGCAGGCGTCACTGGGAGCCCTGCCGACGGTAATTCGTGACGACTCATCGACGCCTCAACCCTAACACTCGGGAATGGGCCGCCAGCCATACTCATATACTGTGAAATCTGATTCGCAGGTGGCGCTGGAGGCACATGCGGGCCTGCTGCTACCACTCCCGATGTTGTCGCTGCCATCCATCCTGCCTCTCCTACCACACCAACCCTTGTTGACACTGAAGCCGGCTCCATCTGCTGCTGCGGCGGCGGCGGGGGGACAGCATACCTTTGCTGCCGGACTATCACCTCCACTTCTACAAGCCGATTCATTGTTGCCTCCCGTCCCATACGTCTACCTGGCACTCCAGGAACATGCCGCATATCCACACCGCCAAGCCTCCGACGATTTGCTGCCATGGGGCCCCGTTCATCCTCCTCGACAAAGTCCACCTCTTTTCGACAGGTAGGACATGTACTATGGTCTTTGAGCCAAAGTTTGAGACAATGAGAACCAAAAATGTGGCCGCATGGCATCTGAAGGGCGTTCTCTTGTTTAGGCTCATCTGTAGACGCTTTAATGTCCACGAATGGCTCCATACAAATGATACAGCAGTCATCGTCTTCTTTAAGGTCTATTAATCGCATGTGCTTAAGTTCTGAGATTGCCTTTTCTGAAGCACGACGCTTCCGGCTACCGCCACCCGGAGCTCGTGGAACGGGGGGTGATGGCCGGGCTGAGGATGGCCGGGCTGGTATTCCATCGTAGCGATTGAAGGCCATCGACCGTCCCGGAAATTCCAGCTGTGGTGGCTGTTGTTGTTGTTGTCCAAAGAATACCATATGATTCATATCAATGATGGGGTGGTGAAGAAATGGAGTGAATCCAGAAATCCTTCCTCTTGTTAAGCCTGGACGATTTTGAATCGACGAATGCACAACTGAGCGAGCACCACCGTGGTTGAACATGTTGTGAAAGTTAAGTAAAGAGTCGATAGGGCTACCATCACCGAAAAATTCGTTTTCTGCGAAACCTGTCCCGAACTGAAAATATTGGGAAATATCCTGGTTAGACATGACTGGAGTTGATATTGGAGGGGCAGTAATTTCTCCCCCTAAATATCGAGTAATGTGGTTTGGAGTAAAATATTCAGATTCAAGGGAAGTGGTTCTTAAAGGAACTTCATGAGGTTTGGCTCTGTATTATATTGGGGAAGTATGAGGTGCTGTGGCGCCTATCACATAGAGCTTAGCACTAGTGCGACAACAAGAGGTGTAAACTAGCGATTGGTCAAGTGGCAATACAAGCACAAGGAAAGTCGACTAAGACAATCCGGCAAAAATAAATAGGTGTAAATATAAATATAAATATAAAAAAAATAAAAATAAGTGAGGACAATGGTGTGGAGAATCTGGCGATGAGGAGAAGAGGGGTGTCGATGAAAGAAAAAGGGTAGATGGTGGTTAGTCTGTGGGTTGGTGCTGGTTGACAACAAGGTGAGGGGGGCAAAACAGAACAACACCTGAGGAGGTGCTGTTAAGTGGGACGGAGCAACCCCGGAGACTTAGGGGAAAGGTAAGAAGGAGGGGAGAGGGGATCGAGGGCACACAAGGAGACAAAGAAAAAAAAAAAAACGACGAGAATCACAGCGGTAAAATAATAAAAGTCATCGCTCTCATATAGCCCCACATGCATTATGAGCCCCTAGCCCGGCCTTTCCCTCGTCCTTCCTGTTTGTTTCCCCCCCCCCCCCCCCCAATGACATGACATAAATATGCCGGCCAAACGTTTTCGATTCCTTGATCAAGAACTCCCGCGGCATCAACCTCCTTGTACCACAGAAGATGCCCCGAATGGTACGCAGGTATAGTCACTGCATACTGTTCCAGATTAACCTTGATCAATCAACTTCTTCTTCCCCTCTCCCATCTCTAGATCTACTTCTCAAGCGTCACTGGAAAACAACACCATCTCTAACCATCGCGACTCATTCTAGATACATTACATACATGGCTTTGCCGCTTCCCCATCTGTTCATTCTCTTATGTATGTACCCTCGCTTAAATCCTTGTATGTGCCAGTCAGTGATCAAATCAGTCAGTATGTAATCAGTCAGTAAGTCAGTAATCAGTCAGTAATCAGTCAGTATATGTAATCATCAGTCAGTAACTAACTAAGTCAGAAAATCAGCCAGGCGTGTGCATGCGCAGCAAATCAGTTAATCAGTCAGTAAATCAGACTTCAGTTAATCAGTTTTCAAATCAGTCGGTAGATCACCTGTGGGGTTCCTCATAGGCCTGTCAAATTTCACCTGCATTAGTTAGTCTCCTGAGAATCAGTCAGTGCCTTACCACGAAAACAAAACAAAACAAAAAAGGTCACCGGGTAGGTACCCCCGCCTATTAAGCGGCCAAAGCGGTCTAGAGCCGCAACCTCGATGCACATGCCCGCACTACCATAAAAGTTATTCTTAAAGCTCTGGTTACGAATAGATCTAGATATAGCCCCCCTCAGTCACGAATCAAGGGCCCCCAGACCCCAAACAACTCTAGAGTTGTAGTACTCTAGTTGTCGTGAGACAAAAAACTGAACACCTCAAAACAAGGCGGAGGAAATAGAATCAGTTCGTATGCACATGCACACTTACTACAAGTAGAGGAACTAGATAGGTAGTCAGCTCAGCCCGGGCCTGGCCCAGCCAAAACCTGAAACACCCGTTACATCTGACTCTATTACTGAAATCGGAGTTGTGTCGGAAGGTCATATATTATCACTCACTCAAATCTGATTTGGCATAACGATATCTGTTTTATCAACACATCGGCCTGCTAAGATCTTAGATCTCCGGGGTTATTTCAAAACTGTTCATCCGATCCTGGAATGATCCTTTCTTGGCAATCGTACAACTCAACCGAATAATTACGGAGGTGACAAAGTTGACACCCGCGCTTAATTGGGATAATTTCCCCTCCTTGATCGGTATCGGTGTCGATACCCGGGAACGAAAAAACCAAAAGCAACTGGAAGGCTTGATTTCTTAAAACACGTAATAGCCACATGCACGGTTTTGTCGCTAGGAGATGATTTGCCCATTAGAAATGCGACAAAACTTTATCACATTAATATAAATGGCAATTGGCAAATTAACGATTCTCGTATAATCTATGATAGCTGATCATGATCTATTACGGGCAAATATAAATTGAACCACCGCCTGCGATTTTGCCTCTAAGGAATTTCATATTATACCATATCCATACAGACATGCAGTATATATAGAACAACGCATTGTGATCGTCTAAGGTGTAACCAATGTCATTTTGATAAAGACGAACAGGAACATCATCTACCTGGCAGAGGGGATATCCTTATGAAAATATACAATTAATTTTACCCAACATCCTAAACATATCAGGAGTCTCAACTGCACAATTACCTTAGTCTCGGTATAAACATGTACTCGCAGATGGCGAGGGAGCATTTAAATTAAACGTTTATGGTATGTACTTGCCTAAGTTATCAAACACCAAGACATTCAATTACGGTCAACCGTTCTAGTCTTAATTGGTAGGTATACCCTCATGTTCAGGTTGTAAACATATCCGCGATTTTTCAACCACGGCGCTGCTTTTTGTATAGGGTGTCACTGGATCTCGCGCAGTTTTGTTAGGGCTGCTATTCTATATTGATGACTTCACCCTAGCCGCACTAAAGTTGGTCTTGGTACGAATGGGCCGGGAATGTTAGAACTCGTACTATAGCGTCGCTTCAATTATGGAGCTAAAGACCTAATTTCCCTTCGAAGCTGTGCTACAATGTGTTACATACGTAGCTACTAAACGTGGTGTTTTGCAGGATCTAACGTAGAGTCGTGAAGTTTGCTGTTTGAGAGCGGCGGTTAGGCGAGTGATATTTCATGACCTACACAATAATTAATCGCAAGATACTTACATGTATGCAACCAGTCTTACTTCTGTTCTACTGTAACGTGTGCATCCATGTGAACAGCCGTACAAAGAGAATAATGCAATATATATGCACGTATGTATTGCTATTTCTAGATAATTCCTGCCTTCCGCAGTGGTGTTCTGTGAGTAAAGAATTTGATTGATTGATTGATCATACCATGCTCATGCAGCTTTCCAGACTACTCTCCAATTGTACTTGTAAGGCTCCATCCCACGGGTGTGGAATATCAGGCCGACATTTTGGCCAGCAAACACTTGGAGTAAGGCCTACTCGGAGATTTACCCTTACATAGGTTTGTTTTATGATAAGATATCTATCCTGTAATTGGCTTCAATTTGATATCAACATTCCATACCCCTGTACTCACTATCCTATGGATACTACCACCAAATATACGACGCATGATTCACCTACGCGCCGCTTCTATCTGGTACATACATAGCAACTGATAAGCCTGATATGATAATCTACGTAACTCTGGCGCACGCAGCTGGTAAGCATTACATACCGTAAACTGCAACCATAGGTTATTAGCAACTATTTGCGAGTAAACTCACAGATGGTGGCGCTTACAAACATGTAATTCAATATTTAATTTGTTTGTAACTCCACATGCCCTAAGTACGGCCGGCCTCGGTCGATGGAGCAACTTCATGGTCTCTTTTAGGAAGAGGGAGGCGCATATACTTGAAGGCGCCATATGCATGTTAAGGGTCTCGCTATACACCAATTTACTAGAGGGTATTAATAGGGGCCAAGCTAACAACCAGAGTATTTTTTGGTGTCCGGGTGCCTATGATGCTTTATTGGCGTTTTCAATCATTGGCACTTGCCAAGAGTAGGAACTACATGTACGTATGATGTAGCTGTAGGTTGCTTAAGCCACTACTTCCATTACGTCGCGTTGACGGCATGTATGTTTATTGCCCAGATTCACTTCAAACTCGTCTCATATACATGCCTCTTAGTTGTCTTCTAGGATCAAGCGTAGTAGTTATTTGAGGCGTGCATCCATGCGTTGCATGTTGGCCCTAATAACCCCGCCAAAAAAAAACTCTTGTGCCTAAAAGAGACCTCCCACCAGGGCATTGGGCTCCAGCCTTTAATTTCGAGGGACAATTGATAGTAGTAGTATCATATATCCGAGTGACCGGCCATGATTCAATCAACTCAAATATAGAACTAGGGTACACCGAGATTGTTGATTATAAATATGTAGACAACAATTAAAAGTTTTCTACTAAAACTTTGGGTCTCATATATCTATACCTAAGCGTCCTTTTGTGTGAAGCTTGGCGCCTTAAAGGGTTAAAAGAGAACAAAGGAGAGAGAAAAAAAAAGAAGAGTTTATTTCTTTGTTTCTGAAGGGACATTGCATCTATAAAATTGATTTCAACGCCTATATAGTTTTGGGGTATCAAACTGTGTGATCGTCATACACAAACGTGATATGCCTGGGAGATCTTCCATCGCTAAGGACAAATTGTTCGTCACCGCGAGGTCGTTCTGTGTATATTATCAGTACATCTTAACTATAGAGGGTGAAACAATCGGTATCCATACCGTTTTTGGTATTTCCTGTGAGCATTGATTGAATTGACATGCAGACAGATTCAACACTCTGGACGGGTGACCAGCCGTTACCAGAAGAAAGAAGATCTAGGCATATCACGCCGTTGGAGTAAATGTGAGGGTGCATGGGAATCTCTGGGGCGGTTTTAGCTTCGTTTGTTTGTTGATTATCACTGCACTGAGGATCGTAGGAGCGAGAAAATGGGATAGAATACCTCTGTCCATAGCTCTGACAAACATAACCTCCGGAGCTTCTATTGGGTAGCTATCCGTGAACCTGAAATTCAGGCGAAAGACCTTGCCATGGTAAATTGGGTTTTGGTCGAGAACTTCGATATCCATCTGCCACTGCGTAAAATCTTCCGTGTTGACCATTCTGATCCCAGGTGGGATTTCTTGGTGCATCTAATAAATTGGTAAGTGTAACTGTTCTAGAAGCTCAACCCAACAAGCTATCTCAATGTATGTGTACCTTCTGAAGCTCTCGTTGGAGGCGCCTTGCATGTGACATTTCTGCTTGAGAAGAGGAAAAGTATAATAGAAATTAAAGAGAGAATAGCGACTTGGAGCTTGGTTTGCTTTTGGGTTTGACTAGCTAGTGATATGCGGACCTTTATAAACCCGGACCTAAGCTAGCGGGGCTGTGAGGTACGAAAGCAGGACGCGGGGCAAAGCAAAGAAAGAGGCAGAGGCCGTTACACAGTTGGTAAGCGGGAAAATCCACGTGGCTGGGCCATGATGGTTGGTGGCCTGAGGTTGGGATAAGATGCGGCTCAAAAGGGGGACAGGGCATATCCTGGAGTGAATCATGTGATAGTCATGGTGAAAGGGACTGAATTATGTACATCAGTTGATAGTTTTATTGCATGTTGCGACTGGGTTTGGTACAGTATATACAATAAATATCTCATACAAGGACATGCCGGAATGATAAGCATATGTGGTATCGTAAAGGAAATAAAGGTTTTAGTTAAGCGTGAGTGTATGGTGGAACAAAACCAACGCTTAGGGTAGGTACTGTACTGTACTGTACTTGAGAATTTATTTATCTAGAGTGTGAAATTTTGTTCAGAACTGGTCCTTGTTTTCCCCGGGTAGTTCACCGTGAGTATCCCTGCGCCCAGTGCGGCGCACAGTGGCCGCTAAGGTAGCAACGCCCAAGGATGTTAACAGGGGCTGATGGGTTTCTATTACCACCAAAACTCGGTCTGCTTAACGGTGTAGATCATGTCTGCTAATAGTATATCTCATATGTGCAGCCTATGGCGGTGCATGTATGTACAGCTTTTCCTATGTATGTAGCAGTTTTACGAATACTCTAGATCCTAGAAATGAGTGGTAAGTAAAAATTCTCTTATTCTCAAGGGCAGGCGTTCTTGAATTATTATACCACGGTATCGAAACCCACTGCCTTGGTGTGTACTCACTGTTTAAGATCTTTTACAGCCTCAGAGGATTTTCTGGGACGCCGAGACCTACTGTAGTTGTGCAAGAACCCCTAACCCTGAGCTGAGCAGTGTTGCCCCGCCCCCGCAGCTGCATTCAGCTCACTGAATCCCTCGATCAGCCCTCTACCTTCCTATCCTCATTCTCGCGATAACCAAACAAATACATCACCCCTCTTCCACCCTCTCACATTCTCATTCAGATAGTCCGATAATTGGAGATATTTTCATAAGTGGATAATCGAGAATATGAGTTGTAAGCTTCCATTTGCTCCCTTTCTATCTATTCCTGTTCGCTACTCTACCTAAACAGCTCATCCGTCTCTCTATCATCCCCCATCTTCTTTATCGTTTTGCTGTTGCGGGCTTAGTATCCCAAGATCCCTCAGTTACTTACTCCTTATCGTTTACATCCAGTTTCCTCGGTCCTTAACAAGCTGCACGGGCAGCCGCCTACCTATGATAAGAAGTGAGAAATACTCAACCTGATACAAATCAACTACTCTTCGTGCAATGTTTCTTGGGATTAGCTCAATTTCCAGCTTTATAAAAGATCGACTCGCTGACAATGACGAGCCATTCAGGGTCCAGTACAAAATGGGCCGCACTTTAGTAAGTGCCCCCTTCTCACTCACTCCCTGAATTTGTTTGTTATGACAAGAGCCAGGTAAAAGTATTGACCAGGTCTTTCATGTATAGGGTGCAGGCACCTACGGAATCGTTCGCGAAGCCGATGGCCCTGAGGGGAAAGTCGCCGTCAAGATCATTTTAAAGAAAAATGTCAAGGGTAACGAGCAGATGGTATACGATGAGTTGAAGCTATTGCAGAGACTTCACCATCCGCATATTGTCCAGTTTCGCGATTGGTTTGAGTCTAGGGTTAGGACTTTACTTCGTCACTGTTGCCGTTTTCGTTGTTCGTTTCATGATCCTAATCTATCCGTTTAATAGGACAAGTACTACATCGTTACTCAGTTAGCTACCGGCGGTGAACTCTTCGACCGTATTTGCGAATACGGAAAATTCACAGAGAAGGATGCATCACAGACTATTCGTGAGGTTCTACAAGCTGTCGACTACCTGCACAGCGTCAATATAGTTCACAGAGGTAAATATTTGTCAAGTGGTCAAAGTTTAGAATGAATATCTAACAGTCGATTTCATAGACTTGAAGCCTGAGAACTTGTTGTACCTTACCCCTGAACCAAACTCCTCCCTCGTGCTTGCCGACTTCGGTATCGCCAAGATGCTTGACTCAAGCGATGAAATGCTTACAACGATGGCGGGCTCCTTCGGTTATGCAGCCCCAGAGGTTATGTTAAAGAAGGGACATGGAAAAGCTGTCGATATGTGGTCTTTGGGTGTCATTACATACACCTTACTTTGTGGATACTCGCCATTCCGTAGTGAGAGCCTCGCAGACTTGATTGACGAGTGCAGCAATGGGAGAGTTATCTTCCATGAGCGTTACTGGAAGGAAGTCAGTAGGGATGCAAAGGTCTTTATCGGAGATCTATTGCAGCCTAAACCAGAAGATCGCCCAACTAGTTCGGTAATATTATCATTTGCCACTGGAGTTATGCAGGGTGATTAATTGATATGTTTGTGATCTATAGGAAGCACTTAAGCATAGCTGGCTCAAGGGTGAAACTGCTACAGACCACGATATATTGCCAGAAATTAAGTCCTACATCACCAAGGCTCGTCTCCGTCGTGGTATTGAAATGGTCAAGCTTGCCAACCGCATTGAAGCCCTCAGAATGCACGATGATGACCCCGATGAGGGTGATGTACCAGCCGACGCAAAAGAAGCTGCGAAGGAGGGAATCGCAAAGCCTGGTGATTCTGATCCTTCTGGTTCTACTAAAAAACGTCCTAGACTTTCCAGAGCGGCAAGAGCGGCAATTTTTAGGGAGGTGGTTTTAGCGAAGGTTAGGGAGATGAAGGCTGAGGAGGAGAAGCAACTTACGGAGAGGACTTTAAGCGAGAAGAAAACAGGCCCAAGGAAGTAATGCTTGGTAGGAGCCGCTTCAAATATATCACATTTGTTTTGGATGTATCCCTTTTTTTGAGTTGATCTGGTATCTCGTTTTCCGCACTTGCCTTTATAAAGATGTTCAAAGTTTAGGATTCAGGAAAAGAAGCCATAGATACATGTACCTTTACCTAATTCTCTATTTTTGTGGCGGCGTCTTGTTTTATTGTTAAGCGTGCATGTATTTATTCTTGTTCGCATATCAATCGAACTGTTACCTGGCGGGTGCGGGATTACATGCAGTTAAATATCTAGTCCTTTTGATAAAAAAATTAGAGGACTACATACATTTACGAAAATCTTGGCATAATTCCTGTTAGCGGTACCAATCAATAGTACGCAGGAAAGAAGAGGGGTATTATTGATTCACATAAGGATATCTGCCAGTAACAACGTTCGCTAACCCCACACTCTCTCCCAATGAGTTCTTATCACGAGTTTACACAACAAAATGAGTTCTATAAGGTCCCTACGACAGTACCCTGCAGTAATATCTGCCCTGCGAGCAAACCTTGGTACTATTAGGCCTCGCATAAGTCATGCGAAGAGAAACTATGCCACTGCAACTAAGGCAGATCTATACGACGTTGTTGTTGTTGGTGGTGGGCCGGCAGGACTATCGTTGGCGAGCTCTCTGCGTATGTTCATACCCTAGTTCACAGGGATAAAATCTGATTCGTGTTGTAGGTTCATCAAGTGTAGCAAATGGGCTTCGCGTTGCGCTTGTTGAGGGTTTCGATTTGGCTCCCGGGAGAGATTGGAAGCCTGAGCCACAGACATTTTCAAACAGAGTCAGCTCACTGACACCAGGTTCGGTTGGGTTTTTGACGGATATTGGGGCATGGAAGCACGTAGATCGTGATCGTGTTCAGGCGTATCATGGCATGCAGGTCAGAGTCTCTGCTGATTTTCAAAGGCCGAATTACTAATAACTTTGCGTAGGTTTGGGATGGAATTTCCGGCTCTCGAATTGAATTCAACTGGAATTCATCCGCCAGTGAAACAATCGCATACATGACTGAGAATACCAACCTTGTGCATGGATTACTCTCACGCTTATCCGAGCTGGGTGGAGTAGAGGTGATTGATAAGACCCGCGTTGAGAACATTTCTTTTGGGGAAGACAATGGGGAGCTCGATCTGCGAACATGGCCTACAGTACAGATTACAGGCGGGAGGAAGCTAACAGCGAGATTGCTGGTCGGCGCGGATGGTGCAAATTCGCCTGTCAGAACGTTCGCTGGAATTGAGAGTCGCGGATGGGATTATGATCGCCACGGTGTGGTTGCAACTGTAAAATTGGCCGAGGGGAGCTTCTTGGGAATGGAAAAAACGGCATATCAAAGATTCTTGCCATCAGGACCGGTGGCTTTGTTACCTGTGAGTTCTATCGAGTTTCTATTATTTTTGCGATACTAATAACTCGTAGCTTCCTGGTGACTTTGCAACCCTCGTATGGTCCACAACCCCTCAGAATGCAGCAAAGCTAAAGACTTTAGCGCCTGAAGATATGGCTGCTATGGTTAACGCAGCTTTCAGGCTGAGCCATGTGGATATCGACTTCATTAAAGATCTTGATTCCGGAATTGCAGGAGAAGTGCAGTGGAGAGAATCAGTGACCCAATTCGATTATACTCGTGTCCCTGGAAGGATTGTAGGGGTACAAGATAAATCAGTTGCCTCATTCCCGTTAAAGTTAAGGCACGCCGATACGTATATCGGGGAGCGGGTTGCGCTGATTGGAGATGCTGCGCACACCGTTCATCCGCTTGCTGGCCAGGGATTGAACCAAGGAATCGGCGACGTTCAATCTTTAATCAAGACCGTTGAGACAGCTGTGCAGAACGGGCAGGATATTGGTAAGCATGTCCCTACTTTTGGTGCTTCATACCTGACACTCTTTGACGTTGCGCCCAAGGTTCCGTTCTTTCTCTTGAACCATACTACTCCGAACAATACTTCAAAAACCATCTTATGTTGGGTGTCGTTGATAAGCTTCATAAGCTCTATGGAACCACATATCCCCCAATCGTAGCATTAAGATCTTTTGGATTGAGCGCGGTCGATGCTATGACTGGATTGAAGTCTTTAATTATGAAGCAGGCGTCTGGGGGCATCTAGATAATCACGTATATTTCTGTCTAAGGTTTGTTTTATTGGGGCACTAACAGGCGAATTATGATTGAATTTGATGACGATGGTTCCCTCTCCACGAACTCACAATATATATCCTATCGAAGGGGTTGACCAATGTCTTCCCCATTCTTTTATTTGTGGTGTTTTGTGTGGGATTTTTTTCTGTAAGAAGGCATAGGCTGTATGTTGAATGAACGCATGAATACACACGTCAATATTTTTGAGTGTAGGTGTATTTTTTCATGTAATATCACTCGATACTATCGATTAGCACTAGGGGGGCATATTTCGTAAGGGACCTTTGATAAGTTTTCGTTATATTGGAGGATACATGTAAGCCTCGGCAACTCCCGCTGTAAATAATAAATGTAGCGTGGTTACCCGGCCGCAAAAAATGAGGCTCATTGCATCTAAATCATAACTTTTTTTTTCTCCAGCACCCCACTATCGCGAAATCCTTCAAATGGCCGACCAAAAACTTCAGCAAGCACCATTTGTGAAGCAATTAGCGGCAAATGGTAAGGCTATTTTGCTAAGTTTTACGAGATAATATTATAATCTCTAACACTTTAGGATAGACCGACCAACCCGCGATAAAGCTGTAGCGTCACTGCGCAGTTACCTCTCCTCACAGCGGAATTTTACACAAATAGAGCTTTTGAAGCTATGGAAAGGGCTTTTTTACTGTAGGTTGCGCAAGCGGGTGGTATTTCTGCGCCTAGAATACTGAAAGATAGCTTTATAGGTATGTGGTTGTCGGATCGTCCACGGACTCAGCAGCGACTCGCTGCCGACCTGGCAGAGCTTTTGACGCCAATGGAGGAGAAGAACTTTGTGTTGTTTCTTGAAGCGTTTTGGATCACTATGGTCCGGGAATGGAACGGGATTGACGTGTTAAGGATGGACAAGTTCTTGCTGCTTGTCAGAGTGTACCTGGCGAGTAGCTTTAGGTACATGCGCGGAAGGAATTGGGATGCTGGCCTTGTTGAGAGCATTGTGAAGGTCATGAAGGAGGTTCCCCTCAAGTGAGTTCTTGGTTTAATCTGCGGATATCCTGCGGAGAAGTGAGCTAACAGGTATCACATGTTAGTCCGACTGACAATAAGGTGCCTAACGGCCTTCGATTCCATTTGACAGATATCTTTGTGGAAGAGCTGGAGAAACTGGGCCCAGAAGATATGAAAGATCACCCGTTGCCCGTTGAACAGCTAGTAGAGCCTTTTCAAATATTGATCATAAAGTCGCCGACTAAAATGGTTAGAGTAAAAGCGAAAGAACTGTTGCTTGACGAGAGGTTGGCCCACTGGGGATTTGAAAAGGCGCCTAAAGGTGAGGTTAAGAAAAAGGTTGTTGACCCTGAGCCCGAAAGCGAAGATGAGGACGAAGAGATGGAAGATGAAGAATGGGGTGGTATTGATGATTAGGGTTCCATTTCTTTTCTTTTCTTTCAATGTGTATAATTTTGTGTACCATATATCTGGCGCTTTTCTAATCGATACATTGCTTTACATACAAAACCTCGGCGTAATAAAGTCGGTGGCTCCACTCGATGGTAATTTCTATATCGGTATTGTAGATGTGTTTACCGCGCTTAGGCATAAAGGCCATCAAATTGTCAGCAGTGAATACTTTCAACTTCATTCGTCATCACTATCTCCGTATCCAAAGCCAAAACTAAAGCCTTGCCCCTTGGTATCACTCAGCGCGTCCCATTTTGTCTTTTTCTTTTTCTCTAGCCTTTCCAAAGCCGTCCGAAGCTCCACTGGGTACTGCTCCTCCATCCTTTCCATGAATAACCTATACGGATCCTTCACTCTCATCGTATTAAACCCGGATACTGATCCCGGTTGATCTCGTAGGAACTCTATCGCGGCCGACAACTGAGTCGGCGGTATGAAATTCTGGGTCAACGCGAGTGACGGCGAAAGATTCACTACAAGATGCCACCACCCTATATAGACGTTATTAAATGCAACGATGACTATTTTTATGATAAAAACTACCTGATGGGACGTATAATATCTCTCCAGCTCTACAAATACCCTCTCGACACCCTTTTGTTCTCCTTGCCTCATGGTGAAAGCCTACAAGCCACTCTGCGATACTCAATGGCGATGTAACTTCGCTGTGGTCCTCAGATTCATAGACTCCAGGTGGAGGAGACCCTGGAGGGAACATTATCCAGTATTTCTCTCCTTCAATCACAGCATTCCAGGCTGAGGTCGCATTTGGATCCTATCCACGGTTATTAGGGCCACCAACTTCTCCCAAAACAAATAAAAAAAATCAACGGCTTCTTACTTTATGGAAAGTACTACCGCTGCGCTCAGGCCCCAGGATCATCCACCGCCTATCAGGTCTTTCTTCTCCAAGGACTTCAAAATAATCTTTTCCAAAGCACTCGGGGACTACAAACCCACGCCCCATCTCTCCATTTGTCTTCTCTACGAATGCCCGATCAAAAAGATACAACGGACTTTCATCCATTTGATCTTCCATATAATTGTAATAATCACCGAGTCGCCAATCTACACTTTCGGCACGGAAGCGGACATTACAGTACCGGTCTACTAAGGAAGCAATCGTCCATTCCTTATATCCCGGCCAATCCTTAACTGGACGTGTTAGAATAAATGGTGTAGCGGAATACTCTTTGTTAAAATCCTCTGCGGTCATTTCGGGGAGGCAGATGATAGCATTTTGTAAAGGGATCTTCGAAGTAAAGGGCTTAAGTGAAATTTGAGACATGTGAAAAGGCCTATGAAGGGTATCAGAAAATAGGTTTGGAGTTGGTATCAGAATCTCCTTGCTACGAGGTAATGATAGATATGTTCGACGCCAAGTTCCACGCCAAGTGAACGGAAGCTTAGACATAGGTGATCTAAGGGGTGCATGGTTAGAAATACGTCGAGGATAATCTAATCTGAGGGGCAAGGAAGGTGGATAGAATTGATATTATGAAGCTTCGATTCTGAATGTGGAAACTGTGCATACTCTATAAACAACGATTTCCATAGCTCCTCGTGACGACTAAAGGCATAAAGACCCTTACTCGTCAATCCCAGTTGAGTAAGGCCGTGGGCATCTAAATATCCCAATATATCGATGATCAATTCGTCGGGAAATACTGCAAATGATCCCGTTGAGATGTCACGGAGATTCGTCTCCGAGGTGTAGGCATTTCCGCTGGGCTTTATCCGAAGAGGATGGAGAGAAATTGTAATACTCTGCTGAATAGTCGCTGTATCCTCAAAATAATTTTCTCTGGTGATTGAAGGGCAACCGGGTTCTGTGTTTCCTCTAGGCACCACTGATGATATTTTCTGGCGTTTTGATGGTGGAGGGGATATAGGATCTGCAAGAGTTGTTGAAGGTGCCATCACTTTGTCGTACTTTGTATCGTTTTTTTGGTTGTGTGATGTAAGGTTTTACTTATTCGCGGTGTGAATGTGGCTTGTACCTTCTACCACTTCGGGCAAAGTAGCTTAATATTACGTCCCTAACGGAACTCTTAACATAGGATAATATTGATCTATTCTATCCTTGATATAAGTGGCTGAATTAGGTAGTGGGGGGGGGGGATGTGGCGGGTTACATCGCTTGGGAAAAAAAACAGTCTGCACTTGTGGGCACCCCTCGTTTTTTTTTTTTTTTTGCTTTGCTTTATTTGAACTGCTGTCCCCCCTCCCCTCCATTTCTCCTCTCATCTCACCAACTTTACAACCATCATCCACCACACTCCAGTCTCTTCTATCAGCAGAGACTCCTTTGATAGCTATTTGCTTTACAGAGTATGCGTTTTTGATTTTCTGGCTAGGGTTTTCCAGGGAACGACGACTAATATTTTTAGAATTAAACCAAGAAAAAAATCGCATTACCACCCAACATGGCCACCGAGGGCTTGAAAGACGTCGAGGTAAGCCCCAAAAATTCCTCTTACACCCAGATCACCTCCCCTTGCGCCATGACTTCCCATATACTGCTCTTTACGCTCTGGGATCTTTGCCTCACAGGACATGGCTACGGGGCTGTCTTTGGAGGGGCTATTAGACACTTCAACTCACATAATATTCTACTTCTAGGGACAAATCGAGTCCAACTACGATGAGACTGTCGATAACTTCGATAGCATGGATCTTAAGCCTGAACTTTTGAGAGGTTAGTTTGGATATCTTGGTTTGATGTTCCTGCAGTGCTGTTGTGCGCTGCCAAGACAACATTTCCCATGCTAACATTTTTGATATAGGTATTTATGCTTATGGGTAAGAAGATCAAAATCAGCAAATTTTTTGATTTGGATTATTCTCACTATCAAATAGTTTTGAGCGCCCCTCTGCTATCCAGCAACGTGCGATTCTCCCTGTTATCAACAGTGAGTACTACCCCTCTTTTTGCCCCACCATCCCACCCCACTTTGCATGACAACCACTATGGGTGCATATTGTGTAAAAATATCCGCGGTTTTCTCACTAAATTGTCTTTACGCCAGACCGCGATGTTATTGCCCAGGCTCAGTCAGGAACCGGAAAGACCGCCACTTTCTCCATTTCCGTTCTTCAGAAAATCGATCTTAACCTCAAGCAATGCCAGGCGTTGATTTTGGCTCCTACCCGTGAGCTTGCTCAACAGATTCAGAAGGTCGTTGTCGCCATCGGTGACTTCATGAACGTTGAGTGCCATGCCTGTATCGGAGGAACTGTCGTCCGTGACGACATGAAGATTCTCCAGGATGGCGTTCATGTCGTTGTCGGAACTCCCGGACGTGTCCATGACATGATCCAGCGCCGCGCTTTGAAGACTGACGCCATCAAGCTCTTCGTCCTTGATGAGGCTGATGAGATGTTGTCCGTATGTAGACCACAACCGGGCGCATGATTTCCCCCAAATTCTGCTAACATCATTTCTTTCTCAAGCGTGGATTCACGGAGCAAATTTACGACATCTTCCAGCTGCTCCCTCAGTCAACTCAAGTCGTTCTTCTTTCCGCCACTATGCCTCAAGATGTGTTGGAGGTTACCACAAAATTCATGCGTGACCCTGTCCGCATCTTGGTTAAGAAGGCCGAATTGACGCTTGAAGGTATCAAGCAGTTCTATATCGCCGTTGAAAAGGAAGACTGGAAGCTCGACACCCTCTCCGACTTGTACGAAACTGTTACAATTACCCAGGCAGTCATTTTCTGCAACACTCGTAGAAAGGTTGACTGGCTTACCGAGAAGCTCACCCAGCGTGACTTCACTGTTTCCGCCATGCACGGAGATATGGACCAGACCCAGCGTGACTTGATTATGAAGGAGTTCCGTTCAGGATCTTCCCGTGTCTTGATTGCCACCGATTTGCTGGCCCGTGGCATCGACGTCCAACAGGTTTCCCTGGTTATCAACTACGACCTCCCCGCCAACCGCGAGAACTACATCCACCGCATCGGTCGTGGTGGCCGTTTTGGACGAAAGGGTGTTGCCATCAACTTCGTCACTGCTGTAAGTCAATCCACTCTGTATGCCTAGGTGTTCGGTAACTGACCTGCGTAGGATGATGTCCGTATGATGCGTGAGATCGAGCAGTTCTACTCGACCCAGATCGAAGAGATGCCAATGTTTGTATCCCATATAGTCTCTTATCGCCGTGACCTCCTTGCTAATTGTATTTCAGGAACGTTGCCGATCTCATTTAAACGCCATTGAATACATTAAAAAAAAACGTTTTTTCAAAACAAGAAAAGTTACAACGTCGGGCTTCTGGATTATCAGATGCAAGTACAGAAGTTCTGCGAGTGGTGGTGTTTTATCTTTTATTTCTTCTTTTCTAGTCCCATCGATACTTTGATATTCTATACGATTGTATGTGTGTTTGGTTTTTACTCTGGGGTTTGGGGGATGCATTCTGTTTTTTCCAAAATTCAAAACAATATGGCTGGACAGCTGCAATTCTCGAACTTATGCGGGTAATGGGGTGGAGAGGAGCCGGGAATACACTCATTCCCTTTCCTTATTTTTTTTTTCCTGGATTTCCTTTTTTCCTTCTCTTTTGTTTTGTAGAATTCGAGAAGTGGTGTTTTGAGGAGGGCGGGGGAAAAGTAATGATATCTACATTCTATGTTCTGTTGCCCCTGGTTCATTGCATGTCTGGGACAGAAATCGAAATCCAACTGTAACTCAAGGACTGGGGGATTACGGCAACAGGAAATGGTGTGGGGTGCGGGGAAATCTTCTGTGGTGCCAATGATAGAGGGTAATCCCAATCATCTTGACCCGACCGATCGGATCGGGCTTGGGGGACGGGGTACACAGTAAATTCTGTATCCTCGGTGATCTACTCGATGTGGGATGGAGTGGGGTTTTCTCCGTGGGGTGGGGTTACTGAGGCTCGTTCACAGTTCCCCCCCCTGTAGTTTAATTTTGAATGAGTCTACCTACTAAGAGATGTGCCTACGATGTGCGGGTTTCATAACGAATGACACGGCAGTTGGACTATTCTTCTGGCAGTTGCGGATAAATTATCATTAGTAGCAACTTTTAAAAACTGATGCAAGCTCACGATCGAGCAGTAGCTGCATGTAGTCTGTCTATCGGCAGGTGGTGGGGGGGGGGGGCACTTAACCTGATGTTCAATCCTCGGGGGGCATGTGTGTAGTAGGTATGTGGGCTAGGGTTCTCATGGGCGTGCTTCTTGGCAACAACCTCGCACTAGGCAGACACCACGAGGAAGTACAGCCACAAATCGCTGGGTTGCGGTTCACGCCGGTGGGGTTTGGGAAGAGGCTGGAGTAGGTATATCGTGTAGTAGAGCGTCTGGCATGGAGAGCATCCTGCGCACTGTCCTGGAGGAGTGGATCGAGGCCTGTATGTATGGCGGAGAGACGCCGGCTCTTTGTAGTCGCGGGTGGACGCTGGAGGTGTAGCTGAGTAGTCTAAGTATGGGGCTGCATCTGAGTAATGGCATCCCCTCTTGTGTCGACTACATGGTTATCAGTTGACAGCCCCACACAAGCATCATCATAGAACAAGCAGAGGGAGCTGGCTAGATGATACCAGCGATGAGTGACAGGTTTGTGGGTTGAGTTATCTACATGTAGCTAAGTGTTTGCCCTAGCCAACTCTAGGGCATGTAGACCAGACACACCTCTTCTCCCCAGAGCAAAACCCACTGCCCTGGCCTTGGCCTGGAGGGTTGCTGCATAGAGTGGGGTCGGTGGGTTAGGGGTGTATAGAGGGCGGGCCGGAAGCGGGCCCCGGGCTCAAAGATACTCGTAGGTATAAAACACCACCACACGCATAGCCGACCCGCCGAGTGATGGCCCGTGACCTGCCGTGCGAGCAGCTGCAGACCTCGTATGCTTGGGGTATATGTTAAGTAGACGAGTAGGGGAATAAATGTACATATAGGTACGAGGAGAGAGAGAGAGAGAGAGCTGCATAGATACATACGTACGTACATGTAGATAGAAGCCCACGAACCCATCCGTTGGCCGGTACCAACCCACCCGGAGGCGGAGGGGGGTCCGGAGGGGGTGCTGGGTCTTCATGGGCTGTCACTCGGTGGGTCTCGGGCTGTGTGTGTGTGTGAGGGGGGATAATACGGGTGATGTTCATATTGATATTGATATTGATATTGATATAAGGAGTACTCTACAGAAGAAGGCGAAGGAAGATACCTCGCAGCTCTGGCCGTTAGAAAAGAAGAAACAATGCATAGCAAACCAGTCCAGTCCAGTCCAGTATTAAGAAAAAAGAAGAAAAAAGAGAAAAACAGAAAAACAGAAGTCTAAATACTACCTACTGCTACTACTACCACTACAGACATTATGCCTCCCCCTCCTCCCCCTCCTCCTTCTCATCAGCCCTCCGTATCTCCTCCTCGATCCTCGCCTTCTCCGCAGCCCTCATGCGCATCAGCGTGATGCTCTCGTAGTCCGTCCCCCCCTGCGCCGCCGCCGCCGAAGGCCCACCGCCCCCGCCGCCAAAGGAAGCAAACCTCTTCTCGGGCCCCTTCTTCTTCTGCGCCTGCTCAGCAGCAGCGGCGACAGCCGACTCACGCGACAAGTCCGGCTCCCTCCCCGCCGCCCAGGCCACGTCCTTGAACGCGGAAAGCAGTGTTCCCTGCCGCGCCTCGCAGACCGCTGCGTGGGCCGCAACGATGGACTCGAACACCACGAGCGCGGTCTGGTACCGCTTCTCCTTCTTCCTCTCCCCCTCGCCCTCCTTCGCGGGGACGGCAGCAGCAGCAACAACGACAACGTCCTGCACGCGGCCGAAGCGGGAAAACAGCTGCTCGAGCGCCCCCCCCGTCATCTCCCCACTCCGTTTCCAGCGGACCTTAAGCGTCCGGTCCAACTCCGTGAACCTCGTCTTCTGCTCCTCGGGCTGCTCCTCCTCCCCCTCCTCCGCGGCAGCAGCCTTCACGGCCTCCTCGCGGCGCCTCCGCAGCTCGGCCCCCTCGCGCCGCAGCCTATCCATCTGTGCGCGGAACGCCTCCTCGGCCTGGTCCTCCTCCGTGCGCGCGCGCTTCCCGGCGCGCTCCCGGCCCTCCAGGTCCTCCTGCATGCGGCGGCGGCCGAGGTCGAAGGCCTCTGCGCGGCGCTTGCGCGCGTTGCGGGCGGCGCGGGCGGCGTCGTAGGCTGCGCGGGTGGCGGGGTCCGAGAGGACGTCGTAGGCGATGGTCAGCAGGTGGAAGGTCTCGGCTGCGGAGGGGTCCGGGTTCTTGTCGGGGTGCCATTTGAGCGATTGTTTGCGGAAGGCTTTGCGGAGGGTGCTCGGCGTGGCTTCGGTCGTGGGCACTTGTAGGAGGTCGTAGAAGTCCGTTGAGGAGGTTGCGTGGGCGGCGGCGTCGGCTTCGGTGGAGGGCATTTTGGTGGTGGTGGTGGTGGTGGTGGTGGTGGATGGAGGTTGCTTGAGATGATCGGTATTTGGTGAGGCAGAGAAGTAGATAATCATATACTCTATACGTGTAGATGACATGCAGTAATTCATTAACCAATTGAATCCTCGATCCCATTTCCATAAACACGCCCGTCCTCCAACTGACTCACCGTGATCATTGGCCCTGCCCGGAGAGGTCAATTAACGGCATTTACTACTCTACAGCTCAAACCCTCACAGCAAGTGCTCAGTAAACAGACGTAAACAATATAAATAATATAATATAAATAATATATATAAAAACTAAACTGCTCCCCTCCTCCGCATTGGTACCTAAATGCCCGCATAAACAGCCAGCAACTCGTTACAAATTCCCTGCCTGCCCGCAGGATATAAATTCACCCGCGGCCGGCCCCGCAATCATTGACAACCTCGGCACCGGAAATACATTCAAGAACCCACAAAAGCATCATTACCCCCGCACCACCACCACCACTAACAACCATTATCACCAACCACCACCACCACCACCACCACCACCGCCATACACAATGTCACTCACTGTACGCCCCCCCCCCTCTCCACACACCCGCACTAACCCACCACCACCAGCGCGCGCTCCTCCGCCCCCCGCGCACAATAGCCTGCATCGGCCGCAACTACGCCGACCACGTGAAGGAGCTGCGCAACACGGCCCCAGCGGAGCCCTTCTTCTTCCTGAAGCCGCCCAGCGCGCTCCTGCACCCGCGCAGCGGCCCCGTGCTCTGCCCGCGCGGCGTCGACCTGCACTACGAGGTTGAGCTTGCGGCCGTGATGGGCGCCACGGCAGACAACCTCACGCCCGAGAACGCCCTCGACTACGTAAAGGGCTGGTGCGTGGGCATCGACATGACTGCGCGGAACTGCACGCCCCCCCCCCGGTCCCCCTCGCTGCGCACACAGGCTAACTAATGGACACAGACCAGGAGGCGGCAAAGAAGGCGGGCCTCCCGTGGACGCTGTGTAAAGGGTTCAAGACGTTCCTGCCCGTGTCCGGCTTCATCCCGAAGGAGCTGCTGCCGGACCCGCACGCCGCGACGCTCTTCCTGCGCGTCAATGGCGAGGTGCGCCAGTGTGATAGCACGGCGCTCATGCTCTTCCGGGTGCCCAGGCTGCTGCAGCACGTCACGGGCGTGGCGACACTGTTTGAGGACGATCTGGTCCTCACGGGGACTCCAAAGGGCGTTGGCAGGGTCGTGCCCGGGGATGTCATGGTTGCGGGCATCACGGTTGATGGTGAGGAGATTGAGGAGGGGAGGATCGAGGTTACGGTCGAGGAGAGAGTGGGCGGGTATGGGTCTGTGTAGAGTTTTCCCTTTTCTTTTCCTTTCTTCTCTTTGTACTTTTACTTTGGAGTTCTAGATGACATTGGGAAAAAGTAACATATAGACCCCGTCATTATCAAAAAAAAAAAAAAACAGTACAACCAATTTCAAGTAGGAAAGAAAAAAAGGTGATTGTAAACAAACAAAGAAAAAAGAATAGAAAAGAAAAAAATAAAAATAAAAGGCACTACAGCTCAGCCCAAGATAAAACTACATTGGCCTCCTCGTAGACCCCCATTAACATCCCATCCCATCCCATCCGATCCAATCCCAAACGCCCCGTCCTTTTCATTCACAACCTAATACATCCCACTCCCCCCCCCCCCATTCCCTATGGCGAGACCGCACGATGATGCTGATGCTGCTGATGCTGCTCATGCTCAACCACATCGTTCTCCACCTCCATCAGCATCCGCTCCCACGTCTCAACCATGCCCTTATAAAAGTCAACGTTCGCCGCCGCCAGACTCCCCAGAGTATCCTTCATCTCGTTGCTCTTGATCCTCTCAAAGTTTACCACCTCCTTGACCACCTCCTCGTCAAACATCTCCGTCACATTACGCGCGCTCTCGCTCTCGCGCGTCAGCTCCTCAATCTTGAGCTCGAGCTTCCGCACCCGGTCGCGCCGACTCTGCTCGTGGTCGACGCCGCGCACATCCTCAATCTTGGACCGCAGGAACCCCGTTGGCCCGCTTAGCCCCGTGGTCCCCGAAGGCGCGGACGCAATCTGGTCCCGCTCCGCGACGGCCCGGGCGAGGTAGTCTGTCAGCGCCTCGTAGTCGAGCTGCTTCTGCTCCCGCGTCTTGAGGAGGGATTTCAGGGCGACAATGTAGCTCTCCATGTCCCTGAGCGAGCCGAGGTAGTCCTGGTCCGTGTGCTCTTTCAGTGTCTTTAGTCCCGTGCTTGTCGCCTGCACCGCATTTGCAAATACCGTGATGGGTGCCGCCAGCTCCGGCTCGAGGCCCAACAGCTTCAGGAACTCTTTCGACAGGTCCGCATAGTCCGCCTCTAGGTCGGCATCGCGGCGGACAACGCGGGAGATGATCTTTTCGACATGTCCGAGGTCCTCGTCTAGCTTGTCCGCGCGCTCCCTTACCTCTATGAAGCGCCGGTCTGGCTTATGCACCTTGCTGAAAGCGTTCAGGAATGTGTCCGTCAGCCCCTCAAACACGCCCCCTTGGTCGCTAGCATTCGCCGGGGCGCCCCGAGCGGGCCTCTTGCGCATGTGGGCGTTCCAATCCGGCGTCTCCAGGAAAATCAGTAGTAGCGGTGTCTTGCGGAGGATCGGGTGCTGCGTGATGCGCTTTAGGAAGCGGTGCAGCGAGTGTGCTCTGCGGGCGGTAAAGTCAGAGCCGAATCGGTCCCCTCGGACGTACTCTAGAAAGATATTATATATATAGTCAGTGGGGGGTTGTGGGGCTTAGCGCAAGCAGCAACGGTGGCTTTGGAGATGAGCGCACCCATTTTGTGTTTGTCTGGCAGCGGGGGCACGGCGCATTGGGGAAACTCCCGCGAGAGGGCCTTGTACAGAAAGACAAAGTCCGTGAAACGGCGACGGACAGTAATGTGGCCTGGGTGGCGTTGGAAGAAGGAGAAATTGCTCTGGAAGGGAGAAGCGGGGGCAAAAAAAGACAGGTTTGGAGTGTTAGCTATATAGCTCCTGTATGGACACAGCTTCACAGGAGCTCGGTATGGTTCTCACGTCGGTGGTGACAAGATAGTTAACAAATGCATCCTTGGTCCCGTCGTGTACTGTCTGGGGGTCCCCAACAGTAGTGATGAGTTTCCCGTCGATACCTACGCCAGCCAGGTCCACAGCGTCAGCGCTTGGCCCGGCCTGTGGCCCCATGTCTTCGGCGTTGTCGTCTTGTAGAGTTCGTGGGATATCGACATCATAGTGAGAGGTAGCGGGTCGTGAGTTGTCGGTGTCATCATCGGTACCACTTCTCCATTGTACATCGTCGAAAGCATCATCCATATCTGTATAAGTTGTTTTTTTGTGTATGTGAAGGTGTGTGTATGTGAGGACCCTTCTGTATATGAGGGTTGATGGTTTGAGTAAAAAGTGAGAATATATAGGAGATGGAGGGGAGATGGCGATGGCGGGGGGAAAGGGTAGCAGGGAAGATGATGATAGGTACAACGGTTTCAGATCAGTTACGTCGTTGCATGGCCTTGGCGGTGAAACATGAGGAGTCACTCGCCCCACAGTGAGAGAAGCGTCTACAAGATATTTGAGGATTCTAGTGAATCTCATACCTACATGTACTTACATATATTACATGTACATTACCGTAGTCTGTTTTTTTACTTTTCACAAAATAGCAACTTGGTAGTTATGGATGGACCAATTGGTCTGGGGGGTGACCCTCTTATAGCTCAGAGGAGGTGCAAAACAGCTTCAGGTACATGGATATGACCTATCCTTGGGGGTTCTTTTTTTATCGGGGTCAGCGGAGAGAGCTGTTGCTACTTAAAAGCAGCAGTAAATACCTTCTTGATTAACCATGATGAATCATGGCGCATCACTCGAAGCACCTCAAGACTACATGTATATGCTAAATATGCCCTACAGTTTCTGCCCCAATGGTACCAAGGGCAAGCTTACATGTAGGTCTTCATTCGTTGTCGCCATTGACATATAAGCTATAGCTGTAAAGTATCAATACCGATACCGAGGGTGGACAGCCACAAACTGCCCGTCTAGGCGTGCACGTCTCTGTGTGGAGCGGGGGCTTTCGGGGGTGGGGTGGGGTGGCATGCTGTAAACCCATTTACAAAGTATACATACATATACTTTGTAAAGTGAGCAGAGTTGATGTCAGGCACACATGCGTGTATGTAGGCTTTGTCTGCACCCCGCACCCCGCAGCTTTCTGTGCTCGCCCACACCTTCCTTCCCCTATGCACCACCTCCCCACTCCATCGGGCCTATGGGATGGGATGGGTTACCTTTGGCATGTAGGTTTGGCACTGGGGGGGGGGGCTGGCACCGGATTCCCATGAGGTTTTCTTCGTGGAGAATTATGTGAAAGCATGCCTCTGAGACCGTGATCTATCCATAGGTTTAATCCGGCTCTGTTTGACAGGTTGGACGGGTCAACGTGGAACACAAGTGGCGGCGCATGTAGCCTGGGGATTACTACTATGGGGTTTGGCAATCAGGAGTTCCATGTGGCTTCCCTACCTCCGATATCGTTGACAGGAAATGTATACAAGGCCGTACAAGGCTCTGGGATAAAGTGAGTGAGCGGATTCTCACCTGTCAACACCACATTTAGTTCATTCACTTTATCCCTGAGCCTTGTACTAGGCATAGCGGAAGATATCTTGGAGGCTGGTCTAGCTTTTGGGGTTGTCCTTGGGAATCGAGCCCCTTTTATCGCTTCTTGGGGCTTTAAATTTAGCAAAACAGTCTCCATAGGACATCTGACAGAGGAAGTGGTGCACGTGTTGAGGGTTGTGGGCACCGCTACTCTCTAAATACCGTGTTCCACACAAGGGGAAGTTGCTGAGATGAGATAGCCATTCCCACACTTTGTGGGGATGGTTCTTGTGGTTTTATATCCGGCGCAAGGAACCTACATACGTAAGAGAAACAACTAGGAGATGTCGCTATGAATCTACTAGCATCTATTTATATAATACTTGAAACATCTAGCCAAGGTTAACAACGGGGGTGTCTTTTATAGATATAAGACTTTACTCGAGAAGGTTTAGCTCGGCCTTTGAGAAGATTACCGTGCAAGCGTTTCTTCGTATTGATCTGGAACCGATCTTGTTTTGGCCCGGTTGGTGGTTGGATCAATACGAGAGGTTGGTAGGGAGATATCTTTTGTGGGCGTTTGGACACACTTGGATTCTTTGTGGGTATATGGTGTATGGCGAGTGTACTTTAATGTATGTACGACAAGGGAGAAACATGGCCTGATAATAGATCTGCTGATGATACACTTTTGCAGTAGGTCCCGAGTTCTGAATTCAAAGAGTGGGCATGGGAACTATATATCTACACTGACTTAGCGGGCTTGGTTGATCAAGGGCTACAGGAATATATAATATAACCTTCGACCGCCGAGCTCGAGCTACTATCACCAACTAGCCTCACTAGTAGTAGCAAAAGTCAAATATTTTTTTGTCCCTACCCTACGAGACCCGGGGGTATGGAGGAAAGTACAGCAGTCCACAGCAACGAAACGCTGGCACGTCATGGCACATCACTCGGGTTCAACATCAGCTCAAAAACTAGAGATGACGATATTTGAAATCAGTTGTAGCTATGGATAAAGTGCGGTAGGTTCAGTTGACGGGATCTTAGAATAGGACTACAAGTACTACTAGTAATATTTCATCGCGGGCAATGCTACCTGGCGACCTTTTTCAAAGCTCAAGTTACAGCTGTGAGGGAGATATAACGAGACAACTCTCGTCGCTAGTTTCAGAATCCCATAGGGCGAGGGTTAGGCTAGGTTAGTTCCTACTGCCTAGGAATTTATATCAGCGGATAGAGATCTGGTCCTGGGGGATCGGCCGTGGTTTAATCCTGGCTAGGGGAGTTGTAAGTTTTTTGATCATTGGCAGGTTATACATTGCTAAAAGTTCCATATATCTGTCTGAAGCTCATATGATTTGATTCCATGATCCCCGGCTTCCTTCGAGGCCCGGTCTCTAGACTGTTTATAAATTAAAAATCAATACCTACCGCACACCTTGTGGTATTTGTAGGCAGACATCGACTGATCTGCGTGGGGCGGTGGGCTCATTGATAGGACTTGCTGGCCACCTTTACATGTAGACCTGGTACATGTATACGTGGATACTTTGGAGAGTGAATACGTACAATACTTCTTGCGAAGAGCTGGTCTCTGGCCTTCATCCCCTCTTTTTCTTCTCCTCACCTTCCTGCATCGAAATACGACGATTGCTGCCCAAGGATTTACTCCTCAGTCCAACCCATCTCGGAGCCCCCGCATTGATTAGTTTGGAGAGTTGTGGAGATATATTCACTTGATATACGGATGGTCTTGAGCTGCAGTCCTCCTTTAACGAATTGACGTCAAGAGAGCAAGCGAGACTTCCAATTGGGCGAAACAAGATCGGACTGTCTCAGAAACAGGATCGACATCCAGGATACTTTATTCACTTCACACTTCTCACTCTTTTACCTCGGTGGAGGATCTAGACTACACTACATGATAACAAACCCTGGCATATGTAATCTCATCCTGCATAAACCTCGGGAACAACCCCAGACGCCCTTAGAGTAAATAAACTACCTACATAATTACCCACCACACCGACCATGGTAAGTACTTTCTATGTCTATGCCTTATTACTTCTGTATTTCCCAAGCAATCCCCCCACCCCCACCCTAGCTATAGCATAGATAGCACATCGAAAAATGACCGCATTATCGCCCGCCTCAGCGGTAGCTCCCCCCCGCACCTCCCTTGTGCCCAAAAACCCTGCTAACCCACACAGCAAGCTATCGCCAACCTGCGCAACTATGCAGCCCCACTAACAAACATCTACACGGCCCTACCACTCAGTCGGCGCGCCGCCGTCCTGCTTCTCCTCTTTGCGGACCGCCGCGGGGACCTCAGGGTCGTCCTCACCGTGCGCAGCGCAAAACTAAAGAGCTTTGCCGGCCACGTCGCATTCCCCGGAGGTCTGTCCCTCTTGCTATATAAGCTACTCGCCCCCAGCTCCTAATAAAGCGCAGGCAAAGCCGATGCCGGTGAAACGGCATTCCACACCGCGCGGCGCGAGGCCTTTGAAGAGATTGGGCTGCCGCTGGACTCTCGCGCCTTCACAGTCGAGCACCTCACGGAGATGCCGCACTCGCTGGCAGTGACGAATCTTGGCGTGCGTCCATGCGTGGCATTCCTGCACTGGGACCGCCGGAGCAATGTCGAGGAGGCGCTGGTGCCACTCGTCGACGAGAAGGAGGTTGCGAAGGTGTTTACGGTGCCATTAGAGCGCTTCCTCGGCGTCCGGTATGGGGTTGATCCGGCGCGGGGCGTGGACCCCGAGGCGACGGATGGTGTGGGGTGGTACCAGGGGAGCTGGGTGCCATGGAATGGGAAAAAGTGGAAGTGCGTTTCCCCGGTGCCTACCCTGCTGTTGCTTCTAGATAGAGCTGTGCTAAATAATAGGGCTTGTGAAGGATGCATGAGTTCCAAGCACCAGTGTGGGACGCAGCGACGCTGACGCGCTACCGCGTGTGGGGGATGACGGCGAGGATTTTGGTGGATGCGGCGAGGATCGCATATGCGCGCGATCCGGAGTTTAGTTTTGTGCAGCAGGTGGGCGACGAGGAGATGATACGGGATCTGCTGGAGGAGGGGGAGCTGAGCAGACCGAAAGTGAAGGTCGAGAGCAGCATGATATACAATAAGGCCGAGGGTAAGAGTAAGGAGAAGCTGTAGTAGTCTGTGAGGTTAGTTAGTTATACAATTGCGGGTTTGAAGCGTGGTTTTAAGTGATATAAGGAAAGTGTTTTAAGGTGGGTCATGGTGTATCACTCGTCTCGCTTTGGCTACGGTGTAGGCTCTGACAGTGAAACGGCTAAGTAAATCTTTAATACGGTTCCACTGAGTATTCCGGTGAAGAAGTAGTAGGTGGACGTACAACTATATACATGTATACTCCATATTGGGGAGAGAACAAATCCTAAAACCTTCCTTCTCCACCCTCCACCCCTTAACACACCGCACCCCGCTGTTTCCATTGTACAGGCCATAACAGCTCCCCAATAAGTGGGTGAGCACTCGGCAAAACAGGGAACATGCAAGCTCACTAGCACAAAGCGAAAGAGAGGTTGGGGTGCTAGCGCGGCAGTAACAGCAACAGTGAGGAATGAGGAGCAGACTGGCACAATTCTACATATTACCACCAGCCTTATAACTCAAGGGAGAGATGTGGGGTTTTAACCCTCCCTGTACGTGTGTAGCCTAATCTAACCTGGCCGCTCTACTTCTAACCACCTTAAGCTTTTCAGACAGTGCTGGATTCATGATTGGGAGGACTGTACAGTTTCCGGTGCGTGTATGTCTACCAGAGGGGAAGACCTCCCCGCCACACTAGTCCCCTACTCATTTTCTTTTCTTTGGTCCCAAGCAGTGCATAAGTCCCATTGCCACATATCCCATCATATCCCCCCCCCCATGCATACCTCCATCCCGTACCTTTACCATCCATGAAATGGTATACTCTAATGTTACAAATTAACTAGTTTTTAATAAAGCAGACACGCTAAACGATTTGATTCCCCCCAATTCGCTCCACCCCACATCGACTAAGCCAGTCACGACAGCGTGCTTCATAGTCCCTTCCATGCCATCTTTGCAAGATGGTCTGCCTTCTTCTTGGTATGCTTGACCAGCCCCAGAAACCGCATTTCCGCCACCGCTCTATAGAATAATGCTCTACAACGAAAGAGAATAGCCCCCATTAGACTCGGCCAAGTAATAATCAAGGGGGGGAAAAAGATACTACTTACTGTGCGGTTGCCTCATCACAATCCTCACCATCATCACCGCCAATTACTTGGTAGAAGGCCCTCCACAAATCAAAAATGTTGATCAGTGCGCCGGACTCGAGGTAGAGTTGGTACAGAATGCTTGCCGGCGGCTGGGTGGCCTTAATACCGACCTCCTCGCCGGTGTCGTCGGTGCAGCAGTCGCAGCCTAGGTAGTCTTGAGGTGCTGACAGTGCCCGCTCGATGGTTGAGCGGGAGCGTGGGGCAAATACCTATATACATCACATGTTAGTTTATTGAACTGCATTCCTATAAGGAGAGTGGGAGGGTGGGCGCATACATCACGATGTGGAGATATCAGGTCGTAGAAGAACAGCTCATTTAGGAATAGCCCCTGGAGTCCCTTGAGATTCTCCTTGAAATAGGATTCGGCAACATCATGGACCTGCTGGACAAGCTTGGAGTACTCTGTATCCTCCTTTGTCAACGATGACTTCTGCTCGCCGAGCTGGATCCGCTTTGATACGGCTGTGGCGCGGAGTGAGTCTTTCGTCACGTTGAATTCGCTATTTAGGGTTTTCTTCCCGGAGCTTTCGGCAGCTTCTACGAGGGTTAGGATACTCTCACGTAGTGGGCCAACCTTCTCGATGAGGTACGGAACCTGCACAGCCTCGGTGACTTTGTCGAGGAGGTTTAAGAGGGAGGTGGAGTTCATCTTCTTCATTGATAGGAGGAGATCACGGACCATGGGTGTGCCACTGTGGAGCTCCCCGCCGAGAACTTGGGCGTATAGCTCGTATCGGGGGATACTGGTCTGGTTCACCTGGCAGCTGCGTGCTATTTCAAGGACTGTGAGGGCTTGGCCTACGGATATCGCGTAGGCACGGCAATTGGCCGCAGATTCTGCGACGGCTGAGCGGACATGATCATCATCCCTGAGGAGCATGCGCACTTCGGTAATGTCCTTGTCGTTGAGCTTTTGCTCGACATACCTTCTGAAGGATGGGACGTTCCTGATGGCTTCAATGTGCAACGGTGTCAATACCCCCCCCAGGGCGTCTAGGTTATCCATAAAGGCAAGGATGATGCTTAGTGGGTTGGCGTAGAAATGTGACATGTATGCGTACTTTTAACCATTAGCACCAAGTAACTATATGTAGATATTGAAGTTATGCAATACCTTAAGCGCACCCACAAAGGCCTGAATGCTCTGGTTATGGTCTCTATACCGCCCAAGCAAGAAATCACAGACTGTTGGACCAAGCCTCAAAACTGGGTTCTTTCCTACCATCGAGTCGTTGAAGATCTGTGCGAGGCACTCCTCGGCACGCTCTACATCAAACTTGTCACCTTTCATTAAACGAATGGTAGACTTTGGGAGTTTCTCGTGGAATATCTCAACAGAGGTTGCTATTCCCATAAGGAGAGCAAAGGGTATACGATCCTGATAGGCGCTGGTTTATTGGGTTAGCACTCCTTCTGGGGGGGGGGGGGGACAAGATACGAACCTGATCAGAGAAACAAGATCTGAGAGGATATTCCCATCGAATGCTTCTGTGTCTTGAATCGCAATAACGACCTTTTGCCCCTCATGCAATTTGCACCAGTTCTGCAAAATTTGAAGATCGTAATTGAGAAGCTTCGAACCCTTACGACCCACAATCTCCTCCTCTTCATCATCTATACCCTCATCCTGTTGCGTAGCGTCTCTGATCAACTTTTTCAATGTGCTCTTCAAATTTGTTGCGTCCTTGGAAGTGAGGATCACAACCGGCCCAATCTCTTCTTCGTCCCGTATGTGACTTGCAAGTTGTTCGAAAAGGGGAGTATGCGATGCAATATTTGGGCCGGTCAAGATTAAGGCTGTAGGTATTTTTCCATCATAACTATCAATTTCTAATAGTCAGAATATATTTACGCAACCAAGACCAGCAAATTACCTTTCCATCGTAGAGCTCTTGACAAATCCGGAAACGTCTTCAAGCGTTTTTTTATTGAAAGATTGGAGAATTGCCTACTCCAATGGTCAGCACAAATCACTCTCATTACTATCGTACATTCTCTTACATTTGTCCTCTCTTGTTGCTTCTCCCATAGCCGGCAATACGTCTCATATCTCATCTTGACCGTCTCCTCCTTCTCCCCTCCATTGAGCAGAACCGGAAACGGACACTTGCTACTTGGTTCTTGCGCACTTTCTGTCTCAGTTTGTTTGGTCTTCGCTTTTACCGTACGGCGACGCTTAGTTGGTCGGTCATCTTGATCGTCCGGTGTGTAGACGTAGCAGGCCTGTTACAACAGTCAACACAAATGAACCAAACACAACTGCAAGAGATTTTACCTGGTGCTCCTTGGAGTCGAAATCATCTTCCTGCAGCTCTTGCGACGATAATCCTTCCATATCTTCTACTTTGTCGCGGTTTTGAGCTTGATACTAACACGCTCACGCGTATGGTCGTGTTACAACCAGTGTTGTAACTGAAGTAACCCTAGCCCTTAATACCTGAGACATCCTACCCCCTGACTGCACATATGTGCATTCTCCATAGCGACAGTGGATAAGGCTGATATCATGGTATTACGAGTGGTATTGTCCCAGTTGCACTCTAATTAGTAAAGGGAAAGCGTTTAAATCAAAGTCTACAATTTTGGATGCGCCACTGCATTATAAGGGCTAGGGTTCTTAGAGTGTCGCTTAGGCTACTATCATAAGGTTAAGGTACCTAGCTCTTGGGTTGGAATTCATATTACTACTGTTGAATAAAACCGGAATAGAAAAGGTCTTGTCATATACTCTTTGCGCTGCTGAAGGGTTGAGGTTGATTCAAGTATCATAAACATCATAATAAACAATTGACTTTAGTTTGCTCATGCAGTCCGCAGTCCTCAGTCCGTCCAATGTTTGGACGGACTGGAGCCTTGGACTCGCCTGGAAAAAGTTCCACAGTCGACCTGCAGTCCGTCCATTTTTTGGGACTGCGTGTCTTGGCACAATCGACTGCAGTGGACTGCAGCTGGACTGAACCACTGGCGATATAATAACAAGTGAGTGAAGAATCTACGCGCACTTCCTTATAACATGTTTCGAGAAGTTTGTCCTCTTGATAGCTTTTGGGGTTTCGCTCGGTTGGCATGCTATTTATCAAGTTATTCTATTTCACTTGCCGGAGAGTGAACCAGTGAGAAGTCACACAGATATGCAGTCCCCTAAGTGAGATGCTCTGGTTGATAAGCGCCATATTTTATGAGCCTACTAAACTTGCTTCTTAAGATCTTAGAACAATTGCACCCTCTAGCGGCGCGGTCTTTTAGGCCGCTAGCACTAGAAACGATCTACCACATATTCAATATGCTCTCGAATTTGATCTTCAGGTATAGAGCGTCAGCATTTTGGAATGAGTTGTTTTCAGGCACCCCGAGCGTTTCTAGCTTCTTTGCCTAAAATCAGCCCTGTAACGCAAAGGGTCTCTAACTTAAGATTCGTCACACATTTCTGCGATAGGTTAGCAAGGAATAAGACATGAAATATTTATCTAAAACCTTTCAATGTTGAAAGAAAACGCCGTCCGCCGAACAGAATCATCTTTATCTTATCCGACATGATTTAACCCAAGCCTTACTTAGTGAAGATCACGTTCAACCTCAAACTAAACGGAAGTCCAGGGTCTGTGATCGCGACCTCTTCACCACTATCAATCAGGTCCTTCAATTTCTTATCAAGATTCGGCCTCGTCATTTCCATCAATTGTGGCGGCCCCGCATAGTAAAGTTTGCGGCGTTCTGTTGCGAGGGTTGGCTTTTTGATTTGACTATACGAGGATATGATCAGCATTAAGTGTTGTGGGGAAGGAGCTAATGGTCTTACATGTCAGGCTTCTCTTTCAACTGCTGGATAAACTCGTCCAGCGTCCATTCACCGTTCGCCTCGTAGTCCGTCGCCAAAGTTCCACAAACAGGACATCCCTCTTTCTTTTCATGCTCAAAAGTATGAGTATAGACGCCCTCGTCACCCATATACATCATATAGTTATTCATAAAGGGGCTGCAACTCGTTATGATCTTTAAGGCTTCGTTGCAGCATGATGCGGCAATGATAGCGTTCGTGGATGCGATGGCCGGAATGATATTCTTAACGACTCCCTGAGTCATGCTGTATGTGACACCAGAAATATTGAATTCCTTAGCACGCTCAAGGGCTTTTTCATAAAGCCATGAGATGTGTTCTGGATCATCGTTGTCAAGCTTTTTATCTGGAATTTCGTGAATAGTTTGTTATAGTGAGATCCAAGCGTAGGACTAGTATTACCTCCCATAACCCGTGGCCATTCGAGGATACTTGCCCATTCGATACAGTGTGCTGGCTGACGGGGGATAGACGCAAGTGTACACATTGGTACTGCGGCTCTCGGGGTCAGCATATCTAGTGAACATTCGTAGCACGAGCTCAATGTTGGTAAGATGACTCTCGACTGCCCCTTGAATCCTATCACCACCAGGTTACAATCTCTCTAGTTCCAAAGTGATCATAAAAACCTACCTTCGGTACCACCATCTATCAACGGTTTCAGACTCTCCTGATTCTCTGGGTCTACCATATTAACCAAAGTCGCATTAATCCACCTCCGAGCCTCCACAGAGTCTAGCCCACAGATAACCAATTGAAATTTCATGTAGTAGTCGGGCCCTTTGTCCTGGATAGCACCATAGTAGGGAGTTATGGTAACACCTTTCACGCGCTTCATTACAAACTCGGCCGCCACGGTAGCTTTAGGCTTCCCTACATCTGCAGCCCGAAAAAGAAATTGACGGTTCAAGTTGGAGACATCAATTGTATCTAAAAGATTCCCATGTCAGCTACGGCTATGAATCCAACTTGGGCGAGGCAGAGCATACCCATATCAATAACATGGATGTCTGTGAATCCAGATAGCGCCAGATTTTTAAGAATCTCGCATCCCAACCCGCCAGCTCCGCTTTTATGGAAAGTCAGTATCTCATTGTATTCTGATCCATCCCGAAACATACATGACCCTGCCATAACCTTCGTTAGCTATGACCTTTAGTGCAGCTTGACAGGGTAAGGGAAGCTTAGCTCCCCTGACAATCTTACAGAACTTTGCTCTTCGCCAAAAAAGCCTTCTGTTCATCTGGATCATAGCCTTCCTCTGTAAACGGCCCCACTCGGGAGAGAATCCTATTGAGATATTTCCTATCCACCAAACATAAATTAGCTATCTAATAGCCCAGGTTAGCTACAAGACTAGGGGTTTTTTTTCTTACCATTTTGGGTGATCAACAACAGTCATATTCAGTTTTGTCCTTTGATTTGATTTGATTTCGGTTACAGTATGGTAAGTGGTAAGGTACAAATCGTTCGGCAATCGAGAAGTTGAAGTTGTCGTCTACATAAGCTTTGGTGGGGGGCTGCTTGGGTTGAGCAAAAATTCTTGGCATTATCACATAGAGTACTCCGGTGTGAAGGGTAAGCGGCGGTGCGTTTTGCGCTGCTACGTTCTACCGTTAGAAGGGACTGGTCTCTTCTGGCGGATATGGGTAAAATTACGGCGTAAGCCACTTCAAATGAACGCTAGTTTCTGTGGCTTACGCGGTGAGAGTGGTTGCTACTGGTCTCTTCCAGTGGAATAATACGGTACTCACTTACCCTTGACACCGTAGTACAGTTTAACTACTTCTGGAGTCCTCAATTTAAACCTATATATATGGTACCTACATTTATCTAAGACAAATAGAGGCGCATACACCCAGAACCCATAGAGAAATGGACTTTCATAATTTTCACTACACCTTCACTATCTGTACCTACTATCCCACGAATCAATAAAGATGCTGGAAATAAACACAAAAACAGATGCCACTCTGGGCCTGATTAAAACCTATTCCATGTAGACCTTTTATTTCGTACAGTTTCTGCGATATCGTAAAATTCCATTACAAGAACGCCCGCCCTACCCATGAACATTTCCCATCATTGATGAACTAAACAAAGCAAAACCGATGAAAACCAATCATACAAAGGAAAATCCATTTAACGCTTTTTGACAACTGGTTTTGGCTTTGCCTCATCGTCCTTTATAGGATGAAGCATGACTTTAATCGGGTATTGAGGGTTGTTGGATTGATGGCCTTTGCTCCAATCGTAAGATATAGCGTAGGCGAATATGGAGCCATTTCTGTTGAATGCTGTGGCAGGGATCGTGCCATTAACAGAAGGATAGCCCTTGAGACGATGCTTTGCGTCCTTGTCCCTGATAGGATATTAGTTGGTTTGCTCTTGGAAAAGGGGAGATAACTACACACCAGAAATGAAAAGTTCCGTCCGAGCCCGCCGTTGAGAATGTGCCATACGTCGGATGAAAGGAGATGGCATTGACAGAGAAAACGTTGACATTAGGAGTGCCAACAGGAGACTCCCGGTGACATTTAAATGAAAAATTCATACTATATACTTATTAGTGGCCACCACCAAAAAGAAGACCCGGAGTTAGAAATACCTTGATTGCTTCTCGTCGACATACTGAATTGCACATCTTCCCTCAATACTCCCTACGGCAAACCCTGACGCATCCGGAAAGCAGCTCACAACCCTAGTCTGCCATTTAAGGGGGCTTGGAATTGTCTTCCAGACCGAAGTAGGATTCGCAAGATTAACAATTTCTATCTGCTTCTCCGCTAACCCAACGACCATCAAGCTCTGTGAAACATCCAGAGTATAAACCCTCTCCGATAGTTGCAATGTAGCTACAGGTGCTTGTTGTCTTAAATCCCAATACTTCAAGCTTTTATCCCAAGATCCAGTTACCAGCATTTCTGCCCCGTTTGGTGGCTGGATGAAACGACAAGCCCGAATAGGTTGATCATGGACTGCGACCTGGGTGCTTGCTCCAGACTGGAGGTCATACATACGGGCTGCTTTGTCTGCACCTCCGGAAATAACCTTCGACCCGTCCTATATATTTTTCAGTACATATTTAACCCCCTGCGACTAAAACATCAAAGGAAATGTGAACTTACTTTGGACCAAACCACCGATAGCACAGGTCCGTCATGATCATAAGCAGCCTTTCCAACGGAGCTTCCCGTATCAGAAATTTCGTATATTCTAACCTTCTTGTCCCAACTTGCAACAGCTAAGTGTTCTGACTGTGAAGAAAACGAAATATCCGAGACGCTATCCTCTGGCGGTGATGAGAGCTCTATATCTTTGCTTAAGTCGCCTTGGTTGTTTGCGTTGGCAGCGGCGGAAGGGCCGGACTGAGCAGTATTTCCGCCGAAGAAAGCCATAACGGTTTATTGATCGTTTTCTTCTGATGGGACAGAAGATGGCTGGCAAGGAATGGGGTGAAAGGCGGTAGCGGAGTTGCGCGCGACAGGAATCCCAGATAGACACGCGCTATGACTAAGGTGACAACAATTGTGCAGGGTTTACACTTTATACCTAACCCTCACTGATGTCAATGATTGTCTCTCCGTCTCGGAAAACCAACCTTAACAACATATAAGTACATGTAGTTAGAGGTCTAAATTTAATAATCTCATATCTTCGAATCTTCGAGAATATTATATCTTCTATGGTAAAATATAGGAGAGCTATGAATTGCATATTGAGTGTCTAAGTGCCCACACCTAGTAAAGCTTTCGGCATTCATAAAATTGACAATATACTACGGGAAGAGCAGTGGGGTTTGAACTCTAGCGGCCATCAAATACCTATCCAACACACACAAAAAAAAAGGGGGGGGGGGGGCATTAGTAGCGAATAAAAGAAGCAAGTGCGATATACAGTTGAATCTCTCTATAAGGGTACGTAGGGACCAAAGATTGGTACTCTTATAGGGCTCTTACCCTTATACTAAGCGTGATTTTGTATGGGGCAAAGCCCAAAGGGCAATGCCCAGAATGACAGTAAACACATACCCTTACAGGGCGACTATTCTTATAAGGGGCACCATTATAGGGAGATTCGACTGTAGACACCTTCCCCCTCCACCGGAACACCCCCCTCAGCGGGACAACCAAATCTAAGAAGGGAAATATCGTCGTTGTAACTGGCCTCTTTACCTCTTGAATCGGTTTTACTAACCAAATATCAACCAATCAATATCTGTTCCAGTGAGAGGGGTGTTCCAGTGGAGGGGGAAGCTGTCTGAGCATTATGTCAGCAAAAAAAAATATGGCCATACCAACTTTATTTTTTATTTTTTATTTTATTTTATTTTTCTATATAGGACTCCCTTTCGCCAGATCCAGAATCGATACCCCATCAATACAGAAAGGTAGTATGCCGGCGGGTGAAAATACAAACAGAGATGAGTGTAGTGAACCTAGATCTGGCCTATCTAGATCCTACCCCTCGATACAGTGTTTCGGTAAATTCCAAGAAGGATATGCCTTTATTAGAAAATGAGACAACATAAGGCATACTCTGTATTGTGCGTGTGCGTGTGAGGTTATAGGGCACAGGGATGAACACTAAATAGATATTAAATCGACCACGATACAATACGGTTACCAACATATACAGTAAGTATCAGAGGTTTATATACCCAGAACATGCACAGGGATCCACCCGTCCATTGACTGCACAGCCCCGAAGATAGTCTAGACTGGAGAGTGGTCGAGTGATCATTCATGATTAAGCATCTGCTAATAAAATGGTGTCGATTAGGATACAGGAATGCCATGAAGCTACAGGTTTACAAGAAACCTAAAGCAATTTAGACAATAAAAAAAACAATATTAAGATAAGCCTTTAAACTCCAGAAAAATGAACGACAATCATCAGTAAACCAAGTCAGTTGCGAGCCTATTCCACATCTCAATAGCTACTAACCGGAAATATCTGGATCGTAGAGATCCACGGGTCGCCTGCGTTTCTTCTCGGCTGCCGGCGCCACCGCCCGAGTTGCATTGATGTCGAACCAGGGGCCATCATTCTCATCGTATATATCCTCCATATAGTCATCAAAATGCAACTTCTCACCTAGATCCTGGCTTTCATCTAGAATTTTCCTAGCTGCAGGCTCGCCCACGCCCATGTCTTCCATTATAAGACGCACGCCGACTTCCGGTACCAAAACTGTCTGAATAAATGCACTTATTCCACCTTGTCCAATTAATTTATCCTTTTTAGCAGCTTCGCCAATAAGTGAACCGAGTTTTGATGTAATTTCGTGGAGCCTATAAGAATGTTTAAATGAGTAAAGGGCTGGAGAAAAGACCTGGGGATTAATGAAAGCAAATACAAGATTGAGGAGCCTCTTGGACCATAATATCCAGGATACTGTAACCGGACATCTTTGCGTAGCAACATCGCTGCATTGCCTCTTGTTTCCTTATGTTGTGACACAAGCACATCCCTAAATGGGGAAGCAACTTTATTCATGATGATGTCAACCAGAACCTGTTGATGACGCTCTACCCTGTTCTTAAGTTCTCCCCAATTGATTACAGGATATCCCTCGTCATTCCATTGTTCCTGGAATCTTGCCTCCTTGTGCTTATTGCAAATTATGGCCCATTCGGCCATCCGGATTGGCTTAAGTTCCCCGTCGTCGTACCTCCAAGCATCTAGTGTGCCTGTTGGGAGGATTTCATTGCAAATGACACAAATGTCAGGGTTTTTGGTTGCCGCTTTCCGCTTTTTTGCCTGTCCCCGTAATTTAGTCTCTTGTAGTATAAGACTGATCTCGTCCATGTGCCGCACTTGAGAAGATTGCTGTGATTCACTAACAGAAAACCCAGCATCATCTAGCGATGGGATTCCGTCATCCTTTCCAACCCGATCACTATTTGACATTAAACCAACCGATGTTGGTGCCTTTCGTTTTCTTGAGTCTGAATTTGATTTAGCAGCTGGGGCAGGCCCAAGGATACTTTCAGGGTCATACCTCCTTTTCCCAGATCCCTAAAGTCAGTGTCATCACCGCTCGAGTCATCTGAATTATCAAGTCGTAATTGTAATTCCTCTTTTTCGTATTTATCGTTATCTATATCTCCACATCAGCCTCTGCCACCAAGGGCTATATTTGAAATCTCACGCTTCATGTCAAAGGGATTGATAAACGGTTTATGCTTTTGTTCTGCGGGTTCCGGCGTTTTCCTTTTTGCCAGTTTATAAGCCTCAGTCGGGTTTCTGAATCCAAGAGGTTTTGATAGAGGGAAGTCATTTTCTGTTGCTATAAAGAAGTAGTAAGTCTCTATTTGTTAAAAGGCGCAGGTGCAGCATACGATCGCTTTTGGTCTGACTATCTTTTTTGGGTGGTAATGGTGGAGGTTCTCTAAAAGCTTTGCTAGAGGCAACAATATCTTCCTCCTCAATTTTTTTCTCTGGGAGTGCATAGAGCTTAGTGGGATCCCTGAATCCACTGGCCGATTCGGCGGAACTAGAATTTGAGGACTCGGATTTAGATTCTTTCTTTCTCTCATCCCCGGAGTCTGTGTCAAAACTTGACTTTGTTTGAGTACTTTTTCCTATGCAAAAAGTCAATAATAATATCCGCGGCTTACCAGGCGGTGGATAACACATACGGTTCCGGCCACCAAATGTCGCCTTGCTTTTGTACGTCGAAGCTCGCTTCCTGACCTGGCCTGTATCCCAACCGCTGCCAGGAAGTTGTCTCGTTACCATTTTCTTCACTCCTTCAGTATCAAAGCCTGCCCCCCGAATGTGTTGTGGGTTCATCCGTCCTTCCGCTTTCTCTCTTAACAATATCTCTGTCTCTTTCCTCCGCTCTTCCTTCGTCTGATTGCTTTTCCATACTGTCGGTTTGATGTCACCGCTCCGTAGTTTATCCGCGGGTGTATTATCGTCGTCCGAAAGGCTCCCCTGCAACGACTTCGCACCGGGCTGTTCCGGTGTAAGAAAATCCTCAACATTATGGTAGCCATCATCCAAGTCGTCGCAAACTTTCGCGCCGTGAAATGGAGTTTGGAGACGAGTGCGAGCGCCTTGCGACGATGTTGTGATGGACGGTGCCTGGGTGCTTGAAAGCTCGTCGCTTTCATCGTCTTCAAAATTGACCAATGAGCCATTTCTTGAAGTGATCTGGTCAGAAGTTCCCATCATTTTATTAGTACCCTGAGATTCAAGACCGCCTGTGGGGTTTCTGAAGACAGAAAGTAGCGAATTCTTTGGCGCATCCGTCGCTCGCATTCCTACTCTCCTTTTCCCTCCAGTAAGGTCGTATGTGGGTGCTTTGATCATGAGATTGGTATGGAGGTAGCTTGACCGGGGGAGGTATCCGTAGTTACGGGGTAGTGATTGTTTATAAGGTCTCAGATATCCTAGGTACATGTAACTTCTTCAGCTTTAGAGGGTAAGTGCGACACTACTTTAGACGACCCTGGGGCATAGTCTCGTGGTGAAATCACGTGACTTCAATGATCTGTCCTATGGTCCGAGAGTGCTTGAGCTTACATACATGTATTCAACTTCAAGCTACATGTATGTGGAAGGGCCAAACAGCACAAGAGAGCACTATAAACTCAGGCAATACACACAATTCTATTCACCTTCAAACTGCTTATAATGGATTTACTGCATAGATCCCTCTCTACACAGAAAAGGTCCCAACCACTTAACAACCCCTCCACGAACGAACGCCCCCCCAAGCTAGATTTAGTTAGGCTGTCTGTATTTGAGACCGTAGTAGAACAGTCCATAAGTAGCCTAGGCCCTCTGTCAGATATAAAAGCATTTTGTTTAAGCAAGCAGAAGACTCACCAGCACACTCAATCCCTTATATTTCGGGTTCCTGGTCAGTCTATCAACCAACAAGATGTAAATGGACTTACAAACTTACAATTGGAAGAGGTTTACCGGTCTGTATAAAGGATTAGCCTAACGGATATACATGTAGTACTTGAATTTAGCAGCCTACCTTGATGGCCCTAGGAAAGCTTGAAGCTCCTAAAATCAATGAAGCAAGTAGAGCTGTCTATACATTGTAAAAATTAAGCTAGTTAATTCCGTTTATAACCCACCGGAGCGCATATTTGCTGATCTACCTCTATACCGTACAGCTGCCCGCTCCTGATGCGAAGCCCTCCGTACACATAAAGAGCCCCAACGCCCACACCGGCAACTGGATCGGATCAGCTGCAATCCTTGGGTGCTTTGTCAGAGATCTTTGGAGAATTACCGATAGATGGGACAGACCCTGTGCGGCTATTTGTTTGGTTCCGGGTGTGTTAGATGGTTCTCAGTTGCCTTTTTGTCTAAGGGTTTGGTCTTATACATGTATCCTATGGTTCCGCCAGTAGCGCACAAAACACCGAGAATGAGAGCGGGAAGATCAGACTATGCAATATACTGTGTCAGAAACTCTCCCTCAATACTCGCGAGATGAAGCATTTCAGCCCTACCATTGTTAATTCGGTTTGGTGTTGTATATGTAGATCAGATGTTCGTGTGGGGTTGGTAATGATGGTAGGGATGTTTCTCGGGAAGCTGCAAGTTGCAACGCGGCTTCATGACAACGTTGCCTGTACGGTTCTCCCATCCCAACCCTCAACCATTCAATTACCATCAAAATCTACAACTGCCCCAAATCACACCAAAGCTTCAAAATGGCACCCAAAAAGAATAGCGCTACTACTATCAATACACCGACGCCCTCTGCACCCGCTACAACAGTCGCTCCCGCGCCCCCAAAAGCTTCTGCTTCGTCCTCAAATAACCCATTCACCATCTTTGGCAAAGTCTACCAAAACTATACAAACACCACACCCCAACGTACCAAGCTAATCGATGCCTTCCTGGGCTTCTTGGTTATCACGGGAGTGCTGCAGTTTGTTTACTGTGTGATTGCCGGGAATTATGTATGTTGCATCAGCTCTTAAGGCCACGACAGCCTTTGTTTGCAGGATTTCGAAACAAAGCTTGGAGACCTTTTTCGCTAACACTTTGAGACAAATAGCCATTCAATGCTTTCTTGGCTGGCTTTTCCGCGACCGTGGGGCAGTTTGTACTGACTGGTATGATCTATGACCCAGCTCTCTTTGTTCATTATTTATCCTAACACCAATCTCCTCAGCCTCTCTACGTATACAATCCAACCCAGCAAACAAAAACGAGTTTTCTAGTGTTTCCCCTGAACGGTCTGGCTTCCCCTCCAATAGCCCTCCAAGCCTTTTTGAGAATTTAACGCTCATGGAATTCTATAACAGGGCATTTGCGGATTTTGTTTTTGGCAGTGTCCTCCTCCATCTTTTCTGCACCAACTTTATCAATTGAATACGACTACTACTTTCTTTCCTCGTGCTGGCTCAGTTTTGTATTGTACGGTTAGAACTTTAAAAGAACTCCAAAGGGATACCAAACTTCTATGCTCCAACGTGACAGAAGAGATGAGGTTTAAATCATGATGCACATATATACTAATTAACTCATCTAATCAACTCAATCGGGTAACTCAAGATCGTAAACCATGCGGAGGGACTTCTTGTATATATATACAATGATATTACTACCGCCCGACCTTTAATCTAGTTTGAATGCTTTCCGGATAGAAACTCCAAAACGTTTAATTGCTTCAGTCATGTCAGAGCTCTATTCAACAAAATCTAGTTAGCATGAAGTGTCTACGAATAAGAGCGAGCATTGTTACTAACCTCGGCAGCAGCAAATGTAGCTCTGAAAAACATTTCGTCGTGCACAGCATTCTTGTCTGCCGAGAACCAGCTTCCTGGAGAAATCAAGACATTCTCGGCTACAGCCGCAAGGAAAAGCTCATTTTCAATTTCGCGTATAGACTTTGTGCAGAAGTCGGGGTGCTTCTCGACCGCAATCTTGATCCAGTGGAACATACCTGCCGCGGGGGGTGTCCAGCTGGCAATTTCGGCGGGAAGATAATCCTCACATGCGTGCAGTAGTACGTCCCTTCTTTGAGAGTATTCAGCTCTCAGGTTAATTAACCAATCCAGATAACCAGCGTGGCCCCACTCTTCGTCCAACAGCTTGTGGAGGATAACCTGCGCGAACCCTGACGGGTTCTGAACAGAGACCTCATTATGTCTAATCATTCGCTCACAGATCTGTGCATTTGCGGTAATCCATCCCGTTCGGGATCCCGGCGCAAGAACCTTAGAAAACGAATCAATGCGAATCACACGCCCATCAATATCCATACGAAGAAGAGATGGGACCAGAGATTTGAGGAATTCTTCGCGGTTCCTAGGCAGTGGTACCGGGGGGACATCTCGTTTTGTGTAAGGTTGCATTTGAAGAAAGTAGTAGGGTTCGTCTTCAATGATAATCAAATCATGTTTCTGGGCAACCTTATAAATTTCCTCTCTGCGCTCCGCGCCCATAGTGGCACCAGTTGGGTTCTGTCCTGATGGAACTGTGTAGAGTAGGAACGGTTTTGGCGCGCCGCGGGCTTCCTCGTTCCAATTCTCAAGAAGCTCATCAAGGGCCTTAGGGAGCATTCCTTCAGAATCCAACTTCACGCCAGCCATTTTGCAGCCCAATGGGAGAGCGGTCTCTACAGCTGAAGTAAAAGTGTACTCCTCAGAGATGATGAAATCTCCCCTATTTAAGAACATGCGGTAAATCATGTCTAGAGCAGATGTACTTCCAACGCTGGTGACACATTGCCAGTCTTGGTATGGGGGGTCGTGAACAATCTATATAGTTATTAATTAGTATTTCATCTCTGAGTGCCCTCAAATCCAACGACCTACCTCTGTATGTTCGGTTATCCATCTAAGAATTTGAGCTGATCCTGTTCCTTGGCCGTAATTGAGTGAAATTGAAAGATCAAACGCAGATTTGCCTTCCTTTACGTCATGCTTTCCAATATGCATAACCTTCCCTGATTCTGAGGTTTCGGCTTCCGAGAACCTCCCAATCGCAGGAACCTTGACATCTATGTACTGGAAGGGAAAGTAGCTGCTTGAAGGAAGCCCACCACCAAGAGAGATCATTCCTACGAATATTATGAGCCACAACTCTTATGTCAAGTGGCAGAAAACTCATACCAGGAATAGACAAATAGGTAGCTGCATTCTTTAGGGTTGACGCTTGACGGGATTTGCTCTCTCTGGTTAAACGGTCTACAGCACCCAATGTTATTATAATTCCAAGCTCTTCCAGCTCAAACAGTTGGATTGTGATATTCTGTAGGCTTATTTCAGCTAAGGAATCACTCACGATCCCATTTCTTGGAAATAGGTTTCCATGTGGCCTATTTAGAATTATAGTCAGCGTTGCCCAAAGAAGTGAGACACTAGGAGCGGGATTTACCTTTGGTTTGAAAAACTCACTGCTAGTAAATGCAGCTATTCCTCCTTTAAAAAGACCAGACTTTAATCGTCTAGAAGGAACATTTTCACAGGTAAGAGGATCCGGAATTGTCACAGCGGTAGTATCACTGGTGGCATGAACACCGATTTCTTGAACGCTAGGAGGAGACATAGTTTTGGAGGTGAAAATTTGGAGCTGATAGGATGGAGGACAAAGGCTCTGAGGTTACGTGGAGGATGAATTTAGTCGTCCAGTTTTCGGTTAGTGTAGGTTCTAGGGCACGGAAGCGATTATCACTAGTAAAAACAACAAAAGATAAAGACCAGCCAGTACAACGAGAATGAGAATGAGAAGAAGGAAGAGAAGAATGGGAAGAATGAGAAAGAGATCCCATGATATATGACACCAACTAAGGATCATCTATACCCTATATATATCTACTAGTTACTAAGGAAGCGCAGGAGGAGTAAATAATTGGCTAGCATTTACTACTTATCTTGTGACCTCCACGGTATCTACATACTGTAAGTGCGAATGTAGGGCACAGATCAAGGTCCGTTGAAGTCATGCAGCGTATTGATTCGTTGTTAAGCACTTTTATCTTACTTTTCTTAACGGGCTTCGCGCAGCAACCACTCACATAGAAGCTCGGTTCCCTACGGCATTATGTACCACACCAGCGGCATTCCCAAGTTGTTGATCACCCCGAGTCTTGATTGTGTCCGGAATTGGCCGGTTCGACCCGACCGGCGTTTTTTGCTGGGTGCATGTATACCTGAACATAAAAACGCGCTAGAAGGGGTCAAAGTGGTGGGCGCCCCGGGTAATAGATACATGTAGTCATTTCTTAAGATAGGATACATGTACGTACATGTAGATACCTACTCGTGCTGTTTAGACAAGGATCGCTCGCTACAGTTTATTGAGCGGCTTCAAACCAGCCGCGTGAGTAGGTAGAGTACCTACAGACTACAGTTTCCCAGTAACCCGCATCCAATACGCCGATACAGTCCCGACGTCAATGTACCTCCACGACACAACCCCACTCTGGTTGGTTGAACCCAAAATTGGTTACGATCATATAATATCACTCGGTCTGTTTCCGCATTCCTACATGTATGGGCATGTAGCTCCATCGCAGTACACGCATAGAGTACGCCCGTGGATGGCTCTGCCTGAAGAGAATTTTGATATCGTGAGTCCACGGTTTATTGAACCCTAGGATTTACGAAGATCGCACCTCACGTTCTCATATCTAAGTTAGACGAGGGATGATGATAACCTCCTTGAGAGCATGGGCTGGGCAAAAGAAAAAGCAAACTTACCCCCCCCAACAAGCATGGTACATGCTAAATACTGATATACTAGGCCATATATATGATAGCATCTGGATATAGTAATTTCCTAAATACAGAACCAATATGATTAGATATATTCGCCTTTTTACTCCAATCTGCGATTGCATAACCACAGTGATCTAGCCACTACCCAAAGGATACGCTCAAGTAACAATAAGAACTCTACAAAAAATGGAGGAGAAAAAACGACGCAATTCCCAGATAAAATCACCGTCATTTATTGTACATCATTACCATTAGCTAAGTAACACAAAAGTAGAAATCAACCAATCGAAAATAAATAGAGACGATTGGTTCAACGTCCGCAAACGCTGTAAAGTATAGAAATCAAGTAAGCCAAAACAATAAGCGCCTGTAACGGCTAGAAACTGTTTTGTCTAGTATTTTAAATTCCACCCTTGGAATCGCAAGCAAACAAGCTAATATGTTGATCGCCAGAACCGGAGCATGCTACCATCATACGGTGGGGGTGAAACGCAAGACCTGTGACTGGGCTTGAGCGATTTTGGTATAAAAAGCTACTGTAAGGTCTTATTGTCGAAAGAGGAGTCTCGAAAGATGAAGCCCCCATGTTCCATATCTTAACGTCGTGGTATGTTGACCCACTATTATTCCGCTCCATCAGCTTATATTCCTTCTTCGTTATAGGGATACACATACGTTGCGATAACAGGGGCATGTTCATGCACACTTAAGCTCCTCATTCCCTTTGTATGAGCCAAAAAGCTTCTTATTGGCGAATCCACTCTAATATCCCACAACTTAACCTCACCAGTTGCATCGCCGCTAACAAGCTCCCTCAGGCCACCACGCTGCATGTGAACCTTTACAATCCAGGCATTGTGTTCTTTCCATCGTTTAACCATACTATCTCTTGATGGTAGTCGACGATCGTAAATTCGTAGCGCTCCATCTCCGAAACCGGCTACGAAGATGTTTCCTGCAACTTGCTCGGATGTTAAACTAGTGATACACGAACCAGATCGTGCAGGAATATCCTATAACCGGGGGACCATTAGTCATATTTCCTCTCAGAGCAACCCAAAGAGAACTCACGCTCATACACATCTCCCTTGGCGCATCCCAAACCCTGATGACCTTTACATCCCCACCCACAAGCATTGTGCCTCTCCCTTGCTGCCACTCAGCGACTAGCCCTGAGCTTCGTCTTGATGGGAGTAAATCAGTGAGTGCTCTCCAACTAGACACCAACTCCACATCCCCCGAGCTCTCGTAGTTTCTATAAATACGAACGATACCCTCGCCGCTGCCAGTCATCAATAGTGCAACGTCATCTTCATTCAAAAATTTGATTTCAGTGATTTTTGTTCCAGGTGGGTTTCCATTCGAAAAACAATTTGTTTTGGTCCCCTTATCCCAATCCCAAACTCTTTATCGATGTTAGCCATCTATAGAAATCAAAAATGTTTTGGGAACTCACGAAACTCCATCTTTATCGTCAACTGCCACCAGGTGGCTTTCAAATTGATGGAACATCAACCTCGTGGGCTGGCTGATATTATTGAAGAAACCTCTACCATGATCCCACCTTGAGCTTCCCGCTCGTTCCTTCTGCGGCTGTGTGTCAATAATTATTCTATCATTTCTAGTCCTTCGCCACAGTCTCTGGTTATAATCAACGCTTCCTGGCTCATCAGCCTCATTAGGCTTCATCTGTGGCTCGCGGAAATACTATGGATGATGTAAAGCACATTAGATATATGTACTTCATTCGCCAATCTATCTTAGAAACAAAATCTCTCACCTCAATTGACCACTCCATGAATTGACTCTGGAGGGGAATGGATGGCTTTTCGTTGATATCTCTGGCTTGAAAATTCCTGGGGGCTGGTTGTTTAGCAGAATGATAGGTTGAGCCCGAACTTAATGGGTCGTTGGCATCGGGAGGCCGGTTCCATTCAGGACTCCTTTCCCCGACGCTTGATTTTGACCCCTTCGGTGTTGACGGCGCTGAGCCACCATTGGACGTATTATCACTATTCGCGTACCCAAGTGCCAGGTTCTTTAAGCTTGCAGCAATGCTTGCAGATCTGCGGAGTGAGCCAATAAAGTAGTTCTCGCGTTTATCAAGACCCGGTGAGTCTGGTGGCTTGTTGTTATTATCCTGCACATTAGATGTAGGAAGGGTAAGGCTGAAAGCTCTCAAACTAGCCCTCGAAATTTCATCAATGAGTTCCTGCGTTGCGCTCCCAAGAGGGCTATCCAAAAGCGCAAGATGAATGTAATCAACCACAATCCCAGCAGCTTGCGCAACTTCCGGGAATGGGTCTACCGAGAACATCAGCAACGCTTGCCAAACAGCCTTGAATATCGTGTCCTCTGAAATTCCAGATAATGAATCCTTCTTTTTCGGCAGAGCCCCATTATCCCCTAACCCTCTAAAAGAACCCGACCCAGATGTTACTCGGTTATGATGTCTTTCACCTCCACCAGCCTTTGCGCTAGCCGTCTCAGATAACTTCGTAGCCCCATTGTACATGCAGTCCCTCTCCTGCACCATCTGTTCAAATGCAGCCACTAAGAACTTACTTTCATTCCGCTTCACAAATGCACTCATAAAAATAACCAATTCTTTCCTAACCATGTTACTTCCATCAGCCGTCATAACTAACAACGCAACCGCCACAGTCTGTTCAATTTTCGCAACCTCATCGCTCATCTCCGGGATTCCAAGGAAACTAGTAAGTGCGTATAGCACTGCTGCTCTAACCTCTGGGACATTATCAGTCGCTAGCTCGCAGAGCCTTAAATGTGCACCTTCGCGAATCCCTTGCCATTTAGCATCAGAGAATTCGAACCAAAGTTGCGACATGCAAAGACATGCCCATTGCCTTAAAAGAGGATTTTCGTCTCCGAGATGTGCGAGGCATGCACTCATCACGTTCGGAGGCATGCATACTACTTGGCCCTGGTGGAACCCTCGACAGAACATGGCTAGAATGAAAGCGCACATAGCACGATGCTCGCTCGCGTTTCCAACCGGAATACCAGACGTAGGACTGAGTATTTGGATAAAATAACTGTATCCGTTATCTTTCAGTAGGTCCGCTTGGCAGGATGCGTCGACGGCCAAGATCCTGGCCCAAATGAAGACCATCACAGGTTTCAATTCCTGGGCGGCGGATTGAAGTAACTTTAAGACATAGGGGAAAATTCCTATGCTCAGTGCAAGATTTACAGCCCAAGGGCCCAAATCGAGAAATTTACTGAGCAAAATCAAGGCCCGGAGGCGATGAACTTGACTGAGCAGTACCTGCAGAACAATTGGCAACTGATCTGGAGGCTTGCGGTCAACCGCGCCCTGAGAAAGATATACTTCGAATGCCGTGAGTTGCTCTGTAAAGAATCCGGAGTGTTGATATTCATACGGTGGGCCGCCTTCAGCCGCGTCGTTTAAGGCAGGAAGCTGTGCCAGAACCATTTCAACCGCCAAGTCCCATGAGTTCCATAATGGATGGTGGTGAGTGTCGGGTAGAGCTGGGGATGATATGGGGTGACATTGGTGAACCCTCATAATTCTTTGGCTAAGCAAGAAATTTCTGAAGAGAGCGGCTACCATCAAATCCTGTCTAAACAGCTTTTTAAAAAGCGGCCGAGGAAGAGTATTCCAGGCAATGGTATCAGTAATTGCTGTAAAAATCCAATTAAGCTCTCCAAGTGGTGTCCTTCGCTCTTGCAATCTCCCGGGGATCTTCATTGCCATATCAACAGTCAACTTAGACGGGAAGGGACTGCCAGGCAATGGGCTCGATGGTAAGGGATTTTGGAGAACAAAAAAACGGACTGCGATTTCAATAGGCGTGGTCAAACAACACGTGAAGAGATCGGCTGGCAAGTCCGGATTCATCGGGAGTGTTTCCTTGGCTCCACAGGCTGCGAGTTGTATGCAGTCGCTGTATGAGGGTGTCGTTATTGCGCTTGGATCCTTTGCTCTAAGTTCTACATTCTCCTGCTCGTGCTTTTCGATAAATCTATTAAAATTTGTAACAATGTTCCCGGCGTCGCTGCAGTCATAGACGAACAAACTTGGAGCACCGAGCCAGCTCTGGAGATCATATAATGATATTGGGATGTACTGTGTAAAGTTTTTGTTAAAAACCCAGATTTCACCACTGGATGTTGGTTTGGGCACCCCGTGACCGTTGTAATGGAAGAGAATACGTTCATCTTTCGCATTCCGCCGCAGAGAACAACAAAATTTCTTCGTATCTTCGACGAACGGGTCCAGATGCTGTTTATACCTAGTGCGAATGCTCAGAGTCTCATATTGTTGTTGTAGGTTTTTGCCAATTTTTTCTAGAGGTTTCGCCGTGGGATGGAGAGTTGTATCGACCCAGCATTCAAGTTTTGCGCAAGGATTTGTTTTGACGACATCTTGCTGGAGAATTAGCTAATTTTCAATTGATTATCTAGAGAAGGTCTATACCAGGAGGATCGACGCCGATGTTCAAACATAGTACTAAGGCAGCCGAAACTGTCTTCAGCCTGTCGCGCATTCTCCATTCTTGAAGAGGGAATGTTTGGTTATCCTCTTTCGGCTTGCCTCCAGTCTCGTGGCGCTTGTCGGTATAATACATATAGAACACCTGTCGTCTCGAAAATTTAGACGCGGAACCAGATCAATAAGTAAAGCGCAAACCAACCTGCTCTAAGACAGCCAGGTAGGCCTCTGAGTTGTACTCGTCCTCGAACCCATGTCTCATTCCTTCATATTCGTGATCCACAATCTCTTCGTTTGGGCTCTCATTATCCGAGATATCTGGCGATCCGTGGATAGTGGCGGGTGTAAGAACTCCGGATCTTGGGGTTTGTGGGGTTCGTGCCTTTCTTCTTCGAGAACTCGACCTACTGTTTGAGCGCGTGTTAGGAGCAACTAACGTATTCCCAGAAAGAGTCTGCCGAAGAAGCTCTGCTGAAGACTCATGTGCGGGGGCAACTGATGAAGCGGTCGAGGATGATGAATTTTGGCGTGATATTGCAGTCGTGGGGTGCGAGGGACCGTTTGTAGGATATGGTTGCTGATGGTGTTGCTGATGTGCGTTCACTCTTCCATTCTCCCTATCACCATTTACGTGACTAGGCACGTCGCCACCGTTTATCATCATGTAACTGTGAGAGGAATTACCGTTTACACCGTGACCGCTACCGTTCATGGTGGTGTTGGTAGTGGTGTTAGGAGCTTGGATGGGGTTTGGGGTGAGGTGCGGCTGCACGAGCGGATTGGGAGAAGTTAGATGCGGCTGTGGCTGTTGGTGATTTTCGCTGGTGAGCATACGGCTATTCCACTGAAGTGGTGATGTGGGCAGTGGTATGAGCGGATTTGCAGTGCTCTGATTCTCAAGACGGTGTGCAGCAACTGGATGAACGGAGAACGACACAGCCGTCATCTCAACTTATGTGTCAAGGTCTAAGTGTATTCCTTTTTAACTACTAACCGGATCCACTTTTGTTGACCTAGAGGTATTTTTGGGGGCCTTTCTTGGGTATTCGCTTCCTTATTTCTAGTCTCCAGCAAGACTTCCTTTTTGGCGGCCAGCAGATTATGGGTACAAAAAAACAAAACAAGCGGCTGGGATCCAGATCCACTTAGTTATAGCCGAGCGTAAAGATAGAAAGCACGTAGGAAAGGGGGGCAGATAAACGTGTCTTCCTAAATCCTCCTTGATCGTTTCTTATCGTTAACCTTTAAACCTTACCTAGAGTTCTTAGAGGAAGTTGTTAGTCGATGGTATTTCAATAACGGGATTCTTTGGGTTCGGGAAGCTTCTCCGTAGCTCTCAAATTAAAGATGTGATGGGAAAGAAGGAAGGAAGGCTCTAAGGTTACAGCGAAACGTTTACTCTTGATGACGGTGCGGCTGATCACCACTTTTACTAAGCCTGGGACTCGTTTAGTTGGCTGTGCACATATTTTACATGAGGCTCTTCCAACCATCAACACAAAAAAGTGCCGACCCTTAACTCCAGAAGAGCTCCAGGCTCTAATATTATGTTACTAAAAGGCCTTAAAGGGTCGATATAAAAAGGTAACTGTACTTCCTTTCTTTCACTGCTATGCAAGATCGCTTCGGTTGGATCATCGCTGATCACTCGGCTGGTGTGATGACCCTTGGCCTCGAGACGAGTAGGTACGTACATGTAGCTACATGTAGGATAAAGTCTCGCCGCAGAGGGGGCGCGTATTCAATAGCGCAGATGTTCAGGAGTACTTCGCTCTCAGACTGCCCCATATACTTGCCAAATTTTTAAGTTTAGGACGAGATATAACCAAAAGTTGTGTGGCAACCGTCCTAAACTTAAAAATTCGGCAAGTACAACCAAGGGACGGGGTTATCGTTGAAAACCCAGAATTAAACGGCGCACTGTTTGTTAGTCATCCTTTCTCTCCGAACTCGCCCTGCTCGTTAGTATTAATACCACCGGTCGCTCACGTTTCCTCATCACTCCATCTTAAATGTTAGTATGCACGCACAGGCTCCGCCCCCTGCCTGCGCGGGGTCCCCCGTAGAAAATAACAGAATAGTGAACGTGAGCGCAAATACGTCAACACAAACGCCTCTCCAGAAACACCTTAGCCGGCCGTAGGGCCGGAAAATCCAATCCTCAGGCGACCACGTCCTTCACCTCCATTGCTTAATGCGACAGCCATACAATCCACAAATACGGAACATTCCTTCATCCACGCCTCTTTGCCCTCGTAATTTTGCGTGATTTCTGAAACGATGTACCATCGTACTTGAGCATTTGCCAATGCTCTTCCGTTGTAACGAAACCATACACTATCGCTATTCCTCAGCTAGTAAACACTGTTTCATAGCCTCCCTAGTAGAACCCTTCTTGGCTTCCATGACGATCATGAACTTCGTTTCCGTCACCGAAATCCGGTCCATCACGACAAATTCTCCCATGCCTCCTGTCTCATTGTCTGGATATAATCTCCTTCTCTCTTGTTAACCGTATGTTGCGTCTCGTCTTGCGTCGGAAATCCGTGATTATAGGAGTAATGATGGAATAAACTAAGTCACTAATGTTGACTTCTTTGAAATCGGGATTCGCCTCTGTAGGGTATCCTTCGGCTTCAATATGTTCCACTATCCGGTCATAAACCCTCTCCTTGATAGCATCCGCCACGCCAAGTTCAAGGTTACGCTTGGCTGCCAACATCCGATCAACAGGTACCCTCTTAAGTTCATCGATTCGAGTGCCTAGTCTTTTCTCTGCTTCTTCAATGGTCATCCTCGAGTACGATGTAGTCCACTTGGGCTTGATTTGTTGCTCGCTGTTGTCACCCATCTATTGAAGAATCCTACAGACCAATAAATAAGTACATGTATTTGGGCCTCATAATCACAATCTACCGTTAGGTGTCAATAATATTCCTCGTATCCTACGGAAGCAACCTTTCGTTGTCGTCCCGCACGTAGTTGTAGTGGGGATAACGGCCAGCCTTGGTCTTATATCGCCAAGTCTCCACTTTCAGGACATCGTTGGACATCCGGGGTGTGGCGGCTTTTATCAATCATCCCCGGCGGGCATAGGTGGCCGCACGCGGGTGTGGCCACAATACCACCTATCGAGCACTATCCCGCCTGAGTTACTACATGTAGGTACAGCTAATTCGGCATAACAGTGTCACCTTTCTCTCATGGACAGCTGGACAGACAGTAGGGGGGGAATCATAACCCCCTACTGCCCATATCCTAAACGGCGCACCATTTCGTCTCCATTTGGGTGACTAAAGCCATCCCTGCCGCTGATCATGAGGCTCTGCCCACTGTCCCCACCGCCCAGGTTGAGAAGCGACAAGCACCCTTGCAACAGCACCTTCCGCATCGGGACGAGAGGTAACTTGGCAACGCCAGGGGTATGTACATGTATTTAAACACCCACACTAATATTTTATATAAGTTATGATAATTATAAGCCTCCTCTCCGTTACAGCAACGCGAGCAGAGAAACAACACCATTTGACCATGGCGTCAAACCGTACACACTTTCGCAACGTACACATCTATGACGCTACCAATCCTGATGGTACTGCTCTTGGCGGACTCATCCAGAATGGCTCGGTTACGGAATCAAATTTCCTACAGATGCTAGGCATCATTCTTGTTACTGGGACTCAGCCTATACGTGTTCAATATAGAGCCTCGGGCGACATGGTATCGATTAGCGACAATCCTCTGCAGCTTGGTATATAAGATGTTTATTGTGACGGTACAATTAGAGTCAGTGACGAGCCGTGGGTGCAACGCATTATGTCGTTTAATGTCTCGGGTCGAGACAAGGCCTTTCATGAAGGAACTTGAATACGTGCTCGTGACGGAAAGTGTGTTATCACGGGTGTGGTGAACGCGATGGCTCCATATGAATGGTATTCTTTTGAAGCAGCCCATATCTTTCCACTGGAGAAGGAGAATCTGTGGACCGAGTGGGGTTACAGCGGATACATTACGGATATGGACGATACTACGGGGGTTTCGAAGATCAATTCATGTCAAAATGGGTTTCTGCTTCAAGCGAGTGTGCACCAGCCGTTTGATCAGTATCGACTGTCGGTGAATCCTGACGTAAGTTTATTCCACATTTAACGTGTTTCACCGGGAAATCGATCGTCACCGGGAAAGCAACCGGGTCCCGTTGATGAAAGACCCAAATATGTCGGAAGTCTTCGTCGTTTTTGGGTGATGTTTATAGGGTAGTGTGTGGGGTAGGCTCGTACCCAGCTAGCACTACTCGTAGGGGATGGGTACGAGACAATGTGTGGGGGTACTTTCAAGAGACCTAAACCTAAAAGGAGAAATTATGTATTATGGCAACCATCCTTCACCACTCAACATTAGCAAATATCATCTAAAATAGTCAAAAGACATCTAAAGGGTGTTTCTGGACACTTGATTCGTCCTAGCCTCAAAATCTGAAATTTTTAAAGTCCTGTTGGCATGGTTGATTGCTTATTCGGTGATGATTGTTTTCCCGTTATTTAAATAATTATTTATCCTAACAATTAATAGGACAACTACAAGATCGTGGTGTTTGGTATAGATATGCTTGGCGTAGATGGACGACATCTAGACCCAGTGTGTCGAGATCCGGCGGATCCTCATAGAGTGTCTGATAGGCTTTTGCGGTGGCATTTTAGGCAGGCTGTGCTTGCGAACATGAGAAGTGCTGGAGAGCCGATATTCGAGCATGATTTTCCACCGGGGACGGATATGATGAGAGAGATTAGCGAAGGGCCATGTGCGCAGGAAAGATTTGAGTTGGAGTTGGCGGCTAGACTGGGCGTGGCTCTTTGAGGTATTCGTGATTTTAATGTTTAATAAAAGTTAGGTTCGTTGTTCGGTGTTTTTACGGGGGGCCCGCCGAGGGTGGGCGGAGCCTTCATATGTTTACATTATTTACAATTGAGTTTGTTTTCTAACAGTGAAGATGGAGTGTCGAGGGAGCGGTGCGTGACTTGTGGTATTAATACTAACGGAAGGATGACTACATGTAACAAAACGGTACGCAGTTTAGGATATGAACAAGTAGAGGGTCATGATTCCCCCCTACTGTCAAACATGTTTAAACAACTTGGAGCCCGCGTGGCTACTCGCCGTATCGCACAACAACGTATTCAGTTAGGAAGATTCATCAATCGGTCCGGAGATGGGGGGGGCGGTGGGGAGGGCTTGTTTGAATCAGGAGACAAGCAGGCGCCTGAGGCCTCTGGTAATGGCAGGCCGGAAGCCAAACAAAATTGGGTTCCAAATGACAATGGTCGTTTGGTAAGTCATCCTGAATGTTATGGATTGCCACTGACTGGCTTAACTAACGAACGGTTGGTTCATAGTGGGATCATGTGAATAAGCTCGATGACCGTGTTGCTGGCTTGAACAGGGTATAACCTATATTCATAAATACTTCATAACGATTGACTAAGAGCACTGGTGGTAGGGCCTTGGAGATTTCAAGGGGGATGTACACAAGTCTATCGGTGAACTTGCGAGAACAATGGAAAAGGGTTTCGGGGCTATAAACACGAAGTTTGCGGAATTGGAAACCAAGATGGAGAAGAACCATGGGGACCTGAAAGCCGAGATCAAGCCGCTTGTATGGCAGGTTAGGATCCTACTTGGGGGGGCTGGTCTGGTATGTACAATCTAACACATATGAAGTGCCAGTTATTCAATGCTAAGTTCTGTAGGTTGTTGTGTTTCTCACCAAAACATATCTTGATGAACACAACGTTTTTAATTTTACCAAAAAGCAAGTTGCTTCTAAGCTAGCGGACGTCTAGTGTTCACAGTTCTTCTAATGGGTTTGCATTGCTCGGAGAGTTTTATGGTTTGCATTGTGTTTAAAACGGTACGCCGTTAGCTAATCAATTCTTATTCCAATATTCCTATATTCATCGGGGGTCCCGCGGCGAAGCCGTGGGGGGCGAGGCCCAACATATGTAAAGTCCAAAAGTTTTCGTGAAACCCTAAAAGCAGTTAAGTGGCGAAACCCATATTACACCTTAACCACTTCTTTTTACCAGTTAAAAATGTGCAAAGGTCTTCTCCCAAGGGTCAAAATATTTTACCTCTGTCCATCGTTATAATTGTGCTGTGGTTCTACACTTGGAACCTGTTCCACCTAGTTTGGGTGGTAATTGGCCCTTTCACGAAAACTTTTGGGTAGGGGAGTTTCTTTTCTAACATTTGTGTATGAGGTAGCAGCGTTCCCAAGCCCTTGCCTGTCGCTCCCATGAAAGCAGATAGGGTGTTGAAGTCAGGCAGTTCAGCCAGTTCAGCCATTCTAGATTATCTTTAACGCAATTTCACTCACACCCTCACCCTGTATTCCTTCATAGCATTACTGGTCAAGGGCGGCTTTGGGTTGTAGGGTGTTGATTCCGATTTCTGTGGGATCGCCCTGTAGATCTATGGATCCCAGTGAGCCAAGCCTGCTGCACCTCACCCAAAAATTAGATTTTACATTTTTTAGCTAGCCTTGGCAGAAACTTCAACACCCATACACTGTTCTTCCCATGTTCGATAGACATCACGCACCGAGATATGTTACGATAGGATAGGGGTAAATTTTAGGATTTACTTCAACCTAGCACCGACTTTGGGCATTAACCAGTAATAGACTCTCTATTTACGTAGATACGACGATACTTACCCGCCTGGAAACCACAGTCAAGTGTAGTTCTTAGGCCTAATCTCCGATCGAAGCATGCGAGATTGAGGCTGAGTTTGAACGTGAAAACCACTTTACGCGTCAACACCCCTGCTGATCCAGGGATCGACACGAGTAAGAAAAAGAAAAGGAATTCAACGCCAGTCTTTTTTGATATATCCATAACTACATCAAATACTTTACATTTGCACAATAAAACTGTTGAAGGAAGAAAATTACAACGTTAACCCCATACCCAATCCCAACAATTCTAGAAATCAAAAGGTATAAAGAAAAAACTCCATTAAAATGCCGCACCATCATTTACTGTCGCCTTTGCCCCTAGCTTACCACTTTTCCCTTCTGCCAGTCCCAACTCGGTCCCGGCCACCTGTTCTCCTTGGTGTAGCCCCACCATCCCAAGGTAGTGATCTAGAGGGGGTGCTTGGTACAGGTGTTCCGGGCATGAGTTGTTGTGCCAACTGTTGGTCGTAAATCTGCTGTTGCAATTCACGATCCCAGCGTGAAGCCATGGGCGTTGGTGGTATTCCGTTGGGGTACGCTCCATACGCCGGGGGGAATGGCTGTGCTGGATGATAGTGTGGCATAGGATTAACCGTCTTGGCTCGGTAGAACCCGAATGCTGTGTTGGATATGAATAGTCCTCCGAAGATTACGAGGAGGCAAAAAAGCTGTATATTTCAGTCAATAATCACTCATTACTAACAATGCCCGTGTGAAATATGATTTACCATTGTTTTGTAACTGATTCCTTCAACAAATCCATCCACAATCCCGGCAAACGTCTCCGCACTAACTCGAGCTCTCCCGACCATTGTTGGGTCCCTGTTCATGCATCTTTCCCATGCATTGCACACCTTCTCCATAGCCGGTACTCTCACTCCTGGTGCGCAGAGATTCTCGGTGTAGTCTCTACTGCATTGACTAATCTCCATTAAGATTTCTGACGAGTACTCCTCCACCTTTACATCAACATCCGCCCGGATAGTGAGATAGAAACAGAACACGGCATAGAGGATCAGGAGTAGTAATGAGAGGTTGAAGAATAGCTGAAGGTAATGCGACACAATCAACGGCAAGTCACGATGAGTTGACACAAAAGAGGCCGCAGCAGATTCCGCAGTGCGGCGCCATGACATGCGAGGTGAGGGGCGCCGGCAAGGCGAGTCATCTTCCTCCCCCCCCTCGTCATCATCCGATTCCTCTGAGCTTTCTTCGACCTCCGTATCATCATATCCTGAGAGGGGCGTAAAGTTTTGCGTTGAAATCTGTGTCGGCGGTCGCTGTCTACGTGCTTTAGTTACGGCGGCAAACAGCGCCCTCCGCGGTCCGCCCCTCTTAAGCTGTCCGCGACCAGTGCTTTGTGAGGGTGTACTTGACGGTAGAGCAGGCTTGCTAATTATACTTTTGAGCTCCGACCGAGCGGTTTTTGGCTCGGGAGTTGGCGCCTCACTGTCTAATTCCGGAGACCGGGGAGTAGCTTCTGAGAATATATCAGAGTCCTTCGACGGTGTATTCCAGTCATTCCGCAATAGCTGGAAGCTTGGTGTTTGGAAGGCTGACTGCGTAGGTCGTGTAGAATGTGGAGTCGCCGGATTTCCTGCGGTAAAGCGGAAGGTGGCTGTAGCTGAGGGGGTATAGGGGGGTTTGATAGGTGAGGATTCGAAGATTGAACGGCTTGCTAATGTGTATGTTAGTACAAATAATATGATATAGCATGGGAGGGGAGGGATGGAAATAAGGTCGAAGGGGATTGACTTTTCCTTGCGCTCTCATAGGCAAGAGAGAAGGGTGAAGTCGGGTTGATACCAGGGGTCCGGTCGTATTCAAAGTCCATAGGCGATTCATTACCTCTGGTAAAGTTCGCCATGATATGTGAGATGGACAAGATAATGCAGCAAAGATAGTTGTTGGATATGTATGATGAATGGCTGGAGGCTTGGGGGAGAGGGGAGGGGGGGGGGAGATGTTACAGTTCAGGTGAGACGCGAGGAAAATTGTAAACATCCCATCGCGTTGTAGCGCCTTACAGTTAATTACCTATTAGCCCAGCAACCGTTGATGCGGCTGAAAGGGGGCACCAGCTACAACAGGCATGGTGATAACTACATGTAAATTTAATCAACCTTCGCGCTGAAATCTACAACACAAATTATTTTACCTGGAATACTAGGGAGAGCGAAAGACCCTTTTCGTTGGAGCACGCACTGTACCCGGGCCCACCAGAAAGCTGTGCTGCTATAGACGCAACTACACCCTTGTAGCTGACTCTTATAGGGCCAAAGATGGGAAAGTACAGTATGTACCTCGGTATAACGTACTAGCGCTCCGGTTACTTAGCACAAGGCACTATGCGCATCCCCGTTTGACGATAGGAACTGCAGGCAGAATGTTGTATGTACCTACATGCCTACTCAATAGTCTAGCTCTTTAAGAAATCATCAATTTGGTTGCATTTACTTCCATAGATACATGTAGGTTTCCCAATCGAGTGATAACCTATGAATACACAAATGCAACGGGAAGTGGTTTAGAATGCCGTATTCAGAGGGATGCAGAGAATTAAAATTACTCAACAGCAACCAAGCTGATATCCCATGTGAAATGTAGATACATCATATACAAGTAGCTGATTCCGACTTGGGAAAGGGAAGCTTGGTCGCAACGAACAAGCGCCGGCCTACATGCAGTTACACCCTGAAATTTATTTATAGAGCCTAATGAAAATGTCACTCGCAGACACGCTACAAATAAAGAGAAGGGTCAAAAGCCAACTACATCCCATGTTCATCCATTATCGAAACCCCATCCTACCTATTAGTGGCCCGATGAATAAAAGGATGCTTCAGCGCTTCAGCTGGTGTACACCTCTTCTCAGGATTTAGATTCAAACAGCGGTCCAGAAGGTCAATGAAAAGATTCAGGTCTCTGCTTTCTGCATCTGTCATACCTGAAGCGGCAGATAGTAGCCTGGGTCGGAGCTCGCGAGTGGGTTTATTAAAGCTCATGGTTTTGATAATATCCTAGCGTGGGGTTAGAAAAGATTTAAAGAAGCGGTACCATACTGTGGCTCACCTTTCCCGTAATTTTATCTTTCTCGATACTCCTAAAGTTCAACATATCGTCGAAATGTAACATTGTAAATTGCCCCTTTCGTAAGAGCTTATGTGGAAACTTTCCTCTACACTCCATTATTGAGCGGAGCATCTGATTGTTTGTACGCCCCGTAAAGAGAATTTTGCCGGTGAAGAGCTCGTAAAGAGTGCAGCCTATGGACCACATATCAATTGCATAATCATAGGGGATACCCAGGACTACAAGGCGTTTAGCAATCTATAAAGATGACGGATTTGGAAAAGGGGGGGGGGACCCACTGATTTCGGGGGCCCTATAGAATCGACTAACAAGGTATGGAGTAATGTCGTTTTCCGATGCATCAGAGGCCGACCCTAAATCACAGATTTTCAAGCTGCTACAGTTCTCATTTGCCTAAGAGATTGAACGCAATTAATGAAACGCCATAGGTACATATAAGAATCGGGCTTACCAGAACGTTGTCAGGTTTCAGATCAGCATGCAAAATGTTGCACTTGCGCATGAGTGACAAACCAAGGAACATTTGTTGAGCATACGACCGTACTGCTGCTAGGCTGATGCCCTCATTTCGACCATACTTCTTCAATACCTCTCGGAGATTGATGCTATAAAAAATCAGCGATGTGCCCAAAACTAAGCAAGTCATGTGGTTGGCATACCTCAAATTCTCAAAAACAATACAGAGATGGCCCTTGTGTTCGAAATATCGTTCTAATCTGATAAGATGCTTCTTATCCTCCGGATCTGCAGCACATAGCTTCTTTAATATCTCGATTTCCTTCATACCGGCTTTTTTCCTGTAGGTATTGTCAGTAATGGCACTAAAGTGTCTCAAGATTAGATCATTACATTGTTTCGTTATTTCGAATGATCTTGATGGCTACCTGTTTATTTGTAGTTTGGTCAAGCGCCCTAACAACCCCCGAGAACATACCCCTTCCTAAGTTTGTCTGCACATGATATCGACCATCAAGCAGTTCTGTAGGAATAACACGGTAATACCCATCTGGATCATCCCAATTGTCTAGTAAACTAGCATCTAGTTGCTTCGCCGCAGGAATAACCGGAATTGCTTTAGCAGTTTCGGGCTCTTTCTTAGTAGACTTTGGCAATGGGTCCGCGAACATATCATCATCACCTTCTGCGAACATATCAAAATCATCGTCATCTGCTTTTGCCACTGGCTTCCGTTCGCTCTGCTCTGGGGTATTTTCGGGCAGAAGAACATCCTTGACTGTGGTTTTTGTTTCATCATAGGAACCAGAGGAAACTTCCTTTATGTGCTTGTGTTCTTGACCTCTTTTCGCATCCTCCTGCATGTCTATGGTAGGGTCATAGTCGGCTGCCGAGGGGCTATCAATATCAATAGGGGAATGCAGGGCGGGGTTATCTACAGGTGCTGCGATACCATCTTTTGAAATGGTAAAATCGCCCGGCGTATGTTCTCGCGATGACGGCGTTGCTGTTATATATATAAGCAACCACAAGAATTAAGCAGGACTAGCAATTAATCTTACCGGGTGTAGCGCTACCCTCTGCTGGAGAATGGGGTGTTGATTCAAGGCCTAATGCCGAAACAAGCAATGGTGTAGCTTGTCCCCTATATTTAGCTTTAATGGCCTCTCTCTTCTTTCGTCTTTCTTCAATCAGGCTAGCTTCATCAATCGGTTCATCAATTTCAGGATCTTCGGGGTCTCGTTTGGCTGGGCCTCTTTTTTCAACATTTCTATTGCACCAAGGAGTCAATGATGTGGGTCTTGTTTCTGGCAGAATGGAAAAACTAACCCTCCGTTTGTCGCCTTCTGAGCTCCCGAGAACGACGACATCCTATCTGACACTTTGTTCCGGTTTTCAGCATCTCGTTTTGAAGGGTCGGATAAATCTCCCTGTTCGCTCACTGATTGTTCACGGGAATTCCTATGACTGCCGTTGTGCCTTACTGTATCCCTTTCGTGGTACCTATTACCATTCTCACGTCTATTATCATCATAATGACCCCGACGGCCGCTTCTGCCATCACCTCTCGGTCCTCGCGGTGGGGAACGACTCTGTGTACGTGATCGCTTAGGTTCACGATATCGCTCGTCCGAGCTATCATAAGGGACTCGATTAAACTCCCGTGGGTCTGACCGATCTATATCTGCGTACGAAACCCTCGAGCGGCGTCCATAATTAGGATCATTGCCGGCTTCGTAGTGCACGCGGTGTTGGCGGGGGTCTGGTCCGCGGTCGCCCCTACTATCGCCTCTTCTACGTTTTTCGCCTCGGGGGTAGTCGTCATTGCGGTAGTGGTGGTCACGGGAATCATGATCCCGCGGATCTTGACGATCACGACGGTCATGGCGGGACGTGGAGGACCGCGCATCATCGCTGTGGTTCGAAACGACGGGTGATCTCGAGCCTCTATTATTTCTATTGGAAATACGGTCAACGCTGGGGCCAGAGACCGAAGGCAGCGATGGAGGTGCCTTCTCTACTTCTGTTTCGAATATTTCCCCCTCCTCATCGAAGGATTCACTTGATGAATTCATGACGCCTCGAAAGAAAGAAGAAATCTCTTCTTCGAGTTCTATTTCTTCTCCGTCAGGTCCTAAAAGCTAATGAAGCTTTCGATTTAGAAGTACAGTTATTAGCCTCGCGTTTCAAATTTAAAAATTTGGCCTTTAATAGAAGCCCAACCGAAGGTTTTTGTAATTGTTGCTTAGAAAGTTTCGGAGCGGTCGTGGCGAGTGAGTGAACAATTTGATAGTATGAGTTGTGATGGGTGGGAGAGATTGATAAGGGAAGTGGGGGGTGTAAGCTGTGCGAAAAAAGTTCTAAAGCAGAATGGGAAAGTCTAGTGAGACGGGGAAAGAAAATAGCCTCGAATGAACGTGAGATGATGATGAACTGGCAATGCAGAAGATGTGAGTGAGAAGAAGAGCTGGTTGGCTAGTCATTACTAGGTATGACATAAATTACGCTAGAGCGCACAATCTGTCATTAACAATGTAATGAGGTCTCAAGAGGGTACAGAGAGAGCAGGTAAATAATAGGGTGATTGCAGATGTCGTGTGAAAACTACATGCATGTATATTAAACCTTTAAAAACAAGAATTTATGTTTATGTTACAGTTGCGCCCTCTCTTTCTTAGAGTCAACATACTCCTTCGCCTTCCTTGTAACAATCTCTACACTCTTTTCATCGCCAACTTTCTTCTCGTATTCCATCCATTTTTTGAATAGCCCCTTAGCTTGGCGTGTTGAGCATTTATCTGCTAATGCCCTTTTGAACAACATCCTGACGGTTTCATTGGCACCCTCGCCCTCACCTCCATACTTCATCTCAACGTCCAGAAATACGTTCCACAAGTCGTTCCTCTTGTTAAAAGTGCCCAACAAGTTCTCAAAAAGTGTCCTCCCTCTCTCGGGGTCCCCATTCTTGAACTCGAGTTTAGCAAACTTGGCGATAATATCCTTGTGGCTGGACTGAGGAAGAGTCTGCATGGCGCGCTTGAGTAGCTCCCTAGCCTCTTCTTTGCTGCTATTTGTGAGGAGATAGTCGGCGTAGTTAACCCAGACCTTCAAGTCCTGGGAGAACTTCTTGATCATAACTTTGAATAAATCACCGGCTTTCTGTAAAATGAAATTAGCCTCTCTTCAAATGCCTTAAATCAATAACATACCTCAGTCTTTCCGCTCTGGATATAGACACTAGCTAATCTTTCATGCACATCCTGGGAATCGTTGTATTGGCAAGCCCTCTTGAATGTCTCTTGCAGGGTCTCATCATTTCCATACGAGTTTTCCATGTTCAACATTGCAATCCAAATATTCAATTTCTCCTTCTCTTCCCTGATATCAATAGTCTTTAACGCCCTCTCTGCAATCTCTCTTGCCTTCTCAATCTCACTGAGTTGCAACTGGAAAGCTAGGTACTGAATCCAAAGCACAGAATTGTTCGGGTCACCAAGAAGAACTCGTTCGTGATCAGCTACAGACTGGGGCTCACGTGTCGCCATATCCCCAGTCATATCTTCCTTGATTTTACTCTTTTTGCGCTTCTTTTTCTTCTGTTTGTCTTGGTCGCCATCATTTTCTGATTCGGAGGTAGTGTCGTTTTCCCGCTTATCGAGAAGACTACCGGTCCAGTCGAAACCACCAGCATTCAGTCCTTCAGTGCTAGTGGCGAGTATGGGGGCGTCCTTCATCTCAACATCTTCGTCTTCATCTGATTCTTCAGCTCCACTGTCGAAATCCTATTGAATGTATTAGTACCAGATATTTGCAGCAATATCAATGGGGAAATGCCTACCTTCACATCCTCAAGGTTTATGTTACAATCCTCATCACTAGTTTCTTCTCCATCCTTGTCCTCATCATTCAAATCAACACCACCCTCTGAAGCATCATCATCGCTATCATCACCCTCAAAAAAGCTGGCTTTCAATCCAAAGCTTACCCTCCCCTTCTGTACATCGACTTTCAGGATCTTCGCCTTCACTGGATCACCCTCCGCATACAGCTTACCAATGTCCTCGATAACACCATCAGCGATCTGAGTCTTATGACACAACCCACTGACACCTACAGCATTGTCTAGTTGTATGAAGACCCCAAAATCAACAACTCTTTTGATTCGTCCGGTAACAATTTGTCCAACCTTCAACTCTGAGAGCTCAGTCTGCTTCTTGAGTTCTCCTGAGATGGCAGAGGGTCGCAAGCTCATCTGAATATGTCCCAGAGTCTTCTCAACTGCGATAATTTTACCCTCAACAAGCTGGTCCACGGCGAACATCGTTTTCCAGTCCTTCAAGTACGTATCTGCAAGGTCCGAGACCTTGACCCAAGCGGTAACATTACCACCAAGAGAAACAAATAGTCCCTTATCAGAAACGTTTTTAACGAACCCTCTTCTGATATCCCCAACATTGATATTCGCGATAGTCTGAATTTCCGGATCCTTAACTATCAAAGTGGAAGACAGTACTCTTGAAGGCCTTGCCGAGAGTGTAATCCGCTTGTTCGGCTTATCCAAATCGAGTACACAAACGCGAATGATATCATTCTTGCGGAAATTACTGGTCTTCGCCTCTGAGAAGTCGTCTGTGATATCTGTGAGGTTTATGGGCCCGGATACAAACTCGCTGAGCTGGACAATAACCTGGCGGTCCGAAACTTTGGTGACTCGGCCTGGGACAACCATCCCTCTACTTAGCTGGTCGTATGTTAAAGTAGAACTGGATGAGACTCTCGCCGAAAGGTTAAGCTTTTTATGTTCAGTATCTACGCTCAGCACGCGGGCTCTAAGCGCAGAACCAATCGGGAAATGTTTCAGAGGATCATTGAGTTGCAAAACGTCTTCGGATAGATCAAGTCTTCTAATCCTACCACGAATGTCGGGCGAGATATTCACCCACGCACATTCATCAGATATGTTGTTTACAAACACAACCCAGTTAGAGTCTTGAGTAACTTGATCAATCGTAAGGATGTCTAATCCTTCCTTCGCAACAACACTCGGTTTCGCAGACAATTCGAATATCGGCGTCTTAGTGTTAGAAGTCTTATGTGTTATAGCTAGGAAACGATGATTGCGAGCGTCATAAATGCCGAGGATTTTAGCGGAGATCACGTCACCCTTTTTATATGACTCGAGGGGATTCTTTTTGTTTTTGATGCTTTCCCACGAATCAAAAATCTGAGAGACGTCGATACGGCCTTGAATATTATCCGCAAGTTTAACGTTAATCTGAGTCTGCTGCACAGATACGATAGTCACTTTCGTGATAGTTCCTGGAGTGAAGTCGGCGAGAGAGGCCATTTTCTCGTCAACAGGGTTGATAGGTGTCACACAGTATGGATCTTTAGGCTTAGCCTCCTTGAGCTGCCTGACCTCAACTTCACTCTCGGGTTTCAAGGAAAGAAAAAACCTTTTCTTCTCTTGATTAACCCTCGTGATTTTTGCAGTCACTGACTGGGCTTTGACATATTTGAAGTCAGGCAGCGATTGAACTTCGGTAGGAAGGTCCCTCTTAACAGCCAACCCAACTACACCACCTGCAAACGCCACGAAAACCCCAGCGAGCGTGATGTTATAGACCCAGCCCTTCACACTCTTTCCTTCCTCAACGTCTTCAAAAGTGCTGACAAGCTCTTTACTTTTCGCAGCACTGACGAGACTCGGCTTCATACTCAATGTGATCAGCCTTCTTTTTTCATTTCTCTCCAAAATAACCAAATCACTTAGTGCCTGTCCTGCCCTCAATTTCTTGAGCGTGGTTGCGTTCTTTTGCTTACTCCCATCAGTCAATTGACCAACGGTCAATACCCCCTTCAATCCATTCTTGATCTCCACGATTAAATCATCGTCGCTCTTCTCAACAATAGCCCCGTTAACAAGACTGCCAGGTTTGAGTGCCTTCAGTGCTTCTCTCTGCTCCTCGCCGAATGAGTTGGGATCTTTGCATGATGCTCGCATCTTTTTGTTTTCGGGGTCGATGGAGAGAATATGAACGTTGACAGACTGCCCTACTCGAAAGTGTTCTTTCGGGTCTTGAATATACGCCTCTGACATTTCAGACACAGGAAGGTACGCAGTAACTCCGGCGTAGAACTGAACGATAGCTCCCTGGGCCATGATCTTAATGAGAGTACCAACAGAGCGGGTACCAGGGGCAATGGACTCGTAATCAGAGATGATGGAGGCATCTGAGTTTATAAGAGTCTTCTTTAGAGTAAGGCGCAGTTGGCGTTTCTCAGGATTTGTAGAAAGTACCTACATAATTAGCTTTAACCTCAAAGGCTTAGATTGGCCTGACATACCCTGCATCGGACTTCAACCCCTTCTCTAAACTTCTTCTCTGGATTTTTTAGCTTTATATCGCTCAAATGATCCTCTGTGACAAAACCGCTGATCCCATCTGCAATATTGACCGTAAGTCCCCCTCTCGCGAGGACCTTTTCGATTTTGCCTTTCACAAGCTCCCCAACCTTGATATCTTCAATCCTCAGGAAAGGTTGCTCTAATACCTTCTTCTCCGTAGATAGAAGATATATCCCATCCATAGCGTTAAACCCAATAACCCTTGCCTCATGGACCGCACCTATTTTATACGGGCCACTATCTTTGCTCAATTCATCAACTTTAGTTTCTGAGGATACTCGTGAAATGTGGACGAAGCCTGGAATGCCTGGAATACTAGTTTCGAGGAATAAACCAATTTTAGGCTTGACATCGATGATCTTCGCTGCAGGGAGAGTGGTTGCAATGGGGAGGATGGTTGAGAAGTCCTTTTCAATGGGAGGAACAAATGTGAGAATATGGGGAAGAACTGAAAGGGCGACCTTTTTGGGGTCGGAACTGGGGAATGTGATGATTACTCGTGCTTTGATCTGTTTACCTTAGCAAATATAAGAAAGCCCATTGATTGTCACTTTTAATACCTTTTCGCCAATCTTGAATCTCTCACTGAGCTCCTCCGATCTCCAGCCTGCAATGTGGAAGTAGTCTATAGTGGCATCAAGCATGCCCATTATCTTGCCAACAAGACCGCCCTTCTTTCCTACTTCGGTAATAAGCACTTCAACACCTGTTCCGGGGAGGAAAGTATCGATTGTTGGTGCCTGGCTGACCCACCACGCACCCTTGCCCCCAGCAACCTTTCCTTTCTTGCTAGGCTTCTGTTCAAGGTCTGCAGAGAGCTTTATGATCTTTCCGTTAGATCCGACTCCAGTGACCGTACAAAGCAAGACCTGCCCTTGAGTAGCTTTAGCCATCGTAAAATCATGGCCGAGTTCCTTTTTGGCCAGGAACCCTTTGATATCCTCGCTGATGCCAAGTGCCATAACTAATCCGTGGTCTTCAACACTAGAAATTGAGGCCTGAACTGTGCAACCAACTACCAAATCGCTAGGCGCGAGCCCGGTATTAACGAGTGACGGGTCGAGAGAAAGTTCAATACGACGTTTGGTTTTGTTTTGATCTCCAGAGGAGCCAGGTTTCGGGGCGACATCCTCGATCGAATGAACGACGTAGGTGCGAAGATATTGACCGACACGAAACATGGCATTGAGATCGAAGGAGTCCTTTTCATCTTTGGACGGGGACTCCTTCTCGTCTTGCTCCTCCTCACTGGCCTCGTCTTCGGAGTCATCAATAAGGGACTCGATTTTCTTAGTGAATGTCTCGGAAATCGAAGTAAGTGGGACGAAGCCAGTGAGATTATTTGGCAATGATATTGCTAAATCTGTAGCATTGATTTTTGAAATGCATCCAAGGACTAACATTCCAGGAGCTAATCTCTACCGTCACAGAACCATTTTAGTCAAACTTCATTTATTTCTTGCATTAGAACTCACCTTAAAACTCAATCCCTCTGGATATGGGCCTTTGTCTTCTTTCTTCTCATCCTGCTTCTTCCCCTTCCTCTCCTCCCTTGGCTTTTTTGGTTTTTTCTTAACCTTCCTCGGCGCCATTCCGCCATCTTCACCACCGGATTTTCCACCCGCATTCCCGGACTCAAACAGCACGTCTCTGGCGGCCTCATTCGAGATCTGCTTAAATTCCAAAGGTGTCAACGCACTTGCGCCACCTCTCGGGAACGAGCCCTCATCGTCTTTCACCGAGCGTAGCGCTGAAGGTGCTGCTACTGCTACTGCTTCTAGAGCTACTACCGCGGCAGATCCGGATTTTTTAACATGAGATTTTTTTACCGGGGTTGATTCGGTGCCATCTTGAGGGCGCTTCCGTTTCTTTTCGGGTGCCATTGGTGAGTTATTCGTTGGGTGGTCGCAAGTCACTTCTTTGCGAATTGAAGTTTTCCGCCGTGGTGTTGCGTAGAAAATTGCTAGGTGGGAAATTTTTCTAATGCTCCCTCGTTCGGAAAGGGCCTAGGGTGCCAAGATTCATTATCTTAGAAGCCCTAGACCCTAATTTTTACGTACTGATACGGGGCAATAGCTAACCTCGACAAAAGCCATAATTCTCGGCAAAAGGTTTTCCCTTCAAAATAACCAACTGGGTGGTGTGCTGGTCTTGCTTAGGCTGTACTCCTCTGTATACACTCGGTTATTTGCGTCCATGTTTAGGGATCATGAAAGCATAGTAGATGCATCATGAGATGCCAAGACCTCATAACAAATACCTTCCTTTTAGTGCTTTCAGCAGATCCTTTCTTGCTTGGAGTAGATTTGTTCTCTTTTGGTAGTGTGACAGCCCCAATCATAGCTAGCCTGAATATCTCCACGCTAATAAGTGGTGAAAACCGGCAACAAGCGAAGACATGCAAACTGCCAAGACAGCCACCACTACCAAAAAAAAGGTGTACTATTGATCATTGGCAGCTTACACAAAAAGACTTGAACTTAAAATCCGAAGTTCTGTTGCAGTAAAACTCACATGACTAACAAAAAACTCCATTTGTGTGCGAGAGATGGCTTCTATCATACATACACCACAAAACCTGAAAACCCCTAAAGTAAAGAAAATAAAATCTCAATAATCAGAATTTTAATAAAGTTAACGAATGTCCCTTTTTCTTTTTTTTTCTCTCTCTCTCTCTCTCTTCTTTTTTCTTGGCCCCTCCTTTTTCTTGCTCTTTTCTCTCTCTCTTTTTTTTTTTTTTTTTTCTCCCACTCTTCGCCAGCTTCAAAACCAAAAAAATAATAAAATAATAAAAATAAAAAACTCCCAATGAAAATGAGAAACGAAAACAACAAAATGGGGCAGGTGGGGTATAATGAAAAAAAGAACCAGCATTATGTCTTGGATTAATAGGAAAACCCCAACAGTAAACGAGATGTGAGTGAAAGTCTAATAAGTAAATAAGACAATAGAAATCCAGTTAAGAAATGCTCTTCTTCCAAAGTTGAAAAGAAAAAAAAAAGTAATAACCCCTATAAGAAAATAGACCTTTTTGTGGCGTGATAAGCGGTCGGTCGCCCTTCTACATACACTTTTTCGAACATATTACACGTCCCAAACTACGACCGCCGATGGGACTCCGAAAAACGTGCCGCTACTCCGTCTTCCACACGACCTCGAGAACGGTGCGTATGTGTTTCCGGTTGTCGAGAAGAGTAAGAAAATTCGTAATCGGCCCTTTCGCTCCTCATATGGTACAACGACTCCGCCGCCTCCAAACAGGCACTATATCCTGAAGTTGGTCTTTGAACACGCTAGTAGGGCCCGTCTCCGTTGCCGTAGACATCGTTATACTGATGGTGTTCGTCTCCTTCCATTGGTGGGGTTAACGTCTGGTTGGCGCTCTCGGATCTCCCCCTGTAGGTGGATGATGATGATGTTGCTGTGCCAACTGCATTCCCTGTTCCGTACCCCCCACCGCCCCTCGACCCCCCCTCTGACTGGTTCCTCTGAGATTGCGACTTCCCATGCCAATCAATTGTCATGTTCAACCTTCTGTTTTCGACCAAAATATATATGTCGGGGGGAAAAAGCAAGATAAGAAAAGAAAAAAGCTTAAGCTCGGGTCAACTTACTTCGCGATACTTGGCGAGGTATATCTTCAGGGCCTCGGCGTAGTTTTCGAATCCCAGGGATGTCATGGCGAACAGAATATCTTCGCCGTTGACAGTCTTGCGTTTTTCTTGTTGACATTTTTCGGATGCTGTGACGCACGTGGCAGGGAAATTAGCCGATTCGTCAGATCAGATGTCAAGAAAACATTATTCGTTCCTGAGCTGAGATATCGATGCGTGTGCAGGGAATCGCAGTCTTGTATAAAACAAATTCCCTGCCACCAATGAAACATCTCCTCTCGAGATATGTCATATATATCGTATATAACGCCAACACCACCGATAGGAATTAGGACGAAAAAAAATCGAAAAAGTAAAAATGAACATACCCTCGCTGGTTATAAATGATATGAACTCGCTCACACATTCCTGCATGCACTCCTTTGCTTCCTTTGCAATTTTGGCGTTCTCTGGCAAAGCTGTTTTCATAATTCGAGCAACTGGAGCGAAATTTCGAATGTCAGCATCTGCGAGTACAGTTTGTGGCGATGTCGCTCTCTCTTTTTCCAAGGTTAAGACCGGCGAGTCAGATCTCGGACAAGTTGTAGGCATTGTTTCGAGGAATATCTTGACTTTCCGTATGCCTTGCAGAGTCCCGGAAACGGCCCAGCGCGGAGAAGCAACGCTTTTTTAGGGATGGAGGGTGTGGAAGGGAAGGGGGGGAGAGAGGAGGTAAATCCAACAAATGGGAGGGGAGCGGAGTGCGGGGGCGGGGGATGGAGGCGTTCCTTCTTTTTCCCCTCACAAGCATAAATAAACCAGGGCATGGCAGGCAGGCAGGGCAATTAAGATACGCGAGAAACTTGACTTTGACTCACCATTTGCAATTGGCAGCCATCGGTCCTGTTCTTTGACCTCGAAATCAAACACAGGCGGTGGTTGCGACGTTTCCGGCTGATCTCTATCCATGTGCTCCTGTTCGTCAGGCGACTGTGCTCCGACTTCCACCTCCAGGTCCTTCGAGGGGGAAGCCGACATGATGTAAAGTACTGTCGCTGTGTTCACACAAACTGACAGTCAGGGACAGCTAGCTGGTTCGCTGGCAGACACGTCACTGGTATTGGTTGTCTGGTGTGCGCTCTCCCGAACCACTGTGCTGGTAATGGGCGGAGGGGTACGCACTTGTGACGGCAGTGCTGGTGCGGGTGCGGGAATGGAAGAAGATGTGTGTGGGTGTGGGTGTGGGTGTGAGAATTAGAATCGATGTACTGGGAGCGGGGGACCAGCTAGCAGCCACGCGCACAGCAGCAGCAGCAGTAGGCAGGATGAAGCAGCAGCTAACTACACAGTATGGTCTCTCACTCAATGCAGTGCTATATTGGAAATGGAGGGGGGTGTTTGGGAATGCCGGCAGTCAGAGGTATGTCCTATGCACAATACCTGATATTGATACGTAGGTAGTTGTGTCGCGATGAAGATGCGGTGGTGTGGTAGGTACTGGGAAGAAGGAAAAAGGAAAAAAGGAAGAAACCCCGTATAAACAGAATTGAAATCGAAATGGAATGGCGGTCAAGGGACGCGTGATGCTGGAACCAAGCACACAGAGCCTCAAAATTGAACAAAAGGACGTGAATAAGATTCAGGCAGTAACAAAAAAAAAACCCCCCAAAATAAAAAAAAAAACCCCTGGTGCTTCTTCCTGCTGAGAGAAAATTATGAGATGGATGCAAAAACCCTCCACCGTGTCCTGTCTACGAAAAACAACAACAAAAAATAAAAAAAACAAACTCCCCAAAGCGACAAGTCTAAGGTCTCAGCCTGAAGTTCAACCAGTGGAAAATCACAGACAACACTCGCGCGTATTTTCCTTTGGTGGCTCTGATACGCTGGTCCGTCCTTTCATGTCTGGGGTCGTCCTGTGCAGAGCTGTGTAACAGAGACAGCCCGAATAAGTCCACCTGAGACCCCCGTATATTATGTGGTCGTTGTGTGGAACGTCAAATATCTTACCCAAGTACCAGAGAAATGCAGTCCATACTCATGATATTTCCTGGTAGATCTGCCAGGGGACCATTTTTTCGGAGCCCTGACGTTTGATAGGTTATCGTCTGATGGCAGGACACGTTATGGTGGGCAGAGAAATTCCGCCACTGGAGAACGGAGGTCGTCTCAAGTTCTGGAAGCCTCAGAAACCCTTCCACGCTAGCCAAACTAGAGTAACTACTCGCACTTAAGACTACCAAAGTACATTCGCGATAGAGTAGATATGAGAACGACAGCACCCCCCTCCCCCCCCCGTCGCATCATCTCCCTTCCTTTCACTTCATCATCCATCCCTCCATCCATCCTGAAACTCCTTCGACATCATCACTCGTCTAACCTACGGAACAGAAAAATAAAAACAGGTACAAGAAAAAAAGGTACCGCAGCAATTTGTTTGGTCCGCAGCAGCAGGAGGGTGATCAGTAACAATCATGAACCGTTTGGGGCTGCACAACATGATGACACGACAGGCGTCCCAACATGGTATTTTTTGCTTAGATCTCTTCACAATACCCTCCAAATTGACGAAGCAAAACATACACCCTGCCAACAAGAGCCAACGTTTGAACCCTGGTTGGAGTTGGACACTTTCCTTTGTGAACGAACAGTTGTTTGCGTAGCCAAGTGACCTATGCCCAGCACTTTAAAAATAAAGGTATTTTAAATGATTCACAATCTCAAATGCACCTGGAGGAAAAAAATTAAGACAGACTCTGCAATAAGACCCCCCCCCCCCCCAGCGGTAATATCAGCATATGAATGCGTTGTAGAAGGAAAGGCAGGGTCAGTTGCTCTAACAGATAAGTACGGCAGAATAACACCTTGCTTCTTCGGTTCGGATGATACAAATCAATCAACGCGATGACGGCGACAAGCTGCCGCCGCGGACTTCCGAAACCCAACCCCGCTTCCCGTGCGTGTTTCAGCCTTACGGTTTGTCTAACAACGTGCAGGGGAATAAATATTCTAAAGAAATCCACAAGTACACCTCACCTTCAAAACCTTGAGGGAGTGTTTCAGGTTTTAGCTCTGCTTCCTGTCGACACTGAAATTCGCCAGTTGGTGTGTGCAAGGATCTTTGTTTGGAAGGGACATGTACGTCTGCACCGCAGAAAGGGGAAGAATCCTATCATTCACTCGGTCGAAAAACTTCCATCCAATTCCTTTCTGTCGGGTCCGGAAACACACCGGGGAGGGACGTGCGTCGATCATTCTGAGACGAACACCAAATAGAAGGTAAGGAAAGGAGAGAAAAAATCATCCAAAGTCAAAAGAAAGGAATGATGGTTTGGTCTGCATGTGGGGCGGGGGTGCCCGGCAGTACTTTACATGCCTACATACGTACGGTACGTGTTGTGCAACCAAGATGAATAATTATGGGCCAACTGTGAATCGAAGCTTTTCTGTCAACCATGCTGGGACCAAAAGAAAGAAAGAAAAAAAAAACGAACCCAGAGGAAAAAGAACGGCATCCAGAAATCGAGAACTGACAACACATCAATCGGCGTGTCTATGTCTAGTACATTAAGCTGCATTGTACAAAACAAGGTTGAAAGGGACGAACGAAACGTCATCGGCAGATGTTGGAAATATGTAGTAGCCTTTTGTTTTTTCCAGCTTCCTGACACCTTTGACAGATCGTGGGCGGCTCAGCCACGGCCAACTCAGCAACATGATGGATTCTTATGGCCTTTGGCACTGGGCTCCCCCACACATCATGAATTATGGTTCTGGGTGGATGTTAATCGGACAGCAACCCCTGTCCATGGCGTTATCCGATTTCACGATAGGCGGGCTCAATCTGCAGCCCCTGCAAAGGGACCCGGGAGTCTGTTCACATCATACAAAGCTCATCGCAAAAATATTTACGAATAGGATTACAAGGTACCGAAAGGGTTTTATCATGCAAGGTTCCGAAAATCATCTGCTTCACAAGATGCATCATGTAGGGGTTCCCTGTGTTTCGAACAAGAGCTGAAAAAATGTATTTTTCGCTGGTTCCACGCCTCCGTCAGGTCTAGGAAAGACACAGGGCAAACCGGCAGGCGGGCAAGTAGGGCGGCAGAAAAAAACGTTTACCCTACGACTGAAGCAGCGAACGAGGGGCAGAGTCATTACAAGAAACAATTGCGTTGTTGTTCACCGACGATGACGGCACGGAGATACTAGAATAGACTGCATGCCCGTGTGTATGCACAAGTCAATTATTTCAACGCCCAGGTATGTTGCTGCTGCACAGGAAGGTCGTCGGTCGTCGTTGAGGGGCTCGGTGAAAAGACAAAAATTATTGATTCACCACTTGTACGTTATTCTTGGTCTGTTTTCAATTAAACTTGTCAGCTTTACTGCACCCAAACCAGAAAAGGGTCCGGTATATGAGGAATTGGATAAAGGGGCTGGATAGCAAATATCGTCTTAAGATCGGAGGGAAGAGCGCATCAAGGCTGGGACGCCATTGAAAAGTGATAAGGAGTGATGATGACAATCATCGAGATATTGGCGGAGGGAAGGGAAGTGTCGTCTGTACCTTCCACTTGTCCATCTCCTCCTGCTTTTTCTTGTACTCCTTCACTAGTCCTTCCAGAACACTTTTCAACCCCTCCGCATTAGTCTTAAGAGCCGGGATAACATCCGCGACTGTCCTTTCAACGAGAATTCCATTAATCAAGCGGAAACATTTTCGGTCTTCTGGGACGGGTGTGAGGGTTTCTAGGACTAATCTGCGCCATGTAAACATTATACTGTCAGTGAAATGGCAAGATGGTTCACAAAATGGCATCGTTGTTGTTACTTATGCTCTTCTGCCTCTTGTTCAACGTCTCCAATTTTCTGTGCAAGTTGTTGTAGAGTATTCTTGTAGTTGGTGTACTGAAGTTGTAACTCTATCACGCACCCAGTTTCCCTATTAGCAAAGCTTTCTTTACACACGGAAAGGTGGGGGTATTAGTACCTTGCTGCTTCTTCGCGGCTGCGGGGGTGGCCATAGCTCTTTAGTACCTCGGGAAATATTCGTTCGTGGGTGATACTAGTCAGGGCGTATTCTTGGGTGGGGCAAAGGTGAGTTGCGGGCAGAGGTTCTAAAAGACGCGGCAATTCGCCCAAGCTCCCCGCGATGAGCTAAGCGCAGTCTTTGCATAACGGGTCTTGGCGAGATGCACAAACGCCTCTCCCGATTCAGCGGTAAAGGCTCATCCTCAACCTCATCTGCAATCGACATTGAACATCCTCTGAGAAGCGCTCTGACAAGATGCATCCTCACCTACATACCAAGGACAACCGAGGTATATATCACTCCTCATCGGCTTTTCCTTTCAGCACTTTTTTCAATTCTCCAATTTCACTTGCCACAATAACTGATAAAGACGCCAATTAGGTTGTGAGGAGGTGATGGCAATCCTCGATGAGTGTCATGCACGCGGATTTCTCTGGAAGGCATCCGGGATGTGCAATCAAGCAAAACGAAACGTCAATAAATGCCTCCGTGCGGAACGGCTCGAGAGGACCAAGAAGAACCGGGAAGTTGCGAAGGTCAAGAGGGCGGAAATTACGGCTAAGTGGGTGGATATTGACGAGAACTCATAAGTACTGAATGAGAAGCTCGGTGATTGGTTTGTACAGAGCTGTATATTTCTCGAGTGCTGCATCCCATATGGAGTTTATATATATGGGTCTGGTTTTTTACTTATGTGTTTTATACTTGGTGTCCCATCTCTCATCTCAAAACTTACTTCCTACGGAATTTGACCATTTTTGCTGTGTATTAATGATGTCGTGCGAAGTTTCACTGTTATCGGACACTCCGAGAGGTTTTCCCCGCAGCATACTATTTCCTACAAGATACCAAACCATTGTGGCAGCTTGTGTATCTCATGAGTACGGCATCCTTGGAAGCCGAGGCCCTTACCTAAATGTAATGATATTGTTACGTTTTAAGCAGATTTGTGCTCACCCAACCGCTCACTCAAATTCAATGCAATTAAATCAACCACTTATGTCATCTAGCATGCACCAGTACAGTGCTACATAGGTACATGTATGTAACTCATGGCGACACCAGATATACCATTTGTTTTTTTTATCTCGATCTTTTGTTCTCTATAACCACTGACCGGATCGAATGGGAGGAAACATACAGCCACCATTAATAATTATCATCTAGAGATACCCAATTAACTCTAAGACCTTTTAATGCCTTAACGGCATGCACCGACTAAAAAATACAAAATAAACCGGCCGCGGCCGTCGCCGCCTCATGAGCTCATCGTTCTCTTCTCTATCGGTGCGATGGCAGCGCTATTTCCGATTTCCAACATAGCCCAGCTGAGCTGAGCATGGCGCAAGAGAAAAGACAAGCAATTAGAATTAGACCGCGGCATGATAGGTTTTAATAAGTGCAGAAGAAAATGAACAAGGATGGCCATATGGATGGATGACGGCGTACCTGGCCCGTGGAAATTAAAATATGGGCGGATATAGCTCCAATAGATGGCGAGTAAGTGACCAGTTGCCAAGAAACCACGGAATCGATGAATTATCCCTTCGATTGGATTCGGTCTCATATTTATGGTTCAACGTAACTTTTTGTGGGTGTTGTGTTAACTTTTGTGAGATATTTAATTTTACCCCTCTGAGTACGACTTATGAATCACAAGTTGTCACTCGATCATGCCAGGTTTTCTATATTTGAAACATTATGAGCCAACAGAATACCCCATAACTACATATAAGCCACTTAAGCCGTTAGGAATTATTTCCACGTCCATATTTGGTAGTTGATGGTGTGTAAACGATGAACAACCTGCAATTGGCAAAACTTCCCTTTGGCCATGGCAGAAAAAAATTTCTCGATGTGCATAGCATGCATAATATTAAATGTATCTATCACTCATTCCTGCATATAATCTGAAACCTGGCTTGTTTAAGTCTTTAGTCTTGCTTTATACTCGAAGCATATGACAGCCAAACGGACTTTCGAATCGTGATAAGGGAGTATTTATTTGGTAGTGATCATGGCGCCAGTACCCAGCTCCAATCTATTCCTAAAGGTTTCTGCTAATCTAGTTTCCCTGTTCAAAAATAGATCCACATCTACTACAAGACATATAGGATGGTTGAAAGTATAATAAATTCAAGAACATTGTACCTGTAACGAATCGGATGCGGATATCAGATAATGTTCACTCGTACTTGGTGGTATACGATCCTTGGTTCTTGCACGACAAGGCGAATATACTAGGATGGGAGAGGGTGGGTCACAAGTATCGGTGCTCGAAAGGGGGGAGGGGGTCTTGGTTGACTTCAGGAAGTTTATGATCTGTTAGTTACCGTTTACAGGCCCGACAGAGTTTGAGTTTGGGTCACAAGCAATCACTCATGATAGCTCCATCACCTGATCCAACGGTGATCATCGTAAGATGACATTCCAAGTACGCTATCCAGGGTATTCTTTGGTGTATGTAGCACTGCATATTAGACCAAAATATAATATTAGACCCATATCCACCATGAATTCGCGTGATTAACCGACTTATCAAGTGAAATACATTTGGTCCTATAGACCCACTTTGCTTTATGTGCTGATTGGATATTTCTAGTTTGATAGGTTCAATTTTATGAGGTTCATGGTTTGTTTCATGAACAAAATCAAGGTAGTGCGAATAAAACTCATAGTAGCATTTAAATTGAAATCCATCGTTATTCCTTGATCTTATATTAAACCTTTCCCTATCCCTCGCCTGATTTGTATCAGGTATGATACACAATCATGCACAAACACCAAGGCCGTCCCACTATCCTTACCCGCTTTCGGTATGACGAGACGTAGTTGTCGATTGTCTGCCCATCAAGCAAGTGTCCACGCGGTATTTTTTTGTTTAGTTCCGAGGTGAGATGTGTGGGTGGAATGGATGTTGACCAAATTATTTTAAACTGACCGCCCTCAAACGTTTAGCCAAACTCCGGTCATTACCGTTTTTGCCGTCTCCGCCGCCGCCAAAATCAAAGCTAGAGGGCGGATCAAAAACACGTTTTCTAGGGGCGCTCTCACCGCTCTCCCGGAGTATCGTCATCAGGGTTTGCCATCCGGGCATTTGTAAGAGTTGATGTCCATCTTTGACATCATGACCAATTGCTACCTTTGCTAGTAACTCTTCTTCTTTCTAAAATTAATTTTGTTGTTCTCTCACCCCTCGATCCCGCAAGTGCGAGATAACGAGGCGATGAGAATTCGATCATCAGCAATCACTCGACACAAGACTAGCCAAAAACGGTAACATGGGAAGACCAACCTTATCTAGGATACCCCAGTTTTTCAAGAAGGTTAGTAGATGGAAATCGCTGACGACATCTATCCCGCCTTGTGGTTCGCTTCCGCTTGAAGCTGTAATTCCTAATTGTTTCGCTACCGCGCGGTGGTCCTGAGATACGCCCGTGAGTTCCCTATTTTCCACGGGGAACTGACCAAGAGAAGCTGTGAACATCGGACGCTTCTCAACAGGGAACCCGTGTGTCAAGGTAACTAGTAAATATTCTACCGGAAAACTTGGTTTTGCGTTTTCTTGGACGTTGGCTCCGTATTCGTTGATGTGTCTATAAAAGACCTCAGGAATGTAACGTGACCTATCATCCTCCTCTCTAACCATCATAACTGATGGGTCCGCGGAAGGCTCGATAATCTCTGCGCGAACCATTTCAACTGCGGTGTTGGAGACTTGATAAGACGACACGTTGATTCCGCCATCCTCATCTCCGGAGATAACACAGGTGACGAAGCTGGAACCAAACCATCCAGTTTCAGACCACTTGCTTGGGTGGGGGTTTTCGGCCTGGAGTCTAGCTGCAAAAACGATCTCGAGGGAGGAAAGGTAGTAAGAATCAATGTGTCTTTTACACACCACTTTACCTGTCTGAGTTCCATCATCGAGCAGATCGGTATAGATTACACCAACCTTTCGAAGACCACACAGCGCTGCAACTTCGTTTACATCCTTCTCTCCTTCCCAGGGTAGGGTTAATGTAACACCATCCATTTCATTCACCTGTGGTGGTTCGTAGATAGCTTCCACAACCGCCTTAATCCCCAGTGGAATTTCAGAATAGGGTTCTAAACGCCCATAAAGATAACCAATTCTTTGGCATCCCGTTTGTCTCCAAAAGTTTATAAAGTTGTCAATCAGCGCCGGATCGCTGAACTCCACATGGTCCACCATTCTGAAGGTCTGAGGTTGTAAAGTAATCGCAGATGGTTGGCATTTGGTGCAGATCCCCTCAGGCCACGCAGGGTGCCCTGAAGGGCAATCCTTGCGAACTCTAAAAAAGGGCTCAGATAGAGGGGGCATGTACGAGGTCTTTAATTCGGGTTTGTTGGTGCTAGCATTTGTCTTTCTCAGGTAGGAATTAAAGCTCAAATGCTTGATTTTTCTCTCAGCTAGATAGCCCGCATCGTAAGGTTCTAATGGCATGCAGTTATCGCACATTCCCTTCGCACCATGCTTGCATAATCTGTCTCGCGGCCTGGGGATCTTTCCGTCTTGTTTTTCAAGCAGGTCATCAATGGGGTCTTGGACAACGATTTCCCAGGGGTTGGGGACGTTGTCGTGCGAAGTATAGTTATTTGTAGTTGTTTTCAAACGGTGCGATACATCATCGGAAGGCCGGATTGGTTGGTTATTAAGCCGAATACTGGTGGGTTGGTTACTAGTATTGGATGACGCTTGGGCCGGAACCTCCGATGCTTTGCCGTAGGAAAGAAAAAGCTGATCTCCATGGCTGATATTCAGAATACCAAGAAAGCGTAAGTAACTGTAGGAGTCATGGAAATGTGTGGAGATCAAACCTCAACCCAAGGTCAGAAATTGGGATTCCCTTTAGTTCTCGTAATGGCCTGGTCTTCCCGTTCGCCGGGCGATCAGAAATAATGATCGAATTTGAATCAACTCCTTTTGGCAGTTTTTCAACAAGCTAGGGTAAAATCAAACCTAGATTAGCCCAAAATTCTAGGGACATGTTCTAGAAGGGTTACCTTTGTGATGAGAATAGAAGCATCATCTGTTGATTGTATCTCAATACGCCAAGAACCATCAGGTGAACGGAAGCGTAGAATCATAATGAGTAGCAAGGTTTTTGATGTATTTTACTGATGGATTTGATGTGATAATAGATGGTTCTGCGTCGGTGTTGAGCAGATTAAAGGTGATGCAAAGGCGAATGGAGGGGAAGATGAAGGCGTTGCTACAGTAGAAGCTGTTGGACCCTCGTCGCAGGCAGCGTCATTGCTTCCCTGCCAAGCAAGCACCATTCGCCTTACTTACTAATCGCCAGAACAAAATCAGAACATCATGATAAATCACTCGGCTTTTGACATTATTTATTTTATTAATTGTGCGACTTTTGATGTAATCCAAAATCGGCGCCTTTCTTAGTAACATACCGATAGCTAGAGCAAAGTAAAAATAGAGCTTCACATGAAAACTGTAAAGACCCAACTAACACCACACCCCCGCCTTGAATAACTGCATGTGTATCTAAGAAACTACTTTAATTAATTTGTAGTACTGACGTTTCTCCCGGGTCATGATCAAGAGCTAATTGTAAGTTCCGCTTACTTATAGAGGGGCAAACACAATATCGGCCAGTAAATGTGACTAGACCTACCTGAAAGGGCGGAAGGAAAAATTAATCTAGAGGAACGAAGATGGCTCAGGTTGCGGTATGGGTCCCCCAAATTGATCAGTTTTATACTATATGCTATATATTATCTGTAGGGTAGCTATGTTGTTAGACTCGAGTCTGGAAGACTCATGAATTCAAGCAGTAGGACACGCATGCGCGAATAGCTCTAGAAGATAGGGATAAGGTTTGAGAGCTTATATGTATTATATGTAGTCTTAATTTCTACACTCCATGTATCTTCTTGACAGAATGAAGTGGCCATGGTGGCTCCGAGTGACAATCTGGTCTCCGGGAGCGTTCTATAATTTCTTATATACGAAGAATTTAATCTACACTACCACTAAAACCGAGAAACTCTTGTTTTATCTAAGATCTCCGAATCAGGCGTACTACCAAAAGTTACATGTCTACATTTATATACTTATGTATCTGTCTTCAGTCAAGGCACCATACTTCGAACAGCATCACCCCACGAAAATAAATAAATGTTGAAATAGTAATAAGGATAGTTAAATTGAAAAAGCGATTCCTTGTGGAGCTGGACCGATTGATACAAGAACAAAGCTTTCTGGGCTCTATATAGTTTGATCACTGTGAAACCACTTAACATAGCATCATACGCTAGGAATTGCATTGCTATTGGTGTCTAAATGTGGGCATGATACGTACCGGCGCATGCCGCGCCGACCCTGAGATGTTGCATGTATTAAATAAAACTGAGACTTCCGACGAGCTGCGGTACTGATGGATTAGTTTATGATCAAAACCGCTTTATAATTTAGGCTTTGTAATTGTACTCCGTATCAAGGTATCTTCAACTATATATATCCAATGGGTTAAACCAAAGAAACCAACCGAGAAAGTACATGTATTGACAAGCAGTCACCGGCTTTTGGCCGAGGTTGTGCTTGCCGCGAGAATTGTAAGTTTCTGCCACCCCTTCTATGCATGTCAACAGTGGCGGAAACTTATTCCCGCCGCAAACAGGATACCCCTCTTAATATAGTAGAAAGAATACTTGGTAGTTTGTGCCATTCCAATTAAAGCTGGAAGCCACTTTGTAGCTTATTTTTCTTTAGATACATGTAGTAGAAGTCGGGGGTCCTAGGCTGCTGCGCGGCCCTCAACCCTACATGTAGTAGGGCACTCCTACTCAGTGAAATAGTAAACCCCCGAAGCGAAATAGGAGTCTTGGAATCGGCCAATAAAATCAGTAAACTAGACATGCCGCCGGGACCCTAAATGTACATGTACGGATCAGGCCGCGGGTGTATCTGTTATACACCTAGCATATTACATACCAGTGAATGCATTCTAAATCTCAGCTAAATCAACCCCTAGATTTTTTGCGCGGCTGGCGGTCGATATTATAATTATAAGTAAGGGCCGGGCTGCTATGTGGCCATCGACCGAAATCATTCACTAGGATGTATCCAATTGTTAAATAATTATCAAAAGATACATTGGGGTTAGGTTTGTTAATCTTATAGAGTACATACATGTATATAGCCGGTTGGGGCGCGTGATAAATTCTTGCACGCGCAATTGCCCCGTACTATCCCTCCACTTCGTCCAAGACATAATTTCATTCAGAGCAAGAGTACATGTATGTCCTGCATACATCATGGCCTACCGGGCACATATCTGGGTAATACATGTAGTTATATCAGAAGATAGCGAATACATGTAGTAATATTAGATAAAGCAAGCCGTTAAAAAGTAGCACTTAATTCCGTTTCCAGTCCGAGGTAAGGAGATCTAGAAGTGGTAAGTCTTCTAATCGATATAAGAACAGTCAATAATATATGGCAATGAATGGGCCAAGGGGAATCTGCGTGTAGTGCGTGCGGGTTACCTGAACTCGGTCAACAATATAGTTAGCAACTGAGACGGCTGGGGATATTCATCCTCGAACTGGTGGTCTGTTGCACCTTGAGCCTCAGTTGGACCCGCACAGCCTGGTTGTTTTCCTCTCCCCAGCTAGGCCCAATTAGTGTGGTCTACAAAGAGGGCCCAGGGAGTATCTTCTACCTAGGAGTTGAAAGGGCCCGTGACTTAGAAGCAGGGTTCGATTCTGCCCACAATTAATGAAATAAGCAGAAGGGGGGGGGGTGGCCGGATTCAACTAATTGGTAAATGCCGAGTGATCTCGCATGATCCTAAGACATGCATGCACAGATTCTGGAACGAAAACATACATACATTATGTATCTGCCAGTGCCGTAAAAGCAGGTACATAAAAATAACCACCAGCTAGGTGGGCATCCCATAATCCGTTAAAGCTGCTTATTGATTCGTGTGGCGTATTTTCAGCCGTGGCTTGTGCCTGGATCACATACCTATTCGGCTGCCACCCTAAATAGACAGCATCTAAGTAGAGGTCTACTCGCCTCGCAACTTCATGGGTTATAAGCTTACCCCTACCGGGCTACATTACATGTATGATGTATCTAAGTAAAGCGCAAGCGTTACCCTGACACTACTTACTAGTCAAGTCACGTGCAGCTAAAGCGCGAGAGGACACATTTAGATTTTGACCTCATTGACACCTCCAAAGCCCCTGCCACCACCGCGAACAATCGATCATCTTCCACTCTCCAAACAACTCCCATAACAAACATAGTCACCAACTCACAGTAAAGGGCGGTGAAAGAAATCATACTATACTCGCCTAACCTACTACTGTTACCGCTCGAGCTACAACAATGAGCAGCAATACAGCGATATCGCTAATAGCACCTCTGGTGTACATCACCGTCCTCGTTGGCACCTTAGCTGTCTTCTCGAGTCTCTATCGTAAACGAAAAGCTAGTATGTCCATATTTATCTTTACCTTCCATCCTTCTCGAACCGTAGAGTAACCATTACATAGATAAGGCGGCATCCCTGAAGCCCTGGTTTGGCCCACACTACGCCCGTGATATCTACCTCACTCTCCTCCACCAAGAGAATACAAAGGTTCCCGATACCATTCTTAAAGCAGCTCTTCTTCGCCGCGCAACTGAAGACATCCGCCGCATTATCGCACTCAGACAGGCAAAGGGATCGTTGCAGCAACTTCTTCAGAAGGGGAATATCAGTGACGATCTGTGGACTCGGTTCACTGTAGCAGAGGCAGAGATCCAGGAGGTTCGCTACTAAAATTAACCCTCCTAGCAGAACGCGACGTTTACTAACGAACTGCGTATAGGAGCTCCGTGACGTTGTACTGGAGGCAAACGCATTCAAAGATGGTTGGGGTAACACGATTTTCCAGACTGCAAATGAGATGGCAAACGCTCAACGTATCCGCGACCGAACTGATGAAGTGACCAAGCAAGCTGAGGCCGAGAGGAAGTGGTGGGACGAAAAGCGAAAGCGATCACAGCGTGAGTTACTTGGTGAGGTCAACTCGGACGAGGATGGTGTTTTAGTTGAGAGCGCCGCGAAGAAGCAGGCCAAGATTGGAGCTTGAGCGAGAGTCATGGTGAGGCGGGCCAAATGGAAAGAGGACGAGGGGATAGGATTGCTGGTTTCAGAGGAGGTATTTGCATCTCCTGTTCTACTTGTGGTTGGATCGGGGTTTATCTGTTAAATGCATAAAGGATCACAAGGGCCTTGGCCTTTTTGGTTTCTTGTTGACTTTTTTCTTCTCACTTTTGCTTCTTCCTTATTTAGGTGGGAAATTGTATCTACGCCTTTGTATCGTTCCCCAATTTCTGGGATTGTGTGGGAATGTTGTGTATTAATGGGAGTTTATGTTTTTTGACGGTTGAACTAGAAAGAAGAAAAAATGCATCATTTATTTAACATGTTAAGCCACCTGAAACCTAAGACCCGAGTAAAACCGAACCTGGTTTACTCGGATAGCTAGGAAATCGGAGTAAACACACAAGTGATAGATCTATAGTACTTGCATTAAACTATCTAGAGCCCAGTATCCCATCATCAAGCATGAAAGTCTCCCACCGCCCTACGCGTGCAGAAATAAATAAGACTATGTAAAAAAAAAAAAATCTATCTATAACGAAATGAAAGCGAATAACCATCAGACAAATATGTTAAACAAGCCCGGCCCGTGTCGTGCAATGTAGAACGCCCCGTCTCGCCCCTTCAAACTTTTGTTAAGAAAGAGAAGCAATGTAGGAGTAAGCAAACAGAAATGAAGGGAAAAAAGCAAAGAAAGCCGGATCGTCGATGTCCTAGCCAACCCCAACTAAAAAGCATATATGAAAAAAAAAAAGAAAGAAAAAAAAGAAGAGGGAACCAAATACCGCCGTTGAGCCAGCAAGTGGACTTAGTCAAACAAACGTCAAAGAATACTAAATAAGAGATGTAAAGAAAGAAGTAAGGGTTAAATATAGAAAACAAAACGCCTGACATCAAACACCAAAGTCTAGAACCTTCCTTTCCCATAAACTGCTGTAAGAACACTAATATCATCCCATTTCCCTCCTTCAACTGGCAACCCCTCATCAACGGCCCTTTCCATATAAGGGCTCTCACCAAATGGGTCAATAGCGACTTTCTTCGCGGCCCTAACTAGCTGTTCCGCTATCTCCTTCCCGGTTGATCCGGCGTTTTCCTCGCAGATAGTAAGGATCTCATGATCCCAGAGGTTGTCCGGAAGTCCGTCGCTGGCCATGATAATGATATCACCATCCTCAAGTTCGATGCTTTGGACTTCTGCATCGGTGGCGGGTGTATCGGGGGAGTTGGTTCCGAGCTGCTTCGGGCAGTCAAACCAATGCCACTGCTCAGTAGTCTTCAGGACAAAGTCTCCGATAGATGGGCGGTAGATCCAGCAGCGAGAGTCCCCAATATTGGCAACTGTGAAAGTGCTTCCAGCGAGTGTTCCAACACATGCTGTGGTAGTCCCTTGCCATACTGAGCTGGTAGACTCGGTGGTTGCGTGTAAAGTAGAGTGGTACGCCTTTGTAAGACAGTGAACTGGGTCAACGACTCCTTGGGTACTTTCAACTTCTAGCGCAAAGAAGTGAAGCATTAATCGTGACCACAAAGCTGCGTGCCCGGCAGACCTCGTGTTCCAAGCACCGACACCATCTGCTACACCTAGGTAGGAGCGTGCGTAAACCACTGCATCGTCACCGTTGGTGATGCCTCGAAGGTAAGAGGCACCTTCAGAGCGAGGAACTCGGGCGAGACTAGGGCTCAATGAATCCGGGAACGAAGATGCCGGGGGTGAGTTAAACGGAATCGGGAAAGGCCTCGGTGGGCGTTTGGCAAATAAAGAAAAAGAAGGATGAAATATACTTTGCTGTACAGAGCGGGAGCGAGGTATTAAAGCCGGGACATGTTGTTTATTTGACGGGGTGCCAGTTGTTGAAGTAGCTGTTGAGATAGGGGCGGTGAGCGTTTGGAGATGATTTTTCTGTACTAGAGAACCGACGGTTGCCCTGCTGATATGTGAGAGATGAGATGCCCTGAGTGCTGGCCTCGGAAGTAGTCTTCCTGTTAGGGAGGAGATGGTGTTTGTTGTAGCTGACAGAGATGAGGTAGAGGGAATTCGCATGACTGACTTTCCCAGAAACGGTATCTTCGGGGAATAAAGAAAGGAGGGAAAGAACGGGGATATCGACGGAGGAGCAGAAGTTGCAAGTAATAAGAGATCTTCTAGATCTCGTGATGCAGGACGCGGGGGATGTTCACTTGTTTGAGTTGAGGGTAGGGGAGTTGTTTGAGTGTTTGCGTGACTAGGTTTAGGAAAGACTCCGTAGACAAAAATGTTTAGGCCAGGGGGGCGAAGGTGGGGAAGGTTCAAAAAGCTGAGAGAAAGATTTTCCTTTTGTGTTGGGGGGGAGTTCGCGTTGGGGAAAGCGTGGAATAAAGGCTGTGGTCATCTCTCCCAAGGAAGAAAAATAGTTTTCGTTAAACTGAGCCTCGACCTCGCCTGCCCTTGCCTTCCCTGCCAATGGTTCGCTCGTCTTGTCTACCCTAGCCCTTGCTCACTGCCTGCCTGCACAAAAAACAAAAATGCCTGGATTTCAACTCGATGTGCAGCAATATTGGCCTCCTTGGCGATCCATGCACGACGAGCTGAGCTCAGGAAAAGAAACTTTGAAATGCAGTCTCAAGCCTTGAGTAGCTTGCATCATCGGTTCATCATTATTATCTCCCATCCTCGAAAAATTTATACATTTTCCTAGATTTTCCAGAAGCGGGATCTTCCCGAAGCTCTGGATCTTGAAGAAGTGTAACGCTTTGTTCAACCTAAATTTCCCATAAACGCCGCGCCGTTTTCACATCCCGATAACGCCGTCTGTTCGCCGGGAATAATCTTTTTTCGGTTCGGTTCAACCGCTTCGCCTAGCCTATGCTATAGAACCACCGAATAGGGTGAACACGAACAGCCTGTTGCAAATGGCGTTGCACTGAGCACCTAACCCTGCCCTGCTTTGTCTGAGAAAGTTACTCCAGCTTCAATACGTGTCGGTACCTCTCAAGCTGGTCAAGCCTGACAAGAAGGCACCAATGTCACAGAATCTGATACGGGTGCCCCAATGCAATGCTAAGCAAAAAGTAGGCATCGATATGCCTCATATCAGTCATATGTCGAGCATTGGGCAGGAATAAAGACACATTCAGCTTGTAACAGCCAAGTACGCCGTAAAATTGATATTTGGCCGCGCATTAAATTTCTTCAGGGTGTAGAGAAATATGATTACCTATCGCCAATAGTTTTTGCTTTGTATGTGATGTAGGTACTTACATACATATTGCAAACGAATAGTATACGGAAGCTTACGGAAAATACGGAATGGTTTTTTCCGTTGTGCTCTCGGCACCTAGGCATACAGTTACAAATACGTACTGATTCGCCTACACACATGCAGATAATTGTTTCTTCCTTTAATGCCTGTCTCGAACACCTAGATACATAGCCTTGGTCAGGAATTGCGTCTTTAGGAAATGTCCAATTGCTTACTGTAAAAAAGAGAACAAAACAGATGAAAAAGCTTGGTGCGGACGGATGATGTGATGTGATGAGTGTGAATGAGTGGGTCCGGAGGTTTTGCTGCGCGATGGCTTAAAATGGCTTCGATTTTCGACGGGGATCCTGAATGACATGCTGTTGCTGCTGCTGCTGCTGGTTGCTGGCTGCTGAAAATAGCCATTACGCGGTCAGATTAAGACGGGATCTTGAAGTCCCGCGGCACCTCAAAGTTTATTCGTCCCGCAACCTATTTGGAAATCCTCAACACGGCCTTGGATTGGTAAAATGCCAGCCCAGGGAGTAAGCTGGAATTCCTCAGGGTCTTACTATTGTAGGTACATGTATTCAGGTCCCAAGAGAAGACGCGTAGAGTTGTCTTAGCTGCCAACCCACTACGCCCTAAGCGGAATACACACCAGCCAATTGGCCTAGGTGCCGTTTATAGGCAGATAAACAGCAGTAGGTACAAAGTAACCTCGACTCATATGTGCGGGTAGAGTTGACATTCACATATATGCACAGTACTCACAGTTTGTGGTACTTTGTACCTCCCAGGAACCCCGGACTCTAGGAGGCTCACACGGCACGAAGAAAGTGGGGAGATACATAGACAGATTAGAGTCGATGGGTAAGCTACATACATTACACACACATATGTACAATACGAAGGGGATGGGGGTGTCGTCTGGGTAGGAAGGAGCTGGTAGTTACATGTAGTTAGTTGTTTCCTTCTGCATGTAGACAAGTTAGGCTGTATCAATTCAATATACTTTAGTTACAACTTGGGCATTTCATTCTCTTTCCCTCAGACCAGGGACCAGTCCAAAACACCAGCCGCTCGAACCCAACGATCTTTTGTTCCCTCGTTTTGCTCCGGGGCATCCGTCCACTGACTGCATCGACTGTCTCGCGGCGCTGTGCTCTCGTTCTCTCTTCATTCACTGTCGCTCCTGCTGCGTGCTGCTCGATCGTCCCGTGTCATCTTTCTTGATTTTTCCTGCTCCTTCTGTCGCCCTATTCTACAAGTACTTACACCCCTCGTTCCTGGTTCCTTCTTCGGTTTCCGCCCTTGGTTCCCCGTTTGCACTTCTTCTCTTCCTTTTGTAGGAAGTGGGATCGAAGGCGCGTCTCATTTCAAATTCTCAGCCTCTTCCTCACTGCTTCTCCTCCTGCACCTCTCTCGTGGCTACCTTTTATGCAATCTGGGGTAGGATATCAATAATTTTACTGTTAATCACTCGTCATTCTTGATTCTCTCGCCTGACCCCCCCCCCCCCCCACCAACAAGCGTCACCACAGCCCCAACCAGCCAGCCAGGTACAATAATCTGACCGAACCCGGAATCTCACCTACACTACCCTACACCCTTTCATCCAGCCCTCTCTCTTTGGTGTCTGGAAACTATTCTTCTATTCACTCTACCAACTCAACTATCTCAGGTCAACCCGACATTATTTGTGAGAGTATTGTCCGAGACCAAGAGTGCTAGTTACCTTCCTAATATTTTGTTTTTCCCTCAAATCTGTCACAATGACTCGTTCCCGCTGTGAGTTGCGACCCTCTCAAATCCTTCTAAAAATAACTCAACTGCCAGTAGCCGTTGGCTAGGAAATGTTCCTCAAAATAGAGCGAGGCTTTAAGAGTGGTAAAAACTGACAACGAACAAAACCGCAGCCTGGTCCGCGTCTTTCACAAATCTTCTCACTTCAAAATCACCGAGCGAGGAGCCCAAAGGCCGATTACGTCGTGACACCTTTACCTCGATTACGGAAGCGCACATTTCATCCCCATCGCGAGATAGCCCACACCCTCCGCAGAGTAGAGCGAGCAGACCATCCTCAAGACCCATGAGTATTGTACAGCCATATCAGCCGCCGCTGCTAGAGGTGGAACGGGATACTTTACCGGAGCTGCAGCCAATATTTACATTTCTAAATAGCCATAGCAAGAAGCTGTACACGGAGGGGTATTTCTTGAAATTGAATGATCTAAATCCTGGTATGTTTTTCCCTGCGATCGGCGCGGCAGGATGATACGGCGTAGAAGCGTGCAAGATTAAGCTAACGAAATCGGGATAGATGGGAAGCCAAGTCATGATAGAAGTTGGCAGGAGTGCTTCGCGCAGTTGGTAGGGACCGTGTTATCGTTATGGGATGCGGCGGAATTAGATGCGGCAAAGCCAGGGGAGGAGGTTGTGCCGACGTTTTTAAACCTCACAGATGCGTCTATTAAAATGGTAGGGTTATGGAAATTCCCGCCTATGCGCATACGAGCTGGAGAGCGCCAAGGCACGGTAGTCTAAAGTGTCTCAGGCGTTTTCTCTATGTTTATCTATAGATTTGCTGACTGATGGCATTTAGATCGATACACTTCCGACTCGATCAGCAGATGTTCCTCCGCTCACTAATGTCCTTAGTATCTCCACTGCTGGGCGAAATAGATACTTGTTCCATTTTAACTCCCACCACTCACTCACGCAATGGACTGCGGGTATTAGGCTGTGTATGTTTGAGCACTCCTCTCTCCAGGAAGCCTATACTGGTGCATTGATCGCCGGAAAGGGTAAGACACTTAATGGTATCAACACAATAATTGAAAAGACTCGCTTCAAGTATGAGGACTGGGCAAGAGTGCGATTCGGCGCCGGTACACCATGGCGCCGGTGTTGGGCAGTAATCACACCTCCAGACGAAAAGCAAGTAAAGAAGCAGAAGGCACTTCTGAAAAAGGCCCAGAAAACAGGATACACTTCCGTTCCTATCCTCAAGGGAGATATCAAGTTTTATGAGAACAAGAAGAGCAAAAAATCGCAACCAATAGCGACAATTACCGAAGCTTTCTCAGCATACGCCATTTATCCTCAGAGTAAGCCGCTGATCGATCAGAGCACCCTTGTCAAGATTGAGGGAAAGATCACCATACACTCAGACCCACCAACAACGAGTGAGGGATTTGTGTTTGTGATGCCGGAGGTGCACCCGGCTGTTAGTGGGTTTGAGATGATGCTGAAATGGCTGTTCCCTACTTTTGATACCTTTGCACTTTACGGACGCCCAAATAGGTTGGTTCCAGATATCAATGACGTAAAGAGCTTGATGTTTGCGATGCCCCGGGAACGGCAATACGGGTATCTCGAGGTGGCAGATATCGTGTCATTGATTGTCTCAGAAGGGACTGTCATTAACACTGAGTCGGAATGGAGAGCTAAGTTGAAGAATGCAACTTACGAGAAAATGAAAAACGATTCAAGAACTGCGAGGCCTAGAACCAGTCTTCCGGCCGGGCAGAGGTTCCCTGGTGGGACTTTCGATGGTGACTCCCAAAGGTCAAGCTCTTCACTTCCCATCCCGGCATCCCAACTCCCACCACAACATGTCCCGTTGAATACCCCTCCATTACCCTCGAACAACTATCATCAACGCTCGACATCTGAGTCAACGGGGTACATGCAATACCAGAAGCAGCAAAGGGGAAGTCCTTCACTTTATTCTATGGCAGAGGCCCAACATGATTCTCAACAGGGTCAAGGTTTAGCCCGAAGTGATTCCGGGTCTTCGGATTCTAGCTTGTTTCAAGGGCGCCCCATTGACCCTGCTGCACGCCGTCTCCAGCAACAGACGGAACAACCGGCCTTTTCAGAAGTTCCAGCAACCCCAACAATGACCCATCCCCCAAGCTCGAGACCAAACCAATTACCTCAGTCGCCTCAGCAGGCTCCACAAATACAGAGACGAATTTCTAACAACACGCTGAACGAGATGGGAACTTCAGGAGCAGCAGCAGAAGCATTCCTAAAAGAAACTGGGGGTTCTATCTCTCCTCCTTCTGGTCCGCCACATCTGCTACCTAGCCAAAACTCACAGATCACTGCGCAGAGTTCGCTTGGATACAAGAGCCTTGAACCCCCGCCAGGGTTTGAAATCCAGAACTCGCAGGTTTTGCTTTCAGGGCCACCACCAATGGGCGATTCAAAGGTTGCATACGAAGAAGGCTACGGCTACATCAGACAGCCTCCCCATTCACAGCAGTCGTTCCAGCAAATGCAGCGTCAACATCAGCATCAGCAGCAACAAGAAAGGGATCAGTTGGAAACTGGTATTCCAGAGGGACGTCGTCCTAGGTTCTCATGGCAGGACACACCTGGAGGTACCCTTATCCAACCAATAAAGGTAGTCCCCTACACCGTTATGGAAGGTCTGGAATCACCGTCACCACATATTCCTACCCAAGTTCCACGCAGGTCACCTAACACACACCAGATTCCGAGTCTCCAAACCGAGAACATCATTAGAAAGTCGACCAACGGCGCAGCCTCTGCTGACGATACACCAAAGACAACAGAAAGTATCGAAAGTCTTGCGAGGCACTTGATGAGCCAAGAGGCGCTTGACAAAATTGGAAGGGATATCGATGATGTTACTTATCAGGAGGAGGATACTTTTGATCGAAGGAGAGCTAGTAGGTTGCAGCAGATGCTGAGTGAGAATGCCGAGAATAGTGGAAGTGAGTATGGAAGTGAAGAAGAAGATGAACCTGATTATTCGAGCGTGCACACGAGGGAGGAACCACCAAAAAGAGATGCCGACATGCCAAGGGCGGGAGTGAGGAAGGTAGTGGGGACGACCATTGAACCAGAGGTTGTGGTGGGTGATGTGCATTACAAATCGACTGCTGCTGAACGAAAAGCGTTGGCTGCTGATATCCCGAAAGTTGATTTCGGGACGACAATAAACCACGGGCGTAGCTTAAGTGCAGAGAGCAGAGGCGTTGGCAAGGGAAATGGGCAATTTGCAGAACCGGATGCTACTATCGCATCAGGTCTTGCTTCTCAGCATGGTACTGTGTTGGGTGGAAACCGTAGGGACTCTTCCCAAGCGTTGAATGTGGACTGGTCCGAACACAACCGTGAATCTTCCAGATCTTCTGCTGGTAGCGAAAGGCGTGATTCCTGGAACAGGCCTTCCCCTGACTCAGGAAACGAGCCACACAGTTCTGAGGGTAGTGAATCAAAAAGACGGAGCATGGTCTGGCAGCCTGGAATGGTTACAGTTGCTGGAGGACAAAAATCCCCAGATCGGGCGGCAGAGCAATACGTTTCCGAGAAGGCCGCTGCTGCTGCGGCCCAACAACAAACGAGGAGCCGTTATATCCATCAGCGGAAACCCTCCGGCACTCCCTCGCCAGGAAGCCGCAATATGTCTAGTGAATTACTTCCTACGTTGCAAAGACACAGTGGAGGATCAGCCTTCATCCCGAACGGTCTGGTCTCATCCGCTGCTGACTTATCTGCACATCTCTCTGCTCGTGAACAAGAATATGTTGCTAAGCAAACCGGGTCAACTCTCCTTCATCTAGATGACGTTAAAGGTAAAAAGCAACCACCTCATCAGACCGGGCTTCTTGGCGCAATCGAAACAAGAGAGAAGGAGAAGAAGCTCATGAAGGGCTCCTGGGCGGGTAATGGCAACAGCGCAACAGTCCAGCAAGCCATCGCCCAGCGACAACAGCTCAAGCAGCAGCAACAGCAACAGCAACAGCAACAGCTTCAGCAACAACAACTCCAGATCCAACAGCAGAAGCTTCAACAACAACAACAGCAGCAAGCTCTGCTAAGGGAGAAAGCCAAATCTCCGAGCCCTAGAGTGAGCAGCTACGGTGCCTACGAAGGTGCAGCAGGTTATTTCCCACAAAATGCGTATGCGTCCCAAAGTCAAACGTTGTTGCAACAGCAACAGTATCAGCAGTTCTACAACCAACAAGTATATGGGCAGCAGCAGCAGTATGGTAATGCGCAGGGGAATGGGTTCTTGAGGCAGTAATTTTGGGTCAATGGTCAATGTTTGGACGAAAGGTGTTTCGGTTTGGTTCTCTAATATCTTCCTGGTTTCTATGCTTTGAAAGTATCGTGCGAGTTTGGGTGTTTCTCCCTCTTTTATCTTCATTTCATTTTCATTTGTTACTAATCTTTTTTTTTTTCAAAGCTGCGTGGTATCAGCATATCAGAGTTGTCCACTCTTTTTTCCTTGTGTTTTTTTACAGTTTGTGGTTTCTTTCTTTTTTTCCCTTAAATTTCTCGTTTTTTAATGTCCTGATTTCAAGAGGTTTGATGGAACTAAATCTGGGACCGGAGTCATTTCTATACGGCAACGGTACGATGCGGCAGTTGAGCTACATTTCAGCTGCGAGGGGCAAGTGAACTAAGTTTTTGTACTACTATATGATTGGGTTTCTTTAAGTATACTTTAGTAACCTAGGTCTAGTTCTGCTAATTCTGTGAGATTACGGGAAATCTGATGGAAATATGTGGTGGATATTATTTCCATTGTGATTTTATTCATTAATTTAAGAAGAGAAGAGAGAATTTGGCTTGTATTTCACTTTTGTGTTTTTACTTGGTTTATCGCGAAGAGTCATTTGTTTTCTATAGTTTTGCAATTTTGCGTATTCTTTCCTCTGGCACACCTTCTCTCTTCCCTATTTCTGATCCACGGATTGTTTGATGGGCTATATAGTGCAAGACAATAAATTGGATAGGTTTTAGAATCGTATCCAACTTCACCTTCGCTGAGGATCCGGTGATCAAACCCTCCGTAGTCTATGTGGTAGATGGTGCGGCAGTAGGCAAAAAAAAAGGGGGGGGGGGGAAGTGGAGTTATGTTTCATGGGGGTCGCACGTACTTTGAGTTTAACTCGGGAAATCCAAAACGCAGTAGTTGGCTTATCTTTCTCATTATTACTACCATCATGATCCTCTGGTACAAAAGTCAGATAAAGTGCTCCGAGCCAGCAACCCGTGAAACGGCTCGCAGCATGCCGCGGAACAAACAATACCTTACAGCAGATGCATCCAGATAGATGGCCCTTATACACCTATATTCCACAAGTCCTATCTATCACCAACAGGTCAGCGCTGGTCCTCTGCACAAATTGAAACCCACCACTCCTCTTCGCCGAGGAGACAAAAAAATACAGTCTCAGTACCCAATGTTCTAAGCACCGCCCCCCACAGCGGACTTGCCCCGCACCACACCCCAACCCTCTCCAGGAACGCGGAAAGTCAAACCGATCATACGTTCTGGCACGGGCATGCGGGGCAGATGCGAGGTGCCCTTTGAGCTGCGGGGGACTCATACGGCTCTTCCTTTCATTCTTGGGAGGTACTCATCATGTTGTTGTTTTTTTTTTCCCCCTTCAGAGGGCGAAGAGCAATGGGTGGGGATGGGTATTGGAGACTTACAGGTCGGGTGGGATTTTTGGTGGTGGTGGGCGAGATCAAGTTGTTTTACCTTCTTGATGCTGATGTTGACGGCGGTGGGTTGGGGGGGAGTGGCAGGAAAAACTTTTTGGGACAGGAACAAGGTTAGCTGCCAAGACATCGCTAGTGGGAGTGGTAATGATCGAGGTGGCATGTATGTACCTGCCCCTCCCCCTCTCCCTTTTCTTTCTAGGGAGGTAATGTTATCGATTGTTGCAATGGAATGAGATAATATAGCGCTTCTCAGAACGGCGTCATAAATACGATGAAGCTTCCATATGCGTGAGCGATTCAGTTACGAGGGTAGTCGGTGTAGTAGCTTTACAGACCGACGCATACAAAATTCCTAAGGGTGCTTGGGAAGACAAATATAAGATCTTAGACACTAACCCACCTCCATTTTGTCTAGACTGCCAGCGCCTGCATGGTGTAGGTAAGAGATCGTAGGTACCACCAACTCTTACAAACGTGCTGAGCGCCGGACCCCCTGTTGAAGTCAGCGAAAAACAACTAGGCCCATTTAATCACGTGTTATTGGTGCCGAAACAAAATTACTATCCTAACCCTAACTAACCCTAACTAACCCTAACTAGGTCAAGTAATCTTTTTTTTTGCCCGGATGTATATAAACTACTCCGAGTTTTTCCCCGCCGTCTACTGGTGGCTAGTGCCTCTATAAAAAAGGGAGAGTCCCATAAGTTACAGTAGACCGATTGCCAGCCATAATACGACGCTCCATATCCTTGACATTGGTGAGCAGGAAGGGGTAGGGGTTGAAGTGGGCAACCGACCACTGCGGCCTCCCAGTATGTCACTACCCTATTTCTCTGGTACGCGCTATACTCAACGACTTTTAGACGCGCTCGCGGGGGTGTGGGGATATATGTTTGTTCCCTCCCACGTGCACAGGACAACTAAACCCATGAAAACAGGCAAATTCGAGATATCGTATGAAGTTTTGAGCAGTTGATAAATACATGTACTCCTGAATTATGGGTTTTTGCAACCTTATTTTGTTCCCCACACCTCCGTAGTCGCCGCACCGCCCGTGAGGGCGTCTGGTCCGCCACCTCGAGTGATGCCCTGTGACGACCTGCCCAATCCTGCGACCCGCTGATACGCATCGAGTGACCGCTCGTGACCCGCAACACATGACACGAACGGCTCTATGCAGCAACACAATCTATTTTACTCCACGTTGATTCCCCGCCAGCTCATTATTTCCGATACACGTACAGTACATATTTCTATCCATCCATCCATCCATCCATCATCATTCTTGAACATAATCCACGGAGAAAGAAAAGTAAAAAGAAGGCCTATGGAAAAAAAACTAAAAACCACCCAGCCACTACGAAACAACTTTCCCACACATTAAAAACACACGATACCGTATAAATCTCGAGGAGAAGGGCGTGGTACGATACTTTATGAGATGGGGCCCCCCCCCCGATAAAAAAAGAGAGAGGGAGGGACGCGATGAGAATATATAAAAGAAAGAGAAATAAGAAATAAGAAAAAGAAGAGACACAGCGTAAAACTCCCAATATCAAAATGCTTAATTCGATTCGAGCCGAACCGAGTCAGTTTACCGCCAGCCCCGCCTCCATCCATACGTTAAATCAATGCATCACTAGTAGAAGAAGAAACGGGAGAAAAAGAAAAAAAGCTAATTATTACGCCCCCCCCCCACCTCTCATCTAATAATCCATATCCAACGGGCAATCGACGCTGTCGTGGCCGTCCCTCTCGCACATGGCACACCACTTATCCATCTCTACCACGCCGCTCTCCTTCCCTGCGACTGGGCCAAAGCTGCTGTCGACACTGACCATTGGTGGCGGCGCGGGGAGATGAACGCTCCTTTTCCGCTCGAGGCCACCGATACGGCGTCGTTCCTCCTCCTCCATGAACGAGGCTGAGCCAGGTGATACACCGTTGCTGTTGCCGTTGATGTTGAGTGGTGGCTCGATGTGGTCGTTTTCGGAGGCGATGGTCTTGGTTTCGTCGTCGTCGTTGGTGGCTTCTTTGGCGTGGAGGGTTGGTGGTGTTGGGAGTGGCTTTTCACCTCCGGGACCAGCAGATGCGGGGCCGCCGGCGGCGGAGCCGAACATACTGGTGCAGGTTAAGATGTCGTGGCCTGCAGTCTCGCAGATCTCACACCACATTCCCTCGGCGTCTGAGCCCTCTGCAGTAATGGGCGCGAGTGCAGCGCTGCTGACAGCTGCAGGAGTGGATTCCTCCTTTTCGGCAGCAGCCATGCTGCTTGCGCTGCTCTTTCGGGTCCTTCTCCAGCTACCGATGGTCCCGCGTGATCCTCCCTCACTGGCAGTAGTGGCGCCTTCAGTATCTGCTGCGGAGAATGATGGCCTGTGGCGCTCTCCAGAGCTGCGGCCCCATGAGCCTGGTGCTGTTTTCTCGGAGATGGATCCGGAAGCACCGGACGCGCGAGTCTCTTTGCGTTTTCGAAGGAGCTCAATCTCCTTCTCAAGCTCGTCCTCGCGGGTGGCCTTGCGGTCAATCAGGCCCTGGAGCTCGTTGACCTCGCGCTCCAGTTTCTCGCGAGTGTTGCGCTCTATAGTCAATTCATCGCCATCCCCAGTTTCACCATTTATGCGGCGAAGAGCTCCTAGGTGTGCTGCAGCGTGGCCTCCATCCTCAGCTGGAACAGCATCTCTGGACAGGGAGTGAATGATTGCCTTCAGACCGCGGATCTCATCATCCTTCTTCTCGACCTCGCTGTCAATGGAGCCGGTACGCATGAGCTTTCCTACAGCGGCGTTCGCTACAGCAGCAGCGCTCTTTTCCTTCTCGCGGCGGAGCTCCTCGCGACAGCGCTCTACTTCGCCACGAAGGAATTCTACTTCGCCACGGGCTTCTGCCTCTCCTCTACGTGCATCTTCAAGGCCCTCTTCAAGTTCTGCCACCAATTCCTCGAGCTGCTTGAGTTGACGGGCAACACTCTCCACGTCCTCAGTTCGCGCTTGTAGCTCCTGGATCTCGGACATGAGCTCTTGAACCTTCACCTCATATACACGCTCTGTCTCGGTAGAGGCAAGTTCCAATGTATCGATCGTGCTTCTAAAGTCGGCACGGTGCGCGTCAAACTCGGCAGTGAGGACCTGGATCCTTTCTGTCTTCTCCCGCAATAACGCCCGGAGCTGGGTTGCATCTGCATCGTCGAAAGCACCACCCCGTATGGATATCGGGGATGTGACTGGTGGCTGCGCGTTTTGGATTAATGACTGTAGCTCCGAGAAAGATGCTTCCATCTCTAAGAGCTGCGCAGCCTGCTCCTGAAGCTGTTGGTCCTTTTCGGCTAGCTTGTCTTCTAGTGCCGATGTAGACCCGCTACTTGCTCTTCCATTGCTATTGTCATAGTCATTTTCTTCCGCGCGGACGAGCCCAATCCCCGAATCGCCCTGTGATGTCTCTTCCTGTAAATCCTCCTGCCCCTCCGAGTGCCGTCCCAATGAGCTGATCGAGCGCATTCCCATCGACGACCCACTCCGCAGACCGCCCTGTCCCGGATTCTTTGGCTGCTTCAAGCCCAATGACGAGCCCGAGTGCTTTGGGGTGTGTGAGATCCTTGGCGTAGGGCCGGAGAATCCGGTAGAAGTCCCAGGACGCTCCGGGTGTGCCATACCACCATTTACTGTAGAAGCGATACTGCTTGCCCTTGGCCTACCGTAGCTCATCTTTCCGGCCATCTGACTCGGACCCCCAAACCTCCCTCCCATGGCTGAGGATACATTTCGTGGTGTTCCCGGAGGCTGCAAGCCTCGCGCAGGGGGGGCCGGGGTTGTTTTACGGACAGGACTTTCAGGTCGCGGCAAGGATGGGCGGGACGAGGGCGCGAGGCCGATACCGCTCCGATTGGCGTTGTTGTTGTTGTAGCCGAAAGGTGACTCGGAGCGCCGGGGGGTGGGGTAGGACGGCGGTGAGAGCGCGGAGGTCCCTGTAGGTGAGCTGAGGCCGAGCAGGGTTGGTGTTGGTGGAGGATTGGAGGAGGACGCGGAGTTTCTCTTCTGCGCGCGAGCGAGTGGCACGAAAATCCCTGAGTTTGGATGAGCGGTGGTGAAGTAACGTACACTAACTCCTCGGGAGTGGTGCTGTTAGTCACGAGCAAAAAAGTGAAACATTGAGCTGCCGCGAAAAGAAAAGAAAACAAAAAAACACACACACAGTAACGGGTGTAATAAAACACTTGTACGATGGGAGTGCAAAAGAAAACAAAAAAATAAAATAAAATAAAAACGAACCCGTCAACAGCACCGTCATTTTTCCCCCGACCGGCCATATCAGGGTCCAACTCTACACCCACAAACACGCCCGCCTTCCCCTTGACAGGCCCGATAAACTTGACCGTCCCATGCATTCCCCCGGGCGTGTTGACCTGGTCCCCCACATCGACGTCAATACCCGCAACCGGCGTTCCCCTCCCTCGCCCTCTCAGGCCATCATCACCACCCCTTGACATACTCCTCGTCGGGCTTCCTAGGCCAAGACCGTATCCCATGGAACCGTCTGGTATTGATGCTAAAGAGTTCTGTGTCAACTGGTTCAGCGAGGCTTTGCGCGCAAGCATGGTACTTGGCGACAGCAGGGGCCCGTTAGAGGACTGACTGGTATAGCTTGGGGCTGGTGGAAGCCCACTGGTGCTGCTGTTGTTGGTACTATTATTGTTGTTGTTGTAGAAGCCACTCGCGGAAGCGTTTGCGAAGGGTGTGTTGAGGTGTGAGGGACGGGGACGGTTAAGGCCGAGGCCGATGCGGTTCTTCGTGGATGGCGTAGAGGGGGTCGACATTTGTACTGCTGGACGGGTGATGGATGGGGGGGTTCGGTGTGCCTCCTTCTTGGGATTTGACTGACGGAAACGGGAGAGTGGCAGTTAGGGGCAGGGTTGCGGCTCACTGTGGTTAGTACCGACTTTTTTTTTTGGCCCGTTAGTTGGATGAGAGAGGGCGTGTGTGTGTGCGCGTGGTGGTGGTGGACGCTTCTGGGAATGAAAGGACAGTGGTGGGTGCAGTGCGTTATTGGATGACGATGAAAGGGTGATGGCCAGGTTTCGTTCGTGATGATGCTTTCTTTCCCTTTCCACCACCGCGCCCGGATTGAGATCCTGGTTTTAAGGCTGGGGGATCCTTGTTGATCTGCCACTTATCTGTAGGTGGAGAACTAATTGTCGGCCTGTCTTGTCTTGTCTGTCTGTAGTGAGGCAAGCAAGGAGATGGTGAGCACTACTACTGATTGACGACGGAACTGTATGCAACGTAATGTGTGCCTGGCAGGAATTGAAATACAATCTGTGCAACGCTACCGTCGATTGGAGAAGAGGCCAAAATGAAAGTACCAGTCAGTGGCGTAATATGATATATATCAGATCAGCCCTTTGCTCCCCATTCATTCATTCAAAAGGATGATGGCAGACAGGTAGATTTGGGGGGGGGGGGGTATCTCGTGCTATCACTCGTTCCTTCGTCAGTCGTAGTCGTATGCACTTTGCCTCCAGGTGCAGGAGAACCCAGACAAGACAGCTAGGGGAGGGTAGAGGAAGGAGGGGATCTATAGAGTAGGGGGGGGGGGGGAGAAGGAGGAGGAGGAGGAGGAGAAGGATGAGTAGTGGTAGTAGCTATGAAGCAAGTCAAGACGGAACTATCGATTGCTCGCTCGTTCACTTCACTGGCGTCAGGGTCCAGCTAGCATTTTAGCCTCTCCCCCCGTTCACGGTGCCAAGAGGAGCCCAAGGGGGGAAAGACCCCGCTAACCACTTATGACTGTCCTACTTGCCTTCCCTTCCGCTTCTCTGATTCTCCTGCAGATCTACGAGCATTCCTTCTGTGTCCAAGCACTGATGCTCCCTGAGCCAAACGTCAAAAATGAAATTTTTTTTATGTTTCTCGGAGTCTACATATTTTCTATCTTGAAAGCTAGCTGAAATACATATAGCTACATACCTCTTTACACACGCATCATGCCATCGTAGCCTACATGCATAGCCGCTCCTTTTTCCTTCTTCTTCTGCGATGAGATGAAAGAAGAAGAAAAAGGGGATTCCACCAGCCCAATTCTTTACTTTTTTGATATGTGCACGGGCCTCCGCGCGTCCGCCGAGACATTCCTTTTTCTTGCCTGCGCTGGTCCCGAGAAAGCCGGCCACTCACGGCATTGATACATACAATTGAGCTTCTTTAGGAGTAAAAAGGGAAGGGAAAGGGGGTGGAAGAGTCAGGAAACAATGGTTTGTTTTTTTCGGTTTTCAGAAACTCTAACTGCACACAGACAGACGGGTTGATCACCTACCACTGTACTTGGGGTGAGGGTTTTTGGGTAAACCACTTTTGCTAACTAGCTGTTGGGTGCCCTAGGTAGAGAAAGAGACCCCTCACCTCATCTCCTCGGGGGGTTTATTGCCTCTCTTCCTTGAGGGCCTCCAGGGTGCTGTGGGTACTCTATGCTATGTAATCCCCAATCATGCCCACTCGATCACGGACCACCCATACGTCAAGTGAGTGTCCAAGCGCCACCACCATGGCGTGTCAGATAAACATCAACAACCCAAGGCCCCGGATAACCCATGCTCTGCTCTATGTGGGCACTCTACTGGGCCCGGCTTGGGAGTGGATAGGAGATGGACACGATACTGGGGAGGTGTGGACCGTCTAAGCACCCCGGTCGTCGAGTGATTGGCTGTGATGCGAGGGCTTTCGTGGGCAGCCTGTGATCGACCGACCGGTCATAATAATACTGAGGCTGCAAGTGGCGCTTATGCATATGTGTAATCGTAGTGCGAAGTTGTCGGGTCTGCGGTTCTGTATCCTAAGGGTCCTCGGGCTGTTGTATGGAAGTTAGTTAGCGAGGATCCTTTCGCGGCGTTTCTTGGCTGGAGCCCTGGCTGCAGCTGGGCGAACTACATACAGTATTGTACTTGGTGTAAAGAACTTTCTGCCAAGTTCTGAACTACTCCCTTAAATCTAGATAGATACGAAGGCGCCCCTCCGGCTCTATCGGGGCCCCCCTCCGTCTTGGTCTTAGAAAGATCGACTATGTATGCAAGGAGGTCTTCTACAAAAGCTTAGCCCGATAACCCCGACAGCCAAAAGCTTAACCCCTCAACGTTACTTGTAAACCCATAAAGTAAGGAAGAATTAGTGGTATGTAGAGAAGAGTTTATCTTGTCCCCGCCCCTTGCTTGATGCGCGGCAAACAGAGCTCAATTCGGGATGTGGCACCCGATGTAGGCGCGGAGTGGATTTGTTGGGGTTGGGCCGGGGCGGTTGGCCGTGAGGAGACAACTACATGCCAGTGGATGGTGTTGGCCTGGGGATAAGATCAGGGCGTTGTAGTTGTATCGTACGGTTGTCTGGCTTTGTATCATTGATTCCATAGTTAGTATGGGAATGGGTGAGTGAGATACTGTGGAGGGGGCTTACAGCTTGTTGTATTACTAAGGTAGGTATTCTTTGGAATACCATACCTCCGTGGCCCCCTTCGGTGAATTGTGAGCTATATACTTTATATGCAGCCCCGTATCACGACTCAGAACGCAGATGTTCTTGTTGATATTAAATCTCGGTGACGTATCGAATAATATACTTGAGATTTATAAATCTGGCCCTAGCTATCTGTAGGTAAATATATAAAGATATAAGCTTGAACGCTCCATTTAAGCTGCTCACTTTGCTCATGACTGAATTTCTTTCCGCCAGTGCACGATCTTGTAATTACAAGTGGGACTGAGGTTTAGCTATTCATCACTGGTGTGTCATACCTACAAGTCCACCTACCTACTACAAAAGCCTTAAGCTCATCGAGAACGTACCGCACCCCCAGAGGATAAGCTAGACCTCCGACCCGTTACTATCGAAAACTTTCAATTGAGGCCGCGGTATTTATTACGTCCGGCATCTGATTTCCCCGGATTTCAGACCAGGGTGCGGCAAGTTCCGAGACAGTGGGGCCATTTCGCTGTTAACGTCAACCCCACTATCCAAATACCCACGAGAACAACAACAAAAGCCGCCCAACATCATGTCAGAGAGCTTTGAACCCCTCCAGAATGATCTTCTGCTCCGTGCTGCTAGAGGTATTTCTTCTGCTTGGAATTGAACATATACGGACTCCAGCCAGCTAATATGTGATTGCTAAACAATAGGCGAGACGGTCGAGAGACCACCGATGTGGGTGATGCGTCAAGGTACATTCACACTGCAACTCACGCAGGCAGCTCTCAAATCTACACTTCGAACCTCTAACTAACATCTGCTATGCGTCTCTAGCCGGTCGTTACCTCCCTGGTCCGCAACTCCACTCCCCCCGACCAGCCCTCCACCCACTAACACTCCCACAGAGTACCATGAGGCCAAAGGCAACCGTGACTTCTTTGCCGTCTGTCGTGACCCCGAGATTGCCTCAACAATCACTCTACAACCTGTTGAGCGCTATGCTGGCCTCCTTGACGCCGCAATCATCTTCTGCGATATCCTCGTCATCCCCCAGGCTCTCGGCATGACCGTCGAAATGATCGAGAAGAAAGGTCCTCACTTCCCCGACCCCCTCCGCGTCCCCGCCGACCTCGAAAAGCTCCGCACTACCGTCGATGTCAAGGAGCAGCTCGGGTACGTGTTTGACGCCATCACGCTCACTAGGAAGAAGCTGCGGGGACGGGTCCCGTTGCTGGGGTTCGTTGGGGCGCCGTGGACGCTCATGAGTTACATGATCGAGGGCGGCGGGAGCAAGATGTTCATCCACGCCAAAACGTGGATCTTTAAGTATCCCGAGGAAAGTAAGCACCTGCTCGCACGCATCACAGATGTCTGTATTGAGTTCCTGGCACAGCAAGTAGTGGCGGGGGCGCAGATGATACAGGTGTTTGAATCCTGGGCTGGCGAGCTCTCACCGAGAGACTTTGAGATCTTCTCACTCCCATATCTGAAGGCGATTGCGGAGGGATTGCCGAAGCGTCTTAAAGAGCTGGGACATGAGCCTGTCCCAATGACGGTGTTTGCGAAGGGGGCGTGGTATGCGCTCGAGACGCTGTGTACGTCGGGGTACCAGGTTGTTGGGCTGGACTGGACTCATGACCCGGAGGAGGCGTATAAGATTGCCAATGGAAGGGTCACGCTGCAGGGGAATTTTGACCCGAATATTCTGTATGGTGGTAAGGAAGCGATTACGGAAGCGGTTGAGAGGACGGTGCCAGCCTTTGGAGGCGGGAAGAAAGGTTGGATCTGTAACTTGGGACATGGTGAGTTTCTCTTCATGCTAGATGAAGGGGTGTGCTAATATGGGATATAGGGATTACGCCATTTGTGGATCCGGAGGATTTGAAGCACTTCTTTGAGGAGGTTCATAGGGTTGGTGGGAAATAGTGGAATAGAGGTATAGACAATGGCATTTATTGCTCTAACACAGAATAGACTTCCTTCAGTGGTTTAAACCGCAAGTAGCAAAATCTTGCCAATAGAAGTCTTTGGACCTACTTATTCTCTTCTCTTTTGTCAAAAACTCTGGGCTCGCCCAACACCATGAAACTAGGGTTCACAATATTGGCGACCAAATATATATAGCCCTTTGGGGAAACTGTTGGCGCTACAGTAGAAGGGTGGATAGAACAGAACTACTCGATAACTTATGTAGAGGGTCGTGAGTCGCTATAAGTTCTGGGGGGCTGGGACTTCCGCTAACAGTACTTTGATATGTAAGTCTTGATAGACTTTGTTACGCCCCCTATAACACGACACGTTGGTTTGAGCCTGGGTGGGAGCAGTGATGAGGATGCCCGGCCGGCATGATTATAGCGGCGCTCACTCATGGCGGGTGGAGTTCAACTCACCACATAATTGTTTTATTCCACGAAATTCCCCATTTTAACCAATTAACCATAGGACATTTATCATACCTTCGTTGATGTGGGGGCGAGGGTCTCCAATTATTCTCTCCATTATCTGTTGTCCCGAGCAACATCTGTACCCCCGATCCGTGCCTGGGCGTGCTGTGATAGGTCCTCCGCATGTTATGTCCGGGATCTGTTTTTTCCTTCCAGTTTTTTGCTTTGGTTGTTTTACTACATTTGGATGAAGAAGCGGTTATGCTTGGATTACGGGGGGGGTAAGCACTTACGAGATTGTGCGGATATAGTAGACTACCGTCGTGGTGTTCTAGTTAGGCTATTAGTTGTAGTAAGTATGGTGGGTCGCTTCTGAGATGAGTCGTGGGGTTAGGGTTACGCTACCAGCAACGTATCGATACCACTACACTCCCCCCCCTCCCAAGACCCATCTTTCTTGTCTACAAGATTTCTTTCTTGTCTACAAGATTTCATAACACCCTCTTCACCTCCCCGGCCTTATGTCTCTTGTTTCTTTCATTTTTCTTTGCCCACAGCACGTGAACCGAGTGATAGATTATGATTTCCATTTCGGATCGGAGGCCGCGGGCGGGTATGCACCAACCAGTCTTGACGATTCGCCGCAGCTCAGACAAGGGGACTTTGCAATTGTCCTATAGTCAGTGGGTGTATACAGAGAAAGGAGGGACAGGGGTGCTTTATTGATCAGGTCATCGAGATTTCACCCTCTACTTCCTACACGATCTAGCTAATCGCCGACCACACTGCTCGAGGAGTTGGTGTGGGATTCCTGGGGTTTATACGGGTATCACAGGGTATAGATTGGGGGTTATATAGACCTTGATCCTTACTTCTGACATTCTCATCAGATGCCAAACTTTCAGCTGGAAGTAGCCCAGTAGGGCTCGACTCTCAGCACAGTACACCCCTCCCCCCCCCTCGGGGGCATCCTTCATGTTAGGTTCTAACCGATCATTTGTCCCCAGTTGATACCTTTGGCCGGTGTCTCTGTCTCGTCCGTTCGTGGTTGTCTTTTAGTCCCCCTATAAAGGACACTTCTTCCGATATGTGCTGCAGCAAGGGCCTTAGAACACCCACCCAGGCAAACAGTCACATCTAACCTGACTGTGGCCAGCCCTCGATCGCGGTGCGTACATACTACCCCACCTAGTCTGTTAACCCTAACGTACAACTTGTAGAGGAGGATGCCTACCTCCTACTCTCCTCCACTTCCGGTATGCTTCAGTGGCTTTGTGGTGAAGGGGGGATCGTCCATCGAGTGATACACCATGACTCACCACCTGCAGCCCGATATTCCGACCCCGCACCCATACCAAACGTCAAGACTCCTTACATCAGGCCGGACCGGTCCCGACAAAATAACCTCGCAGCTAGAACAGATGCGCCTTGCACGTTTCGTGGCGTCCCCCCCTCCCCTTGCATCTATGGTCATCAGCTCTCGGGGGGCCTCGAGCTGCTAGGACTCCTTACATCCTACATGTACCCCACTATCCCCCCACTATGCCTACTCGTAATCGTCAGGAATGTGCCCTCCGGACACAATACCCTACTAGCACGAATCCTAACCCCGAGAAAGCAGCCCGACCGCCCGGCTTTATCGCCGCCGCCGCCGCCGCCGCCGCCGCCGCCGAAAGCCGGGTTGGAGTGCCATATATTAGCTACAAACAAACGCTGCCCCATGCCGTGCGTCTTAATAGCAATATATGTACTTTGACTGGCCCGAGCGCGAGACTTTAGAAACACCGGGGGATCGCCCGTCCGTCCGCCCGTCCGCGGACATTAATGAGACGAGACGAGACGAGAGCACGGTTAAATGTACCGATAGTTGCCCGGGGCAACTAATAAGATAACACTACATGTAATTCCCGGCATAATTAGTTTGTATTTTGTAGTTTGTCTAGTGGCTGACTAGATCGATTGATCAAGGAGGTTACTGCTGCTGTAGTGACAAATCCTAGCATGCTGCAGCCCAACCAAACCTAATAACCTCGATGGGCCGATCTTGATTCTCACTAGTGAGACATTTGCCCGCTGCATGCAAGGCGCGCTGCAGCTCGACGGGCAGGTCTTATAAATATAATTCGCGATTACTACCGCAGTACCTACAGTTGGGTTGAACCATCGATCGACGTCAAGTTAAGAGATACATATATAAAAAAAAATAGGGTATAATAATTGCTACGGATGCCTAAAACTAAAACTAAATGGACGAATCTGCTAGCTATAGCCGTGTGCGTATATACAGTACAAAATCAACAATGTACTACAAACAGCCTTGCAGACCACCCCCCCCCCTCCGTCCTTCTCCGCCCCGCTTTCTCAGGCCCTCTCCCTAGGCTTCCAGGGTCCGCACGCTAGGTAGCAGTGAAGAGATTCATCGCTAAAGACATAAAAAAATAAGGTATATCAATGAGAGTGGTAAAGTAGAAGATAATCCGCTATAAAAAAAAAAGAAGGAAGGAAGGAAGAAAGAAGCATAAAAACAATCGTCGATCAATGAACCGCGCGCTGAGAAATGAAGAGGGGGCGAATCAGGGCTATCCTCCCCCCAAAACACGGATTACTGGCGGGTATGAGAAAAAAAAGAAACGAAAAAAAAAAAGACAAAAATCCCCCCAGCGTCGTCCAAACGTGAACAAAGTTTTCCCCCCACCCCCCACTACATGCAGTCCCCCCCCATCCGTAAAATGATTTTTTCCCCTTCTCTTTTGTAGTGGGTATGGGGTAAAACGGCTTGCGTAAAGTACAAAACGGGGGGTTGTGTGGGATTGCCGAGTAAGAAAAAACAATTACTCGGAATATTCCATCCCCCCGGGGTGGAAAAGAAAAAAAAAAGGGCAACAGGCTGCAAAGCCAATGCTGCAATAGGAGAAGAGGAAAAAAAAAGCACAGAGAGATCAACTCAAAGAAAGATAGCTAGATGAAAACGAGTGTCAATCCAATCAACCAATCAGAACGAGCCGCTTTTCGCCATCCAATGATCGGGACGGCAGAAAAAAATCGCAAGAACCACATCTAACCGAACCTTGAAAAACCCATAGCGCCGTAATTAGAAACACACGAATGAAAAATAAGCGAGCTGACCATAGTCAGTACCTGCATCTGGTCGATCGCGTTATATCCATCCGGCGCCCATAACGGGTAGCTCATCCTCAAAGACACCCCCTATCTCGCTCGTATAGTCCACTGCCGAAAATTTGTGGAGCCCGTGGAGAGACATGAACTCCTCCTCCGCATCCCGAATATCTGTGCCCATCTCCTCGGCGATCTCCGCAACTTTGGCCAATTCCGCGCCGAAGGGGTTGGAACTGGAGCGGGAGGTGCGGCCGCTGCGGGAGCTGGAAGAGTGGAGGGCGGAGGGCGGGCTGGACTTGTTTCGCGAAGGGCTACGGTTCAGTGGTGCCGGAGTGGTGTCGGCAGTGGGACGGTGCTTCCGCGACGATGAAGTAGAACTGGACTTTGTGCTGTGGCTTCTTCGAGGTGGGGGCGAGGGAATAGTGGAGGGCGAGAAGTAGGTGGATAGGTGGTTGTGCTTGGGGTTGTATGAATCCTCAGCTGACGACAAATCTGTCTCTTCACCAGATGATGGCGAACATGGTGAAGAGGGTGAAGAGGGTGAGGAAGGGAAGCTTCGGGATGTTGGTGATCCGTTTGAAGACATGGAGCTATGGGACATGGAGCATCTCAGTGACGGCGAAGTGTATGATATCATGTTGGTTGTGGATATCAATTCGACGGGTGAAGAAATCTGGATCTTCGATATCGAGGAGCGTCTCTCTGACTTATCGGAGGAGAATCCATACTTAGAGCTCTTCTTAGTGATTGATCTTCCAAGGGCCATTTTGTCTTTGGCTTTGTGGTGGTAGTTTGGCTCGACGACAGCTAAATGTGTAGGTTATATCCCAAAAAGATCCTTTTGAGAATTGAACGTTTCACTCAGAAGTAGATCAGAGAGCGTAATTCCCGGTTTATATCTGGGGAAACTGCGGGGGTGGGAAGATTAGGTTTTTCAGAGACGGGTTTTTACAAGGCCGCCTAGACTACTATCAGGAGGGTGGAGTAGGAGGCGCTGCGAGGTTCCGAAGGAGAAAGAAGGCGTGAAGATAATGCGTGCGGGGTTTTCCTGCTAAAGAGTGGCCCGAAAGGGTGTGTAGTGGCAGGGCGACGGCAATTTAGGAGGATTTCGAAACCTGCAATGTGACAAGAAGTCGTATATATTCTTAAGCTTCTACTTGGAATATGCTCCTATTTTCCCTTTTTTTTTTTTTTTTCCTTTCCTGAGGGTGGATCGATACGTTGGCTAGCAACGTGTAAAGCAGGCTATCAATGGTGGGTAATGAATGTAGAATCGAAAGTAAAGATGGTAAGAAAAAAAAGGGCGTCCTAGCTAGTGACGATGCACAATGGTGTAAAGTGGAGGAGCACGAAAGGAATGAATGGAAGAGGACCCGGCCCGTCGGAGAAGAGAACACAGCGAATATGAAGAAGCGTCGGGGGTGCTGTGCAGGTGGACAATAAAAGAAGGAGTGAATTAAATGGAGGATCGAGAAGGGAGAGCCTGCGGATTGGGTGTGGGGGTGGGTCGTTTTCCTTTAGGGTGCCAAACATCTCTCGCCCAAAAAATCATCGCAGGCAGCCTAAAGTGTGGTGGGTGCGTCTAGTTAGTGCTCCCCGAAACGACGGCGGCAGGGGGCTGACAGGCTCTATTGGTCAACCCTTCGTCCCACGCCCAGCTGCCCTCGCATCTGCATATCACACCTCGTCCTAATGGCCAATCAGGTCTCGGCGCCGGCAAATTGAACTATTATGTTCGCGAAACAAGGGGCAGCTAGCACCAGGGGGAGGTAACAAGAGAAGGTTTTTCTCGCCCCAGTTACCCAGCTAGTGTGATGCGCCAGAGGTTTGTTGGTGCAACAATTGCGATGCCCATTGTCTCTAGATAAACAATCACCAAACTGCTGGGATTTTTGTGGGTTCTTTTTTTTCTGGCCATCAGAGAGTTTGTTGGATCGCTCTTGGATCGCTCTTAAAAGGAACCTCTTAAGTTCCGACTGCTTGAATGCTAGTTATTATAGTTCAACGTGTGTATGTGGAGCAGCACGCATAGTGGGCATATAGTACTCATTCACGCGCGCGCGACGGATAACTGTGTCAAGGTTTGTATCGTCTATTTGTGCTGTTGTTTCTGTATTTGCCATACTCCGCCTCAGGAAAGTACAGCATGTTTCCCTGCTTGGAGCTAGGAATATTCTATAGGACTTTTGTCCGGATTTGTCAAGTATCTAATAATTATCAGACCCCACGCATCTTTTTTTGTTTTGCAAATAGTAAACAAACCCATTGCTTGAGAATCAAGACTTGCAATAATCATGACGGAATCAATTGTAGGCTTTGTGGCCTGGCCCCGACAAGAATATATTACGGTACCTAGTTAGAGTACTATACGTGAAGAAACCCGTGACGGCGCGCATTTCCCGAAATCTTTATTCGGAGCACCCGGTTTCGGGGGGTATTGCTTTTTTTTCCGGGACTCCCCGCCGCAAGGAAAGTTGCATCCCAAATTCTCCCCAGTATTTCTTCTTCCTTTGCCCTTACACAAGCGTTGACAACCTCGAGCAGCTCATGGGTGGCGGTGGTCAAGGTTCGAGCGCAAGGGGGGTAATGATGATGATCAGGGACTACTGTATTTCTTGTTTCAGAATTATTCACCCAGCTGAGCTTGCCAAAGCGTGATTATTCAATCATTCTTGGGCTTGACTGGTTGCCTCACCTCCGTCCTCAGCTTGGTAGGAGGGACGAAACAAAAGAGGGTTAAACAACATTCTTGATGTTTGGAAGTCAAGGAGTAGATCAGTAGAGAAGCAAATAGGGGATAGTAATAGCAATACCGAATAAGTGGAGTAACTTCTGGTAGGTAGAGGTAAGTACTAGTTCTGCACGCAAGGTGCAGTAACTACCCAGTACATTAGCGTTATCCTTCAAGTTTGAGTTTCAAACCTTTTCTCAACCGAGCGTTCATGGAGTAGCCAGATTACTCACGATCTCAGCAGCTTTTCCAGAACTTAAGCCCGGCCGTTACGGTCGTTCTTCCGAGGCTTTCTCCTTTATCAAGGAATACCATTTTTCCCCACCATCGCTGGCCCCCGCAATAGTTACTCATTCCCCCTCACGATCTCATAGTAACACCGATCACACCGTTCGACTTCCAAGGAATTGTTGACGCTCCACGGGTTAATCGGCCTATTACCCCTAGAGAAGCCGATTGAATATAGGCGCCCATATTACCTACCCCCTCAACCATCTGTATACCCTGCATCATGGTGAGAGCTAACGGGAAAGAGGGTGGGAGGCGGTGCAATGTGAGAGGTTCTTCTATTATGACGGGCGCAAAGAAGAGAGCTTGAGTGGCTCAACTGTGAACTGGAGACGAGCCGAAATGGTAGCAATTGATTGATTGATCTTTTGAGAGGATACCGAACCTCCATAGATATTTTATTGTGGCCAACCAGCCACCCCTCTTTTCCGTTAGCGCCCTTCTTGCATGCTAAGGCCACGGAGTGCGGCCGGCCTCATCCCTATCGCGATTTCAATACGCTTGTCGCCGTCTATTTTCAAATCGTTTCTTTTGTGTTTGGTAGACACTACTCCGCCCCTTTATTCATGTCTTGAAAGGGCATTTCTAAGGTGCTCTTTTTTTCTTCTTTCTTGTTTCTTTTCCTTCCGAGCACTCTGAGTGAGCCTCAACAACGTTTGAAACCCTTGATCTTCGTCAAGCCGCATCCTTGACACCCACGCTAGCGACGCCACGCCGAGAACCCCATTTTTAGCCCCCCCACAACCATTGCCGCGGCCACAGCAACCAAGCCAAGTGCTTGGATCATGAGCCATGGTTCGGATATTTTTTTTTTCTTCGACCGTTGTGCCCTTTCCACTTCTCCATCGACCCTTACATGTAGTTGAGACCAAGCCTCAAACGCCTCCTTCTATTGACAGTTCATGACTTTGAATTATGACGTCGCTGGGCGTCTCGTTGTGCCATACACACCTACCGACCGCCGCGGTAACAGACAACTCGTGGTTTACCTGCGTTAACGCAATGGGAGTTAAGGTTTCGGTTGCGAACGTTCTGATATCAAATCTATGTCTATGCACAAGGGGGGAGGGGGGGTTGAAAACCGTCGAGAGAGGCGTGGTCGTGCCAGAGAGGTTGGCTTGTTGGCACTGCAGCACTCAGAAGTTTCATGGTGGCTTGAACATGCTGTTGAATGAATATTACTGGTGAAGCTCCCCCTCCCCCTCTCCCCTCTCTGCCCCCTCTCCCCATACAAGGTTGACTCTGCCACAATGTGTATTGTGCAAAATGCAAAATGCACAACCCAAACTGAAAGTCAAACGGATGTATGAAATTTTCTTTCCTTCCAGGGCGCATTTGCGACGACGTTGTGCTGGCTGCATACGGTTGAAGGAAAAAAAAAAAAAAAAAAAAAAGGTGGTCCTGGTGCTAGCATATTGTTGGGTTGATTACATGTAGACAAGATAAGCAGGCAGGGGTTCTAGTCCTTTTTCCGTCTAGTCCCGGTCATAATGATTGATGATGATTGGTGAACGCCCATTTCAATATTCCTGACGTCTACCCGTTATGAGAGCATAACGGCTCCCCACACCCCTTACCCACACAACACAAGCGATTAGTCGCCGTGCCCATGAGCAGCCAATGGCACAGCGAAGCAGAAAGTACCACCTGCATACATACACTATGACGAATCGGTAGTGGGTAGCATGTTTCAGGGTCCTAGTTGCAGTGCATGCTCATCTCGGAGCATTATCTCTGCAGCCTCCACGTGCTTCGACTGATACTTCAGAGGTAGAGTAATCAACATGTACCAGCGGGTGGATCTATCGTACAAGTGTAGATTTGGATGTAGAATTGTATCTTTGTCTATTGGTATGTTCCATTTAGAGTTTTTTTTTCTTTCTCATTTTCCCTGCAATTCGGGTTGAGGTGCCAAGACATGGTCACGAGATATCACTCGAGCACTTGAAAGCTGTGAAGGGGGGGTTTGGGCTTCAATCTTGAGGGATACAAGCTGCTCTATTAGAGATAATTTGAAATTTTGTGGCGTATGTGCCTAAGTATAATATAGATAACGCTCTTCGTGAGGAATCAACTACCATATAGTTTACAACTCATCAAGTATTAGAATAGAATTGAATAGAACACCCCCTATAAAAGATATATGTATCACACAAAAACGCATAGTTTGTCTTCGCCATGCTCACTTCTAATCAACTTGCGGCTGACTATTTCCATCCCACATCCTAGTGACTGGTGCCTAACCCCGGACACCTCGCCCGTCTCACCACCATACTCACCCTTCTCACTCTCATCCTCGTACTCCCCCCTCTCACGCCCACCACCCTCGTCCCCAAGAACTATCCCGCATACAAACATTACAATGTCTGAAACCGCCCCATTCCCAACCGCCTCACGGAAACTCACTTTCGAGAATCTCCCTGCGGCTATCATTAACCTCGAGCTCGAAACCGCATACCTCGAAAACGACCTCTTCACGCATCGCGAGGCACTGACTGCCCTTGAAGAGCTCAAAGAGACCGCCCCACCGGCTGTTCTCAAGGATCAAGCGATTGTCGTCTTCAGGGGCCTCGAAAGCGCGGAGGCCACTACCCATACGCTGTGTGTGAAACTTGTCGAGATCGGATTCAAACTTGACGAGCTCCCGGGAAGTGCTGAGGTCTTGTTGAGGAGGCGGTTCGTGATTACGGATCGTAGCTTGGTGGCGGCTGATGAGATGAAGGAGGAATTGATGGATCGTGCGGATAAGATCTATTGTGAAGCCTATGATCAGGAGCAGCTTATACGGATGTCAAAATCTAGCGAGGCGATGGTACCATTGACAGAGGAGGAAGAAGAGGAAGGGGAGGAGGAGGGTAATGCATAGATTGGTAACTACAGCGGTATTGTTATGAGTAAATTTAGTAATAATAACTTTGGAGGGTAGTGCCAATACCTGTACTAGCCTGTGTTGAGTTAGATTGTCAACTTTAGATTGATAAATTGCCTGCTTCTTCTGTTTTTTTTTCTGGTATATTTCTCTGCGTATTCGATATAATCTATAAGATCCGTTAATAAACTTCTGCACCACGCGATTTGCCCGAACATCCTTGCAGTGATCATTTCTCAGATACCTCCTGCACCCAATCCTTCCCCCTGTCGCTGTGCCATTCATCTCCACATCGCAGCCATCATCCCAAACCATCCGCTCCTGCCATCATCCCGGTTGGTCCACTGTCTGCAACATTATGTCACTACGGGATCTTGTGCGGGTCGTGGAAACAGCAAAGATCTCGCTTATGGGGCGAATAGGGAGTTATTCCAGTTTTGGTGGTCATTGGTTATTATCAATATAAACTGCAAGTGGGAGCCAACATCATCATGCATCGGTGGGGCAGATACATTTCCAATATGCTAACATGGATGTCGCCATGTAATAGGAAGAAATGGGCTGGCTTGGTAGTTGTTCTTAAAGAGTCCACGTTGAGGTGACCGGCCTGCGGCGAGACTTTGAATCCTAGCTCACGTAGAGCTATGAAGGGAATAATCACAAGCTATCACTCGGTCTTTTTTCATCACCCACCTCTCTCCATATCAGTTAATTAAGAGATCATCTTTATAAGGGTTTGCCATCTGTTGAAAATTAGCTATGGCGGGCGGCCATTGCTGTCGGTTGGCTGCTGGATCGACTTTATTCATGATCGGGGCGGTTTGTGCGTCGTGTTTACTTCTTTGTGAAAACACTTGCTCTTACGGTTATTGCTGGGGGAAGGATTTGTCTGTTTTCTTTCACATTTCAAATGCCAGTACTGACTAATACGGCCATATTTTTTGGTTGGTTCACCTTTACCACCGCTGTTTTTTACAGCAGCGCTGTCCCGAGGGTATTATCCCGCAGGAAGGATAATAGGGGGTGCATCGCGAATCTTAGCTGTAAGTCGATGATTCTCTGTATATTGTGAAGATATAGGGGATGAGAGTGGCTACGGAGCTAGCCAGACCTATCGGCTGCGAGTGATAGGATATGACGATTACGAGACCAACCCACGCGCGCATTAGTCACGGCTGATCACTCGTCATATATATCACCAGCGATCATCCGCGCCATAACGGGCCGATTGAAGCCATACGGGAGCCTAAACAACCAAAGGTTATTTACATCTGCACCTTCGCCGCTGCTGGACCCTTGGATATCGATACACTATAATTTGGCACATAAATTCTCAACTATATATATAATGACACATATGTCGTGTATCTACATATATGTATTTATAATATCAGCTCAATACCCCGTTCCAAACACCCCTCTCAACTTCACCGTCACCAATTCCCTCGCCGCCCTCGCGGCAGGCGTTTCGCTTAATGCGTTCACCGACCAAAACCCATGGAACGTTCCACCAGCCCTGAGCGTTGTTGTATCGACTCCTGCCGCCGCCAAGTTCCTTGCAAACTGCTCGCCTTCCTCACGTAGTGGGTCCGACTCTGCTGTGATGACGAGGGTTGGAGGGAAGCCCTTGATCTGGTCCTCGGTCGCATAGAGCGGCGAGGCAAGTACTTCGCTCCGCCGGCTGACGTCGTGGGTCCACGCATCGATCATCCATCGGATAAGATCGGCGGTGAGGAAGGGGCCGTCGCGGAAGAGGGTGTATGTAAAGCTCTCGCAGGCGATATCGGTGACGGGGTATATTAGGACCTGGTACAGAGGGAGGGTGGTGTTGCGTTCTATGGAGAGGAGACTGAGGCCGATAGACATATGGCCTGGTTATATAATGTGTCAGCTTAAGCAGTTGGCATCTACAGGAATTGGATTGGCGTACCTCCGACACTGTCACCGACAAAGGCAACCTTCTCGGTGTCGAGCTGATAGCTTCCGCCCTCAGCATAGAGCCACTGCAGGGCCGAGTATGCTTCCTCAATGGGGATAGGATATTGTGCTTCTGGAGCCCTCGTATAGTTAACAAATACAACACCCGCACCAGTGTCCTTTACGAGACTGATAATCGCCCTCTGGTAGGCCACTGGGTCCCCTAGGATCCACCCACCGCCTACAGTTTTCAACAGCTATTAGCCACGCCCCAGCGTTGGAATAGTAAACAACTACTAACCATGAAGATACAAGATTGCCGGCACTATCTTTGTTCCAATGTCCTTCGGCTTATAAATATGGAGATTGAGATTCCCCGTTGGCCCCTGCGGGACATTGATCTCGTTGTATATGACTGTGTCGAGGCTCGGGTTAGTAGGTATATTGAAGTTGTCGAATACCACACGGGAATCGGAATAGCTGTAGTTGTTTAGGGGCGTTTGCGAAGCTAGGTAGTCTGCCACGGCCTGCGTTGAGGGCTCGAGAGGTGGGATAGGCAGCCCAGGAGTACAGCTATAATTGGTAGTGTTGCATTGAAACCCGGAGGAGGGTAGTGCGAGAAAAGAAAGCGTGAGAAACTTCTGGAGAAGCATTGTGTGAGGAAGTTTGAGATCAAACCGGATTCAATCTGATTGAGTAATGCGCGAGATATTGACTATCTGTTTCTTTAGACTGAATGACACTGGTTTGAGAATCGATGAACTGGAGGCCTGATGAGTGAGTAGAAGAAAGAGCGGGAGAGGCTTCTTAAGTGCTTGTACTTATAACATTTACATACGAATACTGGAGTGCTTTATAATGTACCTGCATCCGCGGAGAACGGTTCAAAAGCACTATGTGGAAAGCCTGTACAACCAATTTGTAATTGTGCCACATGAATGACTCTCGATCGAACCTGTTTGTTTAACGTCTACGTGCATCTACTTGAGATTGTGGGTATAGCACCCAGAAACAGGCAACTGGATCTCACCATGACTCGGGCCTATGAGGGCAGAGAGTTCTAAAACCCAGACAAAAAAATACAAATATCGTCTCTCACTGACAAATACACGGCGTAATTATAATGCACTGATTTCAGAGCAATGGACTAGATAGTACGTCATATTAGTATTAGAGACCGACAATAAGGAATGTATTCTGATTGCAGAATTGATTAATTGCTCTAAGGATTAATAATTATCTACCATTGGGCTAACTTAACGACGTGTACAAGGTAAAGTTTGGGTTTGCAAGGCAAGTATTTGTCAAATTTGTGTGGTGGTCAAGCACGGGTCACACTGCAGCACTCGCCCTATCTGAAGAATGCAAATAAGACTTCCTTTCGTGCGACAACCTTCCCCAAAACAGCTCTAATAAGCCCGGGTATCTACGAATACCGTCACACTGCAGCTCGTTGACGGTACATGAATACAGACGGATTTATAAGTACATATACTCAATGGTAACGATAATAAGAATAGGTATATTGGTGCGCCGAAAAACTAACTAACTACTATTCATCCACCCCGAACTACCCCTCCGCCTCCGCCCCCACTTTATTTCCTTCATTCCCTTCGTTTCCTTCATTCTCTACCATCCCCGCCTGCAGTCTCCCCAAAGTTTCCTCCGCAACCCTAATCGCGCTTTCTGGAATACCTAAAATACAATTAATCAGCCTTTCTCCACTACAATCCCTTTCCAAGGCAGACTTACCAGCCAGCATCGCAACCTTCAATGCATGCGATTGTTTGTTCACTCCCTTACGCAACCTATGTATATACGCAAATGATCCATCTTCTTCCTCCTCGACATCCGTACAGTAGCATCCCACGCCCTCAAAGTCACGCACCATGTCTGCGAGATCATGGAAGTGTGTGGCAAAGAGAGCGCGGCTGCGATTGATGCTGTGGAGGTGGTGGAGACAAGCGTATGCCACTGCTAAACCGTCGAGGGGCGTGGTACCTCGGCCGACTTCGTCCATGATTACCTATTGAGTATATTATTAATATGGTGCTTATAAATGTAGGTTGGAATGGAGGGGCTTGAAGGGTCGACAGGGGTCGGATAGGCCCTCCTTCCCTGTACCCGGTGACATTTCCACCCCTGCAGGTATCGGAAAGCTTCTTCTTCCCTAGATATAGATATGGTGCTTACGCCCCCTCCCCACCGCAAGCGAAGGGACCAAATTGGATAGGGCGGGGTCGCTACTCACAAAAGACCTCGGCGTCGCCAGCTTCAAGATCTGCGCAGTCTCTAGCATCTCCACCATGAACGTCGACTGATCGCGAAAGAGATTATCCGCGCTGCCCACCTGCCTTACACATTACCTATTAGATCCAAGCTCAACATCCCAACGAATAAAGCCAAGGGGAGGAACGGATCATACCCGACTGAATATCCTGTCCACGATACCAATCTCTGCGTATTCGGCCGGCACAAACGAGCCCGTTTGTGCCAGTATCGAGATGAGTGCATTCTGGCGCAGGAACGTGCTCTTCCCCGCCATGTTTGGTCTGGCACATATCGATTTAGCTCAGCCCAGCTCATAGAGGAAGGGAAAGAAGGGATAAGTAGGCAAACCCAGTAACAATCCAGAGCCTCTCCTTGCCCCCGACGAAGCAGTCGTTGGGCGTGAATGACCTTCCCTTGCTTTGCAAACCGGCCTGCACCATTGCGTGGCGGCCGCCGACGATCTTATGGGTTACACTGGGATTCCCGATTGTCAGGACTGACCGTTGTGGAGAAAAGTATCATCTACTCTAACTTACCCAAGGTTCAGAATGGGACGAGTGAAGTTTTGCTCTTGCGCCAACGCGGCGAATGAGCATGCGATATCAAGCTCGTCCAGCACGGCGGCGTTCCTGCGCAGTTTGACGAGTACTTTGATTACCTGCCCCCCCCCCCTCGGTCAGGCACCTAGCCAATATAAAGCGGGAGAAGAAGAGGACATACGGCGCCGCGGAGGGACTTGAAGACGTTCTGTTCCTCGCCGCGGATCTGTTGGCGGATCATATCCATATCGCGACCCAGTTCTGTCCATTCCTACCGCACGTTGTTATCAGCAATTGTGATGCCGTGATTGGGAGGGGGGGGTGTTACCGGTAGGTGGAAGGAGCGAGTGGTCTTGCTGATGCTGACGGACTGGGCGCCTTCGAGGACTGGGTGCGATGAGTTTATGTCTTTACCCTTTACGTGGCAGATGTGACCGTAGCCCGGGTTCCAGCGCAAAGTCAGCGATGGCGCTTCTACGGATCATAATCAGCACATGCACATGTAAACGGCGTCAGAAATCATATATATATATGTGTGTGTACCTAGAGTGTTACGTAGCTTCTCCTCTAGCTCTCCTCGCTGTTGGTCCAGTCTCTCCAGTGTCTTATGGAGTTTCGTCAGTGTAGTCGAAGCACTGAGAAATCACGGCGATTACTAGTGGGAATGGGGACGGGTTACCGCCCCCCAGAGCACAGAATTGTATAAGCCAATTTGATACGATAAAAGGTTGTGGTGAAGAAAAGAAAGACATTATATCTCTAACAACAAGTACTATTCTCTTTTGTAGTAACAATAACAAGCTATGGCTTTCGGTAGCAAACCTTTTTTTCATGACCCACGCCTCCTGTCGCTCCTGATCTTTCCCCGATAGTATCCTGCGTCTCCGCAGCCCCGCGGCCGCAGAGCTCAGTATCTCTTTTGACTCCATTGAAGCTGCGTCCTCAAGGGTACTCCCGCTGCCATCATCGTCTCTAATGTCTTTGATGGCCTCATGGACCCTCGCGATCATCTCTGCGGCCTCCGACTGCTCGTTACGCTGCTGCTGCATTAGCCCTTCCTCGTCGATAGATTTGTTGATTTTCTTGGCCAGTGCCAGTGGAATGTCCAGTCTGCGGAGAAGCGCCTTCATGCTCGCCTGGTGTGGGTGTTTAGCGTCGGGTGTCTCTAGGGGTGATGATGCCATGCTAGAGTTTAGTAGGTCTTTAAGCTCATTAGTAATATTTATGGTCGCTGCGAGGGCTATGAGGTCGTCGGCATCTCCGCGACCTAGAGTGAATTTCTGGACGATCCTTTGGGAGTCGTGGGTCTTTTTGAGGAGAAGTGTTGCGTTTTCTCGGAGTGGGAAGTTGTAGCGGAATGTTTCGACAAGGTTCAGGCGGTTGTCGATTATGCTGACGGATGTGACGGGGGATGCTGTGATGCGGGTCAGTGAGTGGAAATGATTGAAATGCCGATTATTGGGAGGGTGGTCTGTGTACTTAGCCAACTACTTAATAACCGGGTCCCGGATTTTGTTACTGTTCTTTTGATTGTGTGCAGTAAGCTTCCGACTTGTAGACCGTCTCTCAAAGTAGTCTTGATTTCCAGGCCCTTCATCGACCTAGAGTCAATCAACATTGTATCTTCAATAGTTTTTCTAATCGGAGGTTGAAGCTTCATATGTATCCCCGGTAGTCTAGCTTGCGCATAACTCAATAATAGATTGCCCGCTTCAATTTCCCGAATGCTCATAGATGCCTTGACATCGCTTGGGACAGGCGCCTCCAGCATTTGGTTCCAATCATCTACGCAATTTATAGATACTTCATCACTCCCAGGATATTTCGATTCCGAGTGATACGTGATGAGGTTCCCCTCCCTCTCAAGCTCCTGTAGCAGATCTCTCTGCCCCTCACCCTCAATCTCCACCGACTGCCTTTCAGGAAAGAGAATCTCGCGGGGTCCAATCCTGGCGATGTCCCCACTGAGCATGCCAACGGTGCTCTGCTGGGTGAAAAAGTCGCCTGTGGACAGATCCAGCCATGCTAGCCCTACTTCGGTGCCAAGTGATGAAACCAGGCCAGGAAGCTGTGGTACCGACACAGAAAGAAGAAAGTTGTTCTCATAGGGGTTCATAAACTTCTCGTCAATTAGTGTTCCGGGAGTAATAATTCGTGATACCTTCCTGTCCCAATTGAGACCGCTCTTGTCCGGGTTCTCAAACTCCTCACTAATCGCGACATAGAGCTCATGTTCCTGGACCAGCGCCTTCAAAAACCGGTCGAGCTGATAAAACGGGAACCCAGCCTACCACACTCGTCAGTACCCTACCACCACCACGACCACACCAAACAGATAGGATCCCACCATAGAAACCGGTGCCCTCCCCCCGCCCGACCTCCTCTTTGCCACCTTGAGCCCCAACAACGGGCCCACCTCCTCTGCATGCTCAAAATATAGTTCATAGAACCCACCGACCCTCGTCAGCAGCACACACTGTGGGAACCGCCGCATATTATTCCGTGCCTGCTGAATGACTGTCGAGTAGCTCTCCCCGCCAGCCTTCTCGCCCTCGCTCTCTGGTAGCGGTGGAAGGCCCCCCGAGCTCAGAAGGCCCTGAGGGAGCTCATCTAAGCGCATTTTCGACTTTACTTTTGCGCCGCGAGTCTGCGATTTACACAATGGTAGCAACGGCTGCCACCGACACGCTTGTAGTGGGCTGAGATTACCGCGCGGGGCGCCGGCAGTGGGGGGTCTGTAGTGACAGCGATATTTGGGGCGCAAATGTGGTGTCCGGGGACGTGAGGATGCCAATATCGAGCGCATTGGGTGTGGCGTGGATGCGTTTGTGGGTGGAATTCGGTACCTGCGCTGGTGCCTGTGAAAAAAGCCAATCGCGGGAGTGCGCTGTGTTGAAGCCAAGTTTTGCAACCCTAACCCTCAAAGCTAGAGTTGTGTTATTATTTGTTTTATTGTGGCTATGCGGGCTTGAGGCAGCGCAGGGAGTGTGCGTATGTAGCTCTGGCGAATTAGGGAAGGAAGATGGGGCTTTTGGAACGAGAAGCTTGATTCGGGGCCTAGATTGACTTATGTGTTTATGCTGATATCGAGGAGTCCAGTTCCCGATGCATCATAATGTGAATGTGTTCTAGATAGATATTTTCAGGGCGCCCCCTCTTAACGCGCCGTTTATGCCAGTGAGTCCAACAGGAACACTGAGCTTAGGCAGAGAATCAGTCCCTTAGCTATAGTGTATAGGAGGCCTTTTTTTTTTATCGGGAGCTCTGAGCTGAGGAGAATTGGCGAAGGGTGTACTACATGTATAAGGACTGATGCCTGAATTGAAGGAAGAGTACCAATAGACGTTAGGGTTAAATAATGAGTGTCCTCTATTAAGACTGCGAAATCCTACATGCAAACAGGTAACAACCACAATCGTTACGACCACAGATCAACTTCTTCAAGCATTCCATCAACAATCAAACCCAAGCGGGTCCTCACTCACTCCATTTTATCTTTCTCTAAATAATTCCTTAATCACCCCCCATCACTCGGTTACGCTCGCCCCCGTAAAGACATGCACCCTGCAGACCGTTTACTCTAAACCTGTCAGCCTTGGGCCGCATGCATAGAGTACATGTACATGTACTTATCTCCTTACAACGGGCATCTCAGACACCACACGTTCTCCGTGCCGAAACCCCGCTCCGATGATCCAGGTGTCCATGAATGATATCGCGATCCTGCTCGTAATTGCGAAATGTTCTACGTAGCGCATGCTAATGTTCTCTGTCCGGAACCGTTGTACAGCGAATAGGTACAATGGAATATAGGATCCCTGTCCTGCAGGGCTGGGTTTGGCTGAGTACACATCGGGCGCGGCAAGTGGTTCGCTTAGGGGTCTGTTGAGCTACAAGAGGAACGGTGTTGGGTCTGAGCCTTCCAGTAGCTGCTATGTAAGAGTTGAAGAAGGTGGAATATGCTGACAGTGTCGCACAACTAATGGAGGCCCGACCACATATAATCATCACTCAACAAGCATTTTTTAGAAGTTACTTTAATTGGTACCAATAGTAAAGACGCTACGCTATTAAACACAAAACAAAAAAAATTACCAATGCCCGAAAAGACCAAAGGGAAGCAAAAAGTACATCAGAAGAAACAAAAGATAAGAGTTTGTATGCACACCGGCTAACACCTATACATTATAATTATTGCTCTTACTCTTTGTCCCCCCTAGATGATATCGCATTTGGCTGGTAGCCCGCAGGGACCACCCTCCTCATCAATATCCTTCTTCTTCTTCTCTGGGACGACATCTTTCTTTTCTGTGTTTTCTGTTTTTGATGTTGATGCTGCTGGCGCCTCCGCGGTGGCTGCTAGCTTCTCGGGGGTGCCATGCAGTCACGCGAAGTTGACACGAGCGACAGTCTCGTAGTACGTCTTGCCCTGGATGGTGGCAATCTCGAGCTCCTTTGCTGAGGGCTGGCGGGAACCGTCGGCACCCTATGAACTTAATTAGCAAGCTGTAGACGGAAGTTTAATGGACAATGGGGTGAAAGCTTACAGCAAAGGTACCGGCACCCCATGGGGATCCGCCGCGGACCTCCTCGTTGGAGGCAAGGATTGGGAAAGCGTGCTTGTATCCGAAGGGAACGAAGATGATTCCATGGTGAGCAAAAGTGGACATGGCGTTCAAGGCAGTAACCTCTTGTCCACCACCCTGGGTACCGGTGGAGATGAAGACACCAGCGTACTTTCCGGTGAGAGCACCCTCGCCCCAGAGACCACCGGTGGTGTCAATGAAAGCCTTCCACTGCCCCGGGAAGTTTCCGTAACGTGTAGGGATACCAAAGAGGAAAGCATCGTAGTTCTTCAGGTCCTTAGCGCTAACAATTGGGTAGGCAGGCTTGGGTGGTGCGTGCATCTTTGCAAGAACCTCATCGGGAAGAGTCTCAGGGACCCTAAAGAAAAAATGTAAGCAAGGGCCTAGCTTTTGAAGCAATGCTACTGCTTCAATGGCAAAACTTTTATGAATACTTACTGGAGGATGGTAGCAGAACCACCAGCGGACTCAATACCAGCCTTCTCAGCCTCGGCCAACTGGGCAATGTGGCCGTACATGGAGTAGATAATGATAGCAACGCGGGGAGCCATTGTATTAATTGTGGGATTTTAGGTCTAATTAACTTTCTGGCGAAATGGTGAGGTGTTAAAGATGAAGGATGGGTGATCAAGGTTGGGAGAGCTGTGAGTTGGATAGAGGATTGTCGAGGACGGGGGGAATACAGAGATCTTTATATATGGTAGGTCCCTTGGGCCACAACCCATACCGGCCGGCACTAGTAACGACCTTTTTTTGCCCCGCTGTCCTCTCTATGGACCAGGACCTTTCCGGGATCCAATAACACTTAATTACTAAGAGGCTAAATTTCCACCACACATGTAGGGTGCCAGAAATTTCTCTACACTATTTGCATACTGGTTTTCTGATTGCAGAAATTTGATTATTACGGCCTGCTTAGCAGAGTCTTGATGATCAAGAAGGGGAGTGGCTTGGCGCTACCACCTCTGACGCACGTGCAAGGGTTTGATATAGTGGGGTTTTTCCGATTTGTCACGGTTGCCAATCATCCATTAGAGGAATTTTTGCCTGGGCGATTGATCTAGAATCGAGCCTAGCAAGAGTGGTCCCTGTACAGCCAGTATTGACAAGTGCTTCGTAAAAGAATTTGCAGCAAAACCTTTCTAAGTTTCTGATGTCTGTGGTCCGTGGGCAGGTTGTCTGCAAGAGGGGGGGGGGGGGGGTTAGATTTCGAATCTTTACTATCTGGCTTAGGTATCATGTCGTAATCATGGGGGGTGCGATTTGAAGAAGCTTGGTATGCAGGACAGTGTCGGATGGCTTACGAAAATATCCCTGTTTCTTACAAACACTCGGCAGCCAAGCCCTGCATACATCAATTTGCCGACGACATGGACAGACAGACACCTGGGGTACGGCGGTACGCTCGACAGATAGAGATACATGTAGGTCCCTTACAAACAAGCACCTATTCGCTTGTCGAGAAGTTGAGTATGTAGGTACATGCATTTAGATAGCGAAACTGAAACCACTACCCCCGCACGTTCATGAGTTGATGCTTACGCTGTTAAATGTAATTCCTTACGCATGCCATATCTCGACGTCATTCTATACGAGCTGCAACCCGAACCGATGCTGACTGATCCCTGTCTGTTATCAATCTGCTTAGGACCTCTACCAACCAAATCTTGAAGCTCGTTCAACCCGGGGATCCATCTCCTTCTCTACACCCACTGCCCACTGGATGGATGCTCTTTTCATAATCGAGCACTACACACACAAATCTCTCTACACGCTCAGAGAGAGTACGCCTGAGTTAAGGAGAAAACCAGATAGACAGCTAGCTAGGCAACAGCAGCAGCAGAAGTGCACATAAGACTACGACTCTCCCCTCCTTAGTTCTTGTTAGGGAACACCTCGCCGCTCCACTACAGCACACATACATTACCATTTACCATTTGTGCTCTACCTCCCTTCTCCCACCTGCTTTGTCTGCTAAAAGTGCGTTGTCGCACAGAGAGCAAGCATTACAACCTCAGGTCATGCACATGTTACAACCAGCCTAATTTAAGCATAAAGTGCATATATAATCACTGACCACATCCGCAATCATAACATACTTTTTTTTTCCCTTTCTTCCTGCTACATCCGCCGTTGGGGATATATAGTTGGCCAAACACATCCGGTGGCATTGAGGCATTGAGGTTCGCGGGTAGGGGCAGGCAGGTTGGTTTTGAATAGGTGGCCTGTGGGTGGGTATGGGTTTTTGTCAATGGAGAATTCTGGTGTTACTGGTCAGTATTACACCCTATTTGGTGTTTTTGAGAGGGGCGAGGGCGAGGGCCCTGTGGAAAAAACTAAAATCATAGATTCTCATCGCTGCCGGGTCAAAACACACTGCCCCCGTATTCCCAACTTACACAAAAGCGGTCACGACGGGGTGGGGGGCTCCGTGTGTGGTGTTTGAGAGATGAATCATTGTCAGGAATGGCCAGTTGCGCACGTAGCATCGATCTTCAATCGTGGGTGGAAACTTGGGTAGCATCAATCAAGCCCGCTAGCTGAATTGGGCTTCGACATCACCATCTTCACCCCCTAAAACAACACTAGTATGCTACAAAAAAGGCCATCGTTACTAGGACTGCAGTTTGTAATTTTTGTGTCTACCGGGCTTAAGGGTTGCAGAAAGCAATGTTTAGCACCAGAGCTTTGTGTTAATGTGTGCACTCTTGCCCAAGTGCTAGCTCCCGTAACTCCCCCCCAAACCCAGTACCACTGAGCACCACTGGAAATTCTACCGTTGATGTTAATTTACTAGTGGAGATACAAGGAGCTAGTAATGAATATTCAGATAAATACAAGTACCTAAAAAGTAGGAATAAGAGCATATCTTATGTCAAAGACCAGTACCGTTACTTCGGTAGCTCGAATTATTTAGACAAGGGGGTATATGTGCACAGTTACATTGGCTAAGAATTAATGTTTTGGGTATTACCTGTGTATGATCAATATCATTAATGCCCAGCCAGTCAGCGGACCAGAGTCTCTCTACACGTGGTAGCTGCATGTAGAGTACTCCATGATATGGGATCACCCCCATAATCCCCTTTTCCAGCCACTGCCGTGACTTATTCTGACGTCTTAACCCCGTTGATATCTTACGTAATATCGAACCCGTTTCTCGGATCATTACCACTTGAGTATCTCTCAATTCCAAAACATAATTAATTGAAGCGGGCGACTTGGCGACCGCTCTATCCACTGGCCAACTAAAATTCACATGCAAATGATGACTTTAAATCTACCCTACATGTATGTACCTTGGCAACGCCTAGGCGCCTAGAAGTAATTGGCTGCTGTGAAATAGTAGGACACAGACCCCCCCCATATAGGTTGTGCGAATCACAGCATATGACTCGGCCCAATTTTGATTCGTTGTGGGACTTCGGTACCCAATACTGATAGTTATGCACTTTTTGATACATATTCCACCCCACATTGTTATTGAATTTAGGTAGCGGAGACAGGTGGTCATGGTGGCCAATTGAATGGAATGGCTGGTGTTGATCATTTACCTTCGTGGGGGTTATTACTTCTGGATATAGGAATATTAGGCACGATGTAACCAACCAAATTGGCGTGTAGAACAGACGATCTAATCTCAATGATACATACATGTTTAGTATATGCCGAGTGATGTCTCATGATTAACCACAACACATGAGCATATCGTTGCCTAAATTGGATAAGAATAGTAAGTCTGAGATACTATTTATGAGTGGGATTGCTTGGTAGTAGCACGAATGGTGAAGGCTACAGTACGTATTTAGCCATATGACCATCGATTCCTCAATACTATAATGAGATATTTGGCTATGCCCAGGAAAAGCAGAGGGTATTTAAAGCCTTTTGTTTTGGGGGTTCGTTAGGACACACGGTATAAGGTTAATAATACAATTTGAATGATTGCTTTCTCATTTATTTCTATTCTAGCACTTGCCGTCCTGACGGTATGGGCCTGAAATTGGGATAATCACAAACTAAGATCCGTGGTAGTACTAGTAACAACCCCTAGTGATCAAATCTGAATCTGGCCTGATTTAAATTCACGTATTTGGCATTACTAGTTTAACACAGGGCAAGGCTCTTTCAAGTGCGATGTGATCAGAGAACTTTAGGAGGATCTATTTCACTACTAATCGATTAGCATATTTTCTAACAATAGTTGCTGAAAATCTGATAGAATGAGCTTATAGAGGCGTCATGAAAAAATTAGAGTGTTGTTGCGTTTTTATCTTCAACAGATTTACGAAAACCCTCGGGGTTAAAAATATTATAATCCTTCGCCACAACCAGGTACCGGATGGAAGGATAGGGTAGTAGAAAATAAAAGTGTAAATGACTAACCTGTTGATATGGGCAAGCGGTTTTGCTAACTTAGTACTGTAGGATATGAGTGAAATCACAAATTACATGAGGAAATTGTTGGACCCAAGACCAAATTCTTTTGTTTCTATTGATATTGTTTCAAAACATTGTAAACGTTTAGTCGAACATACCACCGAAACCACCTATAAACCATTAGTTATTGATCAAATCATCGGTAGGGTTTTGAGTGTCTTACCCTCATCAGACTCCTCAGCCTCCGATTCGGCCTTCTCCTCAGCCTTGGATGCGGCAGGAGCTTCACTGGAAGTAGTGGCGGCAGCAGCCGGGGCGGCAGCAGCGTACGCATCCGGGTTGGCAATGCGGTCCTTGAGCTCGTCAATCGCTTCCCAGGAGTACTCGGTCCCAAGAGCAACGGCGATCAACTTCTTGTAGCCGTTGATGAGCGAGTGAGGAACTGACGGGAGAGTTGGGAAGTTTGCAGCCAAGGAGATGGTAGCAATGGTGTTAACAGCGGACATGAAACTCTTGAGGAGCTGGCTCTCTTCAATATCCAAGACGGAAGAGGGGAACACCTGACCCTGGTCGTAAACCTGGGCAATGCCCATTCCGTAGGTGAAGGGGGAGATGTTCAACATGTTTAACAAGGTAGCCTCGGAAGCTCCGACCTTGTTACCAGCCTCAACAAGCTTGAGGTCGTTGGTGATTTCAATGGTACCACGGGCAATCTTGGTTGGGATACCGAGAGCCTGGAAGAAGGAGGTCTTTCCGGGTTCCATACCAGTGTTACCGGCAGGGACATAGACATCTCCGGGGGCGACGGCACCGGCACGAGCGGGAGCAGCGACCTTGTTGGCGAAGATCTTCTCACGGATTGCCTTAAGGTCTTCGTTGGTGAAAACAAAGCCGATGTTGCCTGTAATGACCACTGTGTTAGGAGACGTCCAAGGTTAACGGGGCCTCGAGCTTACCCTTAACGTGAGGAAGAAGACGCTCGTACTCAGGGCGTTCAGACATCAAGATACGGAGGGCACGGCGGACCATAGTGTTCTTGCCCATAAGGACAACAGCCTCGCCTCTCAAGGCAAGGCGGATCTCGTGCATCTGCTGAGAAGAGACCTATATTGGGAAAAAACCAAAGAATCAGCCATCTGTGACCAGATAACATGTAACTGTTTAGGATCGGTTAGGAAATGCTCACATTGTCGACGGTGACGATGAAAATACTCTTGTAGCTTTCGAGGAGACCCTTCAACTTCTCAAAGTATTCTTGCTTGTTAGTCTTGACCCCCATTTCTTCTTATTTGCTGAAGAGAGGATATTTAAGGTTCAAGATAGTGGTTTTGTTTGATGTATTTGGTGTTAATTTCTAAAGGAGAAATTTCGTGACATCGATTTGACTACCTCAGTTGTAGTGTGTGGTTCTGCTGAGGACTGCCGGGGGGATAGTCTTAGGGTAAGCCCTAAGAAATAAACCCTGACCCTGAATTGGCTTAGTAATCTCACAGGTGACGAGGATCCTTGGCATTATTGATGGCGGCGCCCAAGAGCCACAGGGACCCGATCGGGGCCAGTCTGGGCAGAGCCGCTGCCTGCAGAACGACAGGCTCCCGTAGAGGAGACAGAACATCACTATCCCTGTAATATCATAAAGTACATGTATTTGATCTGCGTCGTGGGAAAGCGTTATTGTCTTATTCATGAAAGTATTATTATGCGTGAAGCTCTCGTCTTGAGTTTAGTAGTGCTGTCCTTGGAATTTCGCAAGGTGAAGTTGTGTTAGTGTGTGTCTCTCCCGGGGACCTTAGCGTGTAACATCGGAGTTCAGGTTGCTTTCTCTGGGCGTCCGCCGATCTTGGACGACAGGTGTTCCAGGGCGCAGAACGCCCCAATTCTGACTGAATGGACTCACTATTTTACGACTGCCATCGATTCAGCGCTGATTCATGAATAGATATCTCGATTTCTTATGTCATGTTTGGGTAGTTGAATTCTGTTGGTATTTAGTGTTATGTCGCGTCCAAGGTGGCACGTCGATATATGTAAACCGAGTCGCAGCAGTTTCCCTTATTACATCTCTACTGATCGTAGTGAACGTCGCATTACACAATTGCACGCGACTTAAAACCTCAGGATGTAAAGTACACCATGCCTATCTTAACAATAACGAAGACATTACTACAGTTTTATACTCCACTCCGTCTGAGTAAATACATATGTAATATCTGACATTGTTCTTAAGATCTTTCTAACTTGCATGGGCATCTGTCCGATTCCCGCGACTCCCTGACGTGTGGCCGGGCCTGAATTCTCTCTCTCTCTCTCTCTCTCTCTCTCTCTCTCTCAACGCCTCCCCACCCACACCCTCTCTACCACATATATCTCGCTCCTTCCTCGTGTTCTCCCCCCCCCCCTCCCCCCCTCCCCCTCACATTCCTTTCTCACCCCTCTGTTTTTTTCTTCCATTCATCAAACGACCTCAATTTCACAACCAATAGTCCATAGTTTTTATGCTTGAAGTGCGATACTGAAACTGTTAGAGATACAAACTATTGGGCCTGGGCACATTAGTTTGATCTGTCTCTAGGACTTCCCACCTTTCGCTTGGGCTGCCATAGCCCTATAGCTGGGACGGACGTATCTAGTCCGTTTTCTTTGCTTTGCATCATTTGACTAGGCAAAAAACACCGTTTCTATAACTACCCTTTAGCCCCCCCTCCTCTTACATAAACCACACGCATTGCTTCTCTTCCTTTAAAGAACGCTTTGCTTTACACCTTTGTCATAGACCTATAACCTAACATCTCCTGCGCACTTCTTGTGGGATTTCTTATTTCTATTCCACGCCATTACCTTACTATTTCATCATCTCTCCCTGGAATACATCTAACCCCACCCCTACATATTCGTTCATTAATAAAGTAAATCCGCCGGGTTGGTACAGCAGCACCTGCCTGGCCCAACCCACTTACTTCCTTCACTTCTTCCCTCACTACATCCATCTTCTCAACAGTCAAACATTCCACTTTTCTACTTGACTGCTGTTCTCTAATCTCAAGCCTCGATGGCCGATCGTAAGTCATCAACGGCTTCCCGCGCTCCCGCTGGCAATGGCGCATCTACCACAGAGACACTGAGTTCAAGTTCAGTCACCCAGACCCCGAGCGCTTCGAATATTCGGTCCACGTCTCCCTATGGCACACGTTCTCGGAATCGTGGGTCACGCGTGAACTATGCCGAGGATAAAGATAATGATATGGACTACGAATACACAACCACATCTGCGTCTTCTAGTAAATCACCTGCTGGGGCGGTTGCTGAGATTGTTGTTCCCACAACTACCTCATCCAGGAGGGCATCGGCTGTGGGGGGGACTACAAGCAAGGATAAGGAAGGGGCAAAGGAGATCACCGCGGTAGTCGCAACCACAACAGCAACTAATAAGAAGAGGAAGAAAGAGCATATTGCGCCCGTAATGCCGAAAGATATGGGGTTGTCAAATATGCTTAGTTTTGAGAGCCCAAACCTGAAAAATGGACAGTTGATTGCAGATGATGGTACAACACTATCGGTAAATGGTTCGAACCTCAGTTCTTTAAACCTAAAAGCTTGTTTTTCCGTAGAGTTTCGGGATTTCTGCCGCATCCGTGACTTTTTCTTTATAAAGCTCTTTGGTTAACCCATTCAATGCGTTGCAGATCACATTTACCTCGTTTGCGAGCCCCCGGGCGAGCCCTACTATCTCGCAAGAATCATGGAGTTTCTTCACACAAACAACGATCCTTCTCAGCCTATTGATTCCATCCGAGTCAACTGGTACTATAGGCCTAAGGACATTCAACGGAAAGTCACCGACACACGCGTGCTTTTCTCATCAATGCATTCAGATAGCTGTCCGCTTGCCGCAATTCGTGGCAAGTGCTACATCCTTCACCGATCAGAGGTTCAGGATGTCGACGAGTTCCGTAAGCGCCGGGATAGCTTCTATTTCGAAAAGATGTTTGATCGTTATATTCATCGTTACTACGACGTCATCCCAACCAACCAGGTCCGCAATGTTCCTGAGAAGGTACGGAAAGTATTGGTCGACCGGTGGAAGTATCTCCTGGTAGAACCACAAAGGGCAAAAGAGCTTTGTAGTCAAATGAAGGAGTGCAAGCGATGTACAGGATTTTGTGCTAGGTACATTTCAATTGCTAATCCTATATTAGGGGCGCTAACTGTACGGGAACGCTGATTTTATTGGTTTTTAGCAACGACTCTGTTCATTGTGCAGTTTGTGGAAATACATACCACATGAATTGTGTACGACCGCCGTTGCTAAAGAAACCTAGCAGGGGCTTTGCTTGGGCGTGCGGACCCTGTAACCGAGCACAGGAACGAAAGCTTGAGCAGCGGAATACTCCGACTTTGACGAATTCCGCCAATGGCGACGCAGACGAGGAGAATTTCGACGACGAGGACGAGGACATGTCTCCCGGGGGAGGAGGTTGCAGCAGTGGTGGAATCGAGACAGAAACAGCCTCCGAATCAGCAGATATTGAAAGGATTCCGACCGCCGAGCAGGCACATTGGGCGCAGATGTGGCCGATGAGATACCTTGGCCAGCATTGCCGTGTCGAGGACGCACTCGACCCGGATGATCGTATTTTTCCCAGAGCAGCCTCGCGAATTGGTCCTCGGCATCAAGCAAACGTTAATGTATGGCATGGCCGACCCGTTGAATATGTGAAACCCGTGGAAATCAAAAAGAAGTACGTGAAGGGCGGTAGTAAGAATGCCAAGAGTGCAGCGGCAGCTGCGGAAGCGGAAGCAGCTGCAAAGGAAAAACGGCCTAAATGGGTTATGGACGAACCTCCTGGGTATATCAAGAGAGGTGAAGATGATGGAACAACTTCAACTCTACTATTCAAGATTCCCGAGGACGAAACGAAGGAGGAAAAGCTGCAGATTGTAGATGAATACATGAAACATACCCGCGACATCAGTCGCAGTCTCCCGGGCTCGACAATAGCAGGTCCTGGGTGTGATGGTTCCTCGGTAAACTTCCAAGATAAGGCAATTGAACTGCTCTATGAAAATGATTTTGATACAGACACATCACTCGACCTCTTGAAGAAGGTCCATGTCAACAAGGATTTGAGAGAACCAAAGCTAAAGCCAGACGAACTGAAAAGATTTGAGGAAGGTGTGGCAAGGTATGGAAGTGAGCTTCATAGTGTTGCAAAATACGTGAAAACAAGAAAAGAAGCAGAAATTGTCAGGTTCTATTATGTTTGGAAAAAGACCGAAAAGGGAAAACAAATCTGGGGAAATTTTGAAGGGAGGAAAGGGAAAAAGGAGGCCAAAATGAAGGACAAGGATACTGGAACAAAACTTGTGGACGATGTGGCAGATGATGAAGACGATTCCGCTTTCGACGGCAATAAAGCCATCGATAAAAAACGTGGTTTTGAATGCAAGTTTTGCAATACTAGGAGTAGTAGGCAATGGAGGCGAGCACCGGGAGTGCCACCAGGGACACTAATACCGGCCGACAAAGGTGGAAGCAGTAAAAAGAAGCAAGGGGAGGAAAAATTTCTCATCAGCGCGCTATGCCGACGCTGCGCAGAGTTATGGAGGCGTTATGGTATCCAGTGGGAGGATCCTGATGAGATACAGAAGAAGGTCAGCGCCGGAGGTGGTAGAGCCTGGAAACGGAGAATCGACGAGGAACTGCTTAAGGAGCTGAATGCGGCACAAGAGGATGCTAAGGCTGAGGCCGCGGCAATTGCAGCGAGGACGGCCAGCCCGCAACCCGTTTCCTTCGGGATTGCATCGATCCCGGAAACACCGGAAGAGAAGAAAGAGCCCCCGCGTAAGAAGCTAAAAGTTGAGACAAATGGGACCAACAAGAAGGGTAAAGAAAAGGAGAAGGTTGAAAAGCCGAAGGAGCCACCCCCACCACCGCCGGAACCCCCCAAACCGAAGCTTTTGCCATGTGCAGTATGTGGAGAACTCGAACCACTTGAAAATGCACATCTAGTATGTAGAGATTGTAGGATGACTGTTCATAGGGGGTGCTATGGGGTTGGAGAAGTCAGAAGTGCCAATAAATGGGTTTGTGAGATGTGTGCCAACGATAAAAACCCCACGGTCTCTACGGTATATTACCTTCTTGGATCCCGGTGTTTGTTGCATAATTACTAATGATGCCTTAGAACTACGAATGCGTTTTATGTCCTTGTCATGGTATCCCAGAACCGGAAGAGGTGATTGATCTGAAAAAGGACGATTCGCAGCCTAAAACTTCTGATAAGAAGAAAGGGAAAACTGGGAATGAAAAGGAAAAGGAAAGGGAAAGGGAAAAACAGGTTGTTATTGCTAGCAACCATCATGAAGATGGTCGAAAGACTAAGGAGGCCGATAAACGTCGTCCCCAACACCCCAGAGAACCACTGAAAAAGACTTCCGGAAACAATTGGGCGCATGTCGTTTGTGCGGTTTGGACACCAGAAGTCAAATTTTCGGATGCAAAATCAATGAAGATAGTAGAAGGGGTCGGTACGATTCCAGCAGCGAAATGGACACAAACATGCAGGGTTTGCAAGGGCAAAGACAATGGAGCTTGTGTTGGATGCCAAGTCTGCCACGCTAGTGGTAGGTCCTTTCCCTTTCACGGGTGAGATGTTATGACTGACAATAGATATAGTACATGTTGGGTGTGCACACAAAGCTGGATGGCCCATGGGATTTGACATTCAACCAGTCAAGTCAAGAAGGGATATGAAAGAAATTGTCAAGTTGGGGACAGAAACAGGTGCCATGACTGCTGCAGTTTGGTGCCCAGAGCATGATGTCAAGTCCACTATCCATCCAATTGGTGAATCCGTAGAGGAGACCGGGCAGGTATGGTGAACCACAAGAAAACCAGTAAGTTAATAAGGCTAACAGTCCCTATAGAATGCTCTCCAACTCTATGTCGCCACTTATAAACAGGCTGACTTGGGACTCACTGGAACCGTGAGGAAGGCTAATCTCATGACGATCTCGACCAAGGCGTCTCAATCCCACCGAAGAAACAGCGCAGGGGGTTCCTCCGCTATGGGTGCTAGTGGTAAAGAGATTACTTGTTCGCCCACCACTGTTTATATTAAAACGGAGGGTCTGGAAGATAAAGTTGGTGGAATAGAGGGCCTTCTCAACGATCATGTGGGAGGGGATGGGCCCAAGAGATGCTTCAACTGCCACACCGATATCAGTCCTTTATGGTGGAAAATGCCAGTCCCACGTCCAAAAGAGAATGGAAATGTGCACTTGACGAATGGAAGTGTTTCGCCGGCAACAAACGGAGTTCTGGTTAATGGAGATCCTAGTACACACGACAATACACACCCGGTCTGCCACTCTCGTTCTGACGCTGTGGGGCTATTGTGCAACCGATGCCATTGCAAGGAGTTTTCAAGACCCGAATCGGAACGCCAATCTCCGTTTGTAGGGGTGAATGGCCAACCGGAACCAAGCAAGTACACGCCTTTACCTCCATTACATGTATTTTTGGCCGCGCAACAACCAGTACAACCCCCACCGCCCCCCCCGCAGCCCATTCCGCCTGTCAGTGCTATACCAAGCCCGATACATCCTGTCCATATGCAATCAGGGATTCCTTCTCAGATTGGACAGCCACAAATGGCTCAAATGCCGCCGATCCCGCAGCAGATTCCTCACCCGGGCCCTCAATCCCATCCCTTGCCACACCATCCGATGCCCCACCAGCCTTCCCATCCCCACCCCCATATGTCACCACTTCAGCCACCACCGCACATATCACCGCACTTAGCCCAGAGTCACATCTCTGTGCTACAGCATCATGCTGCTCCGCCTCCGCCTCCCAACCATGTATCCCCGCATATTCAACATATGTCTCCACACCAACCACAGGTTTCCCCTCGGCAGCCGCAGCATGTATCACCACACCAACAACATGTAACTCCCCATCAATCTCATGCGGCCCCTCATCAGGCACACCAACCGCTCCAGCCACAACATGTTCCTCATGTTCCAAACCATCAAACCCCCCTGATGTCTCCACGGGGTCCTCTGCCTCAACAGATGCCACTTCAACACATGGTGACACATGCACCACATGTATCAGCTCACATGGGCCGCACGAACGCGGTCACCGTCACCATGCAACCGGTGCCAATGATACAGCAGCAGCAGCAGCATTCACCGCACCAACAGCAACAGCACCACCAACAGCACCAACAGCACCAGCACCAGCAGCACCAGCAGCATTCGCCGCACCAACAGCAACAGCAGCATCAGCATCAACAGCAAGGATTGCCGGCGGTAATATCTCAGGGGAGACCACAGGAACCTCCTCAACCACCCCCACCCCAGAGAGTCATGTCGGGGGCTTCGGGAAGCCCAGCCTTGGCAAATCTCTTACATTAATTTTGATATTAGATTTTTGTTTTGAGAGTAATGAGCGAGGGATGTTTTTTTATTTACTATGTTCTATTCTGGGGTTTTCTTGGTTGCTATTATTTTCATCTTGATTGACTTTTATTCCCCCTTTACTGATAGGTTTTTTGACGCATACTATTATTTTTCCTTCTGTAATTTTATTCGAAACGAAACTGGTTACGAAGGGGATTTTATCTTTTTTCATTTTTTTTTTCATGGGGTCTGTTTGGATGGAGCTTCTGTGAATTTGATTTTGGGTTGGAATCTATGTTCCCCTCCCCTTTTTTTTCCCACTCTTTATCTCCCTTCCCGATATCTAGTTCTTTGTCTTTTTTTTTTTACCTATTGGAGTGAAAAATCTAGATCGTACAACCTGCCTAGGGCACTTTCATCTCGAGGCGGTCACGGGCCGGGGCAAGAAAATAAAAAGAGAATTTGGTCTATTTTCGTATTTCTTTCTTTTCCGTCACTGGGGTTTTTCCTTTTTTTTTTTTTTTTTGTTTGTTTGTTTATGCACCCAGCACAGCACATTTACCCTTGTACTTTTAGAGAGCGCAAAAATAAAAGCAACTCCACAGGAAAAGCACTGATGTATGTCCCAAACCCTGGTTATGGAAATGATCGAGTTGACCGAGATTCGCCTGACTCAGATGTAACGGCCCGCCGCGACGGGATATCGCAGATCCACGTGGGTGGGGGCGGCAGTGGGGGGGAGGCGGGGGTGTGTGGTTGTGGTTGTGCGTTAAATAGTAACGCTTGCTACCGCACTAGCTAGCTACGGAACAAGTACCTACATAACTCCCTCTGCAGTCACGCATAGAAAAATATGTCACGGTCACGATAAGACATGCTGATATAGTACGTACATGTAGTAGTAGTAGATACAGCAGCCCTATATAACGGGCGATAACCTTGTATGCGCGTTTAGCCTAAACCCACACCCTCTCCCCAAGCGCCAGAGAAATGTCGTTAAAGAAGTAAATTAAGGGGCAGCTGATAACGAACCTAATGTATGTACCCAGGTAGCAGCGGTGATGACGACTCCGTTAGTGATCTCAGGCATCCAGGCATCAGCGACACACCGCTCCTAACCTCTATAAAGACAGGCCTTGGTCCCGTCTGTTTGTGCGGTAGTATCGCAGAATGTCGGGCGTCAAGGTTGTTGCGGGGCTGTGTCTGTGGAGCTTGTATGTGTTTCCCTCCCTCTCGTGTGTGTGTGAGAGCGAGGCTGACAGAGAAGCTTCGTGGCGGGACTGGCAAGGACTCCGAGGTTCAGGGATAGGGTGCTTGTGAAGACGCCGGTGGATGCTGTCGTTGGTGAGTGTTGTCTTGCTCGGGGCGTGCGTGTATCGTAAGGCTGATGTGTGTAGCTCGTAATCGGGGGCGGGGTGCGCATGCGGGGGCCTTACGTCGATCTTAGGGCGCTGCTCGTGGTGGTGTGGTGTATTAACACGGGGGGGGGGGGATACTTGTGGGAAATACTTGGTTATATGTACTTGTACTTGTACTCAGGGACCTACCGGCGTAGGCGTTAGGAGTTATGATGGGGGGGGGGGTGGTTCTTGTACTGTACTGTACTGTGTGGGCCTTATGTGACTACTTACATGTACTTACATGCTTACATAGCTAACTGGGATCGCGGTTGCACTTGCGATTCATGAGCTGTCACTCGCTTCCGTGTGTGCCAAGCTGGCTACATTGTATCTCCGACGGCCAGTCTGGGAAATGGAGATATATATTATACCCCCCCCTTCTCCCGATTCGATCTTGGTCCAATGTGGGGTTATATACCTACTTCTCGTACATACGATATTGCCAAGCTTACAAACAGCAACCACTACAGTACTACAGCCTGCCCGATTTTAACCCGATCTCGATCTTTGCCGCGCCCACTCGTGGAGGTAACTATTGTAGCTCCCGCGGCAAAAGCCAGCTGCTGGTGGCCCGGCGTGAGCTAATTATGTGGCTGTAGGTGCCCAATCATGTGTCTGCCGCCTGCTCCCAGCTAGCTGTAAGACCCCCAGGCTCGTAGCTTCCTGGGGGGGGATACCCGGGGAGTGCTTCAGACGCAGGGAAGTTTGGGACGGGACGGTTGAGTTGAGCAGATCGGATGGTGAGCGGGGTTTGTGAACCGGGCCAGTGGGTACCGGGTGCACAGATATATGCCTTCAACACTAATAAAAGATAGGAACGAAAGGTGTAGGGACATGTGAAATACTGCATCGAGCTATACCATCGAGCTATTATACTCTCGCGGTGGCTTGGTCTACTTCTTGGACGGATGTGGCTTTTCATATGTTGGGAAGCACTAGCTGTGGATACTCCATTTCGGAGGCATAAAGAAGTAAGACGGACTACACGGCAGGGAGCGTAGCAATTAACGATTCAACACCAACACGCGAGCACAGAATTCATCGAGTGACACCCCATGACCCAACTCCATTAGACACCAGCTAACTACGCAGAAAGATCAGAACCATCACACCTGCAAGCTCAGCATACCCAACCCGATGTCCTGCACCGGGTCGTCAAGGCCCCTCAAGAGGCAAACCACCTGCCCGTCAGCACCAGCTCTGATCGCCAGGTCCAGCGCCGTCCTCCCAAATATATCCTTCATCCTGTGGTCCACCCCCCTCTCCACCAGGAGCTTGACCGCAGCGTACGAATGCACGCGTATCTTCGCCACGGCGTAGTGGAGCAGCGTCTGCTTGCACGAGTCCCTGACATTGACGTCCTGCGCGCGCTGGAGGAAGAAGCGCAGCGCGGCCAGCCAGCTCCGGTGCATGCCATCCCGCCCCAGCTTCAGCACCACACGATGCATCAGCGACTCGCCAAACAGCCTCACCCCCGTGTCCGCGCCCCTCTCGACCAGCAGGCCAACAACAGCCTCAGCATACCCACTGTGGCCACTGACGGCCGTCCACAGCGGCGTGAGCCCGTTGCTCCCAACCGCATTCACGTCAACCCCGCCGTCCAGCATCCGGCGCACAATGCTATCCGACGGCCCCGGCGACATGAGGTGGACCTGCAGCGCCGTGTCGCCCTCGCAATCACACGCCCTACAGTCAGCCCCATGCTCCAACAACACGGCCACAATCTCCTCCTGCGCCGTCGGCCCCACAGCATAGTGGAGGGCCGTCCCCCGGGGCGCAGGGCACCCGGCGTGCGGCGCCGCGTTTGCGCTGGCGCCGCGGCGCAGCAGCAGCTCCACGATCTCGAGGCGGCGGCAGCATACGGCCCACTGCAGCAGGTTCTGGCAGGGGTGGCGGCGCGCGGCGCGCCCCGCCAGCTGCTGGGCGGGCGGCGGGGCGGGGAGGCGCTCGCCGGGGTCCGGGTGGGCGTATTGGTTTGTGTTGCTGCTGCTTTGGCTGCCGCGGTCGAGGATGGTGGCCACGAGGGCTGTGTGGCCGAGCATTGTGGCCCAGAAGATTGCGGGGAGGTGGCCGCCGTCGTCGCGGATGGGGAGCTCGTAGAGGAGGGGGGTGAGGAGGGTGTTGCAGAGGCGGTTGGCGCGCAGGAGGCGCGAGAGGTCTCGGTGTGGGAGGTGGCGGGCGGTTTTGAGGAGGAGCTCGGGGGGCAGGTTGAGGAGGGGGAAGGACATTGTGGGGGGCGTGGAGGGGGGGGAAGACAAGGTGAGTGTGTATTTTCAGATCTGTGGACTTTGTAGTAGTAGTGGATTGAGCCTAATCTAGAGTATATAGCGGAGTTTACGTTCGTAGAGTATGGTATGTCCGATATCTCGAACGTTTCGCAATTAGCTGCATGCATAGCACACTAACATATACCCACTTGCACTTATTAGATTGATATGTATCTAGTGCTCTAGAAGTAGAAGTAAGTAAACATCTGATCCAATCCTACCTTTGATAGTGCCTATCCAACACCAGTTTTAGACTCTGAATCTGCGCCAGAGCTTCGACCTTAGTCCAAGACCATCTGTTGCCTGCCTGATATTACATAATGCTTATAAACTACTTTTGGCTCCCAGTCCATCCGGCCACAGTCTACAGTCCAAACAGTCCGCCTTATTCTCCTAATTCTGTTACTGACAATGACAATGTCTCAGTCGACTTAGACAGCGACTACAGTCGGGCGCGGTTGTGTAACAGCCTATCCACGTTGATTAGATTAGATCAGATTAGACTAGATCAGCTCACTGCCCTGGTTACACACCCAGAGTGACACCCCATGAACCCAAACCCACCCAACCCAAACCCAACCCAAACCCACCCACCCACCATCCACGTCCCCCACACCAGCCCCTTTCCAGACCCTTCAAAAAAAAAAAAAAAAAGCCCCCCGCTCCCTGGAACCACATGTCCACCATGACGTGTAACCCACCCGTTCTAAATATAATAATGGGGGACTGTTAATTTGGTGATTACTGATCCTGACGTGGTGCGACCGTTGCATGACCCGAATCAGGCCTGGCGAGTGAGATGCTGTGATAGAGGGAGGGGCGTTCGTCTCATCGCCAGTGGTGAGGGGTTGGGTGGGTGCAGAGTGCAGAGTGCAGTATGTATGCAATGTATGTATGTGTATCATGTAGGTACATACATGTAGTTTATGTAGCTTAGATTTTTTATTATGGTATGGTCTACCGCCGCCTCTCGAGTAGAGGGGGGGAAGCTGGATTAAAGACAGGAGTAGATATACAGTATAGTAGGGCGTAAATTCGTAAAGGTGAGTTACTTGAGTAGAGAGAAGAAAAAGAAGAAGTGAGGAGAGGAGAGGATTAAAACAGGAGCTACCACAAAAGAATAGTCGAAAGTCGTAAAAGAAATGTAAAAAAACAAATATAAAAAAACATAAAAAAACAAAAGTAAAGTATAGTATAAAACCTCTCCACTACATGTATCTACCCACCCATCCATCATTATCATAAAATATCAAGCCCAACGAGGACTGAAGGGAAAAAAAAGTAAGAAAAACCCTCCCAAAAAGAATGCTAAATTTCAAAGTTAGAACGCCACCTATCCGAAATGTAAAGGGAAAAGAAAAAAATCAATCGAAAAAAAAAGAAAAGAGGAAAGAAAAAAAAAAAAAAGAAAAAAAAAGATCTCAGATCAAGCCACCCGGCCCGTTGCCAATGACCGTAATCTTCTTCTTTAGCTCATTCCTCCTCCGTTCGTCAACCGCCTTCTTCCTCGGATCCTTAACCATATACCTCTCAAACACATCCTTAAACCTCCTCGCCCCAGGACTGGTCACCTCATCGCCACTACCGAGACTGCCCACATCCAACATTGTTGTCGCCGTTGGTGTCATCGTCGCCGTCGTCGAGCTAGCAAGTGGTGACGAGTCCGGTCTCCCGCGCATAGAGCCGCGCTGCGTCGCTGTCGACACTGGGCGCGTGGCCGTCGAGACTGGACGCGAGGAGCTCGGCGTAGGTGTGCCCTGTGGCTGAGGCGCCGAGATGGACGCCTTTTCGATACGTGCCGACTCGGGACGCAGGACGCTCTTGCTTCGGGCGAGTGTCACAATTGACCCGGAACGGCCAGTGGCAACCCTGGACCCGACGCGGAAGATACCGTTTCCATTTGATGATGATCCGGAGGATGTGCTGCCTCTGTTTGTATTGTTGGGGTTGAGCGTTCCGGCTTCGGCGCTGCGTCTGTTACCCGCGAAGGGCTCCTCCTCCTTGATTTCGTGGATTTCCTTTGTCCCCATTTTGCGTATGCCCTCCTTTGCGGCTGCCACGGGGACACGGAGGTCTAGCTTTCTGCGGACGTTTATAACGCTTGGGAGGTGGAAGTGGTTGAGAACAGCGTTGCGCCAGCCCTCCTTGATACTTTCGGCCTCCGAGTAGTCGCTCCATCTACTATCTGGCCGCATGCTGGCGTGGTGTAGGTTAGGGATTTCTAGGTTAACCGGGCTGACAGATTCCATCGGGTATTTAGTGCGGAAGGACGTTGCTTGAGATGATGAGGGATCCATCATTGCTGCCATGGCATTGAGCTCCGCCTTCCGTGTTGCATTGTTACTTGTAGTAGTGGCATCATAGGCTTTATTCCACGCCGGGTGCATTGTCTGCACCACCGGCGGCGATGGCGAGCGGCTTTCCGGCACAATAAACTCCGTCGGCACGATATTGTAAGCATCTGTTCCCTCTAGTGGCAGCGCGCTAAACACTACCGGGAGCTCTGTTAGCTCAAAACTCTGCGCCGATGTCCTTGGCCCAATTGGTGCCGACGGTGACCGTTTAGGTAGCCGAATAGACGACGTTGACGAAGAGCGACTTGAAGCGTTTGACTCGTTCGACTTCATCTGCCCCATCGTCTGTGCGCGTCGCGGCTTCGGCACTGATAGGATGTCTGCTGAGCTCTGAGAGTGCGTGGGGTGGTGTACGAGCTTGAACGCCACCCCACTGTCGATTGGGCTTCCTTTACGTTTCATGCCATCGTCATCATACCCCCGCATCTCAGAGAACCGCGCCCGTACCACATGCTTCGGCTGAGGATTTTCAACCTTGGGTTTTACAAAGCGGCCGCTTGAGGAGCTGGTACTACGTGCTGGTATGGAGCGGTCGAGGCTCCTGATGCTTCCGATACTTGGTGTCTTTTTTGCGCCGACGGAAAGTGGGCCCCAGGGCTTTAGTGAAATGGGCTTTGCGGGGGTCTCGTTGTCAGAGACGTCCCAGTTGTCAATGATTGGGTCTTTGATGATTGGTGTGGAGACACGGGAGCTAGCAACGGGCGGGTGACCGATACCAATACCGAGGATTGCGTTGGCTTTACCGCCACCGGAGGACTGCACAGAGAGACTGGAGTAGTTATGCTTTACCGGGAGCCGTGAACGGCGGGAGTCCCTAGACGACGAGGATGAAGATGATGAGGAATTGCGTTTTGAGGTTGATGATGGGCGGAAGCTAGTTGACGGTGCGTAGGGTGACTGCATAAAGAAAACAAAATCAGCATTGCCTCACGATAATTGGCCCTCAGCAGCAACATCAACTACACAGCTGGTAGTCTGGGGGGGGCGTCTAGAACGCACCATAGGCGGCGTAGCCGGCGTACTCGGTGTCTTTATCCCGTCCCTGCCGTCCCTGCCATCCCGACTATTCCTCGCAGACCGCCTGTCCCTCTCATCACTCAACCTCTTCAGACTCTCCCTCCTCTTCTGCCTCCCCACAAAAACGACCCGTTCATTATCCACCAAGCTCTCCGCCCTCGAGCTTGCCGCACTACTAGTATCGCTCGTATCACTGTCGCCGTCAAACAGGCCAGAAACATTTGTCGGGCTGTCGAGACGGATCTGCTGTTCCTCAACCTCGTCGAATTCGGGCGAATAAACCGTTGCCGGCAGCGTATAAGGCTCCTCCTCCTCCTCTTCCTTCTCTTGCACTGGTAGGGGCGTCGGCCGGGAGTATCGCTGGCGGCGTGACATTGTACTGCTGCACTGTTCGTTACTGTGCTCCTCTCTGTGCTGTTCGGTGGATTCTGCTTCAACTTCTGAGGGCGTGAGGAGAATAAATTATGTGTGCCTGCGGAGAAAAAAAAGTAGTGTCGTAGCGTGTCTTAGTTGAGTGGCTGGTTAGATAAGTATGTGGAGCTATGAGCAGCAGAAGTAGCAGCAGCAAAGGAAAGCTATGTCTGTGTGGAACCGCGTAAAGTAAATTAGCTTATGGGTCTGAGTCTGATTATCTTTTTTCTGGCGGGTCGCTAAATTGTGGATTGAGCCGTGAGACAGTGCGTGTATCAGATACGAGCCGAATTAACTAGCTAGAGAAGAAAATGGAAAATGGAGAAAGGAAGTTAAGTTACCGACCTTTCCCTTTCTTTCTTTCAGTTACCAAGAAGGTGAAGTATCGCGAGTGCGAGAGCAGGCAAGAAGTTAAAAGCGGGAGAGAGGGAGAGAGAGAGGGGGAGAGAGAGAGAGAGAGAGAGCAAGCTCACTTACTCACACACACCACGAGGGAGAGGGAGAGGGGGGGTGGTAGGCACAATAAGAAACACAACCATGGCAGCAAATCTCATTGAACAAAGAGAGTTCATTCCATTGGAGTAACATTTTCGCCAGCTCCACCCCCTCAATAAGAAAAGAAAAGAAAAAAAGAAAAAAGGAAGAAGCGTGATTGACACCCAATAGCCGGCCGGTGGGGGGTGGAGATTGGCGAGCGGAGTGCTTCCCTATTCATGCTGTTCATGCCAACTGAAATGGTGAATGATGATTGTTGGATGGATTGGATGGACTGACATTGAAATTGGTTATTCAGGGTGGGAGGTACAGAACAGATGACAGACAGGGTGGATTAGGCAGGGTACATGATGTGCAATTGCAATTGTATTTAGCTTCTTGTAGCTACATGTATTGATGTTGATGTTGATCCAGAGAGTAGACGGAAGTGAAGGAGGGGGAGGAGAGTCAGTCAGATACGGATAGAGACAGCCAGGTACCCCCTTCTTCGCTTCCGTTCCCTGGTGATCGTCTACATAGAGTAAATTAAGATCCTAATCTCCTACTCCTATTCTATTTGTATTCCGATGTAATGTTTCCTCCTCCTCCTCCTCCTCCTCCTCCTCCTCCTCTCCTCCACTATCTACCAACCTACTCTATCTCCTCACATCCGTCACAACTCCTCCTAATCCACGGACCACCGCAAACCCGCAGATCTAGGCCTCACTCGCACGATAACCCACCACACACACATACCACCACACCCCCATCTTGGCAAGCCATCACCACCACCACACCTCAGATCATCCTCCGATCGGTTTTTCCGGTCACAATTACCCCCCCCCCCCCAGAAAGCGGATCTGATGGCTCCACGATACCTGTTCTACTTGTAGATAGGTAGTTTATCTATGTGCTCGTTTACCGCCATTAGAACCAGAAAATGAAGTTTGCTCGGGCAAGGATAATTTGTATGGAGTGGCGATGACCTCTCCTACAAATCATCTCTGTCACTTGTATCTTCTGGGTTCTTTTCCGTGGTAAACGAGTACCTACATACCCGCTATATGGAACGAGCAATATATTTTTTTTAAAAATCGCTCTTCCGCCATCGAGATCTGGATTTTGTTCTTGGTCGGCGCGGGGTGAGGGTGAAAGCCGGAGGAGGAGCAGACAGTAATTAGCCGCTCGCAGGTGCTATCCGACGGACTATCATTCACCATCATCACCATCACCGTATCGGTTTCAATAGGCAGACAGACACACCGCAGCAGGCAGACAAGACAGGGCAGGAAAAGGAAAAATGGAAGGGCTTCCGTTATCTTCCACGCCCATGCTCTCTAAGAGTACCTATCGAGCGAGGACCCTACATACATGTATATTACATGAATGGATGACGATGACTACTGGTGATGCTGGATCGCCGTCGGGATGGACGGATGATGGTGGTGGACGTGCACCAGTAGTTGGGGGGCTCTCGGGTACATGTAGTTGGCATAGGTAGAAAACATGTATATCTGGGTTCTTCTCTTTTTATTTTTTTATTTTTCTAAACCCCCGATTTCGTGCTTGCGACGGATACACGCTTCAGTCCCTTCCTGGACAGGTGGGCATAGGCTTGTGGATGTCGACTTTGATGTTCCTCGGAATAGTGACGGAGGTAGGTTTTTTGTGATGGTTATAGATTCTGATATCACGAAGGCAAGCTCCCCACGAATTGAGCTCTCCACCCGCGTATCTAGCTACTGGTATGTACTCTAAGTAAGTACCGCTACATAGAGTACAAGTCAACAAAACTCGGAGTACTCACATGCAGCGCACCCCAACCTCCCTCTCCAATATGACTGGTGGGTTGCCCTCCACGCTCGCCCGCCCGAGCTACCTACATACATTCACTCAGTCCCACCATGCCCACTTTAGCATTTGTATTATGTTTTCTTGTAATGTAGGCGATGAACCCTTTAATAATTAAGTAGGGGTGGTTGTGTTACAAAACTGAATAAGAATTCTGTTTTTCAGATCCCCGGAATTCGTCACGATGGGTGGTGGTTCATCGAAGCTTTTTAGAGATGAATTCTCCGTATCCCCGGCGCACCACCTGGACACACACACTCCGAAAGAATGTAGATGTAGTTATTTCATGTGGCCGGCCGACCCATCTGCCAGCACAACACACCTGATTCAGTCTCAGTTGGTGGTCAATTGCCTTGCAGGCTTGCCTTCCCTCCCACGTTCCGCATCCAAGCCCGTGCCCAGGTTTATCTTGTCTTGTTCTTTATCTGCCATGCCAGTCAGTCAATCGGTCAATCAGTCAGTCAATCAGTCAATCTGTAGGGTTTAGTAAGTAGGTAGGTACATACATGTATCTAAGTCAATCTGCAAATTAGTCAGTTAATCAGTCAATCAGTCAGTCAAATCAGCCAAGTGCTGCTGCTGGGTTTCTGGGTTTCTGTCAGTAGGTATTGCGGCTCTCGTTCCCATTCCCCCCCCCCCCCACATGCAGCCAGCAGCAGCAGGGCATCATCCATCTCTTCTTCCGGATCCCTGTCACAATTCCTCTGCCAAGCCATTTACCGACACTACCCCCACAAGACAACCCTAGACCACACACTCTCTCCTTCCCTCCCCTCCTCATCTAGAGTAGGTCCGGCCGGTATCTCTCACGCTCATCCATCACTCACTACATACATGTAACCTACCGGGTACACACAATTCTAGCTACAGTACCACCAGGCTACTAGCCAAGCCACGATTTCCCCCTCTGTCGGGTCGGCCGTTGTGTAATACCCTGAAGTTGTCTCTCCACACACATCATCACCCCTTGAATTCCCCGAAGCGAAGTGAAGCTGTGAGATTGTGTGATTGTGATTGTCTTGTCTGTCTGCACTTTCTCTGTCTGTGTTCTTTCTGATCCGTGTGATGACCCTTTCTGTCTTCTTTCAATGTGCACAAACAACCCCTGAGCGCTTTCGGACGAAGACGACGAAGACGAAGACGACGGGACCAGACGAAAGAAGAGAAAAAAGAGAAAGAGAGAAGAGAAAGAGAACAGATAACCATTACTGACTACTGACTATTGACTATTGACTACCCCTCCATCATCGTTAACATCGTCAACATTAACAACAAAAAACATCATCATCACCACCATCATCTCATCACCTCATCTCCCCTCCCTCGTCCGTTCACCATCTACCCACCTTCCCTGTCCTCGACCTGATCTCCTCAACCTCCTCGACCCTCCTCATCCTCCTCATCCTATTACCTCTAATTTACCATTAAAATTCCCCCCCTCCAAATTCCAATACTCCCCAAAAAAGGCCACGCAAGCCGTAAGCTCACCCACCCTCTCACCCTCTCTCTCTCTCTCCCCCACCATTATTACTATCACGATCCCGTATATCCGTACCCCTGGGACAGAAGAGCTATTTACAGCTCCATCAACAGTCAGCCACACATCCAGCCAGTTGTATATTCCGTGCTTTCTATATTCTGTTCTATTGTTCTATTGTTCTATTCTTAAAGTTCCCCCCCCCACCCACTCACCCCCACCCCCGATACAGCACAGTACAGAACTGCACGGCACTGCACAGACCACAAGTTAAAGTGCCCGTGAGGAGGAGAGGAGGAGGAGGACTTAATTACATATTTGCGCCCTCCAGACCCAGACCCAGGCCCAGGCCCACCCACCTTCCCTACCTATCTATAGTTAGTCATGGGTAAAGACGAATATGACGAGTTCGGCCTCCGAATACGACGGGTGCCCGAGCCCGAGCCAGCATCCACATCCACATCCACATCCGCACCATCTCTCACTCCTAAGCAACCCAGCGTTACAATCTCCCCGCTGCCTCCACCTCCACCCCCACCGCCACCTCCACCCCCCACCGAGATGTCCGCCTCTGACAAGAAATGGAACGAGAAGAAGATGTTCTCCGAAGACCCCTCAGATCCGCCGTCGACCATTGGCACCGGTGGCCCCGTCTCGGAGTGGTCACACCAGCAGATTGTCCGCCGCGCCGAAGACACCGACCACAAGCCCGCGCTAGTTGAAGAGGAAACAGAGTGGCAGGAGATGCCGGCCTTCGCCTCCCACGACCTGTACGACGATGATGGGCGTCTGGTTGCGAAAGCGGCTTTAGATTCAGACGACGAGGACATCAAGGGCGGCGCGGCGAAGGGCTACACGCGCGTATACGACGACGAGGACACGCAGAGTGTAACAAGCATGGATGAGAACACAAGCTACTTGTTTAAAGAGGGAACGGACGACGATGAGGCGTCGCGCAACCCGCTGAGCCAGATGCAGGCGACGAAGGAGCTGCTAACGGAGGGGCAGCGAATTGCGTATGTGGGTGTGTGCAAGCTGGCCGTGGAGGAGATGACGGTGGAGGTGGCTAAGCTCGAGGGCAGCAAGGGGAAGAATATAAAGAAGGAGCTGAACGCCGCGAGGGAGAGCATGAAGATGTGGAGTCAGAAGATGATGGTGCGCCTGTACATGCACATGGATATATCTCCTGCTGGTGAGTTTTCTCGAGTACTTGGGGATTGGGGGAGTGGGAATTGCGGGTGAGCGCTGACGGTGTGCGATAGAGCAGATTATGATTGAGCAGCTTGCGGAGCACGGCGTGCTCTCGAGTGATCTCACGCCGACGCTCCTCAAGAACTCGCGAGTCTCCAATCCCATGGCTGCCGGGTCACCGGGTTCCCCGCGCCAGTCCTCGGTGCTATCGGACAGCGGTGATATCTCGGCGTCAGTCCCACCCCCATATTCAGAGAAGGATCTTCCGTCTGTCCAGGACCCCTCGCAGTTGAACTCCCAGACCCTCGATATTGACATCCGCTGGACGGTTCTCTGCGACCTGTTCCTGGTGCTCATCGCCGACAGTGTGTACGATGCGCGCTCCCGCGTCCTGCTTGAGCGCGTCGGAAACATGCTTGGTGTCCCTTGGCTCGACATCTGCCGCTTCGAGAAGCGCGTGACGGACGCCCTCGAGATCCAGGAATCCACCGAGCAGAACTGGAGCGAGCAGGAACACATGGAGACACGGATGAAACGCGCGAGGAACATGCGGTACATGATGATGGGTCTTGCAACTATTGGAGGAGGCTTAGTAATTGGGCTGAGTGGTGGGTTGCTGGCGCCTGTTATCGGCGCGGGGTTGGCGGCCGGGTTCACGACTATCGGGGTTGCGGGGACGGGCACTTTCTTGGCAGGAGCTGGGGGCACGGCAGTCATTGCGAGCACGATGGTTGCATCAGGGGCGGCAATTGGCGGGAAGGCAAGTTATAATCGGACGAAGAGCGTGACGACGTTTGAGTATAGACCGCTGCATAATGCAAAACGTGTCAACCTGATCATTACCATCTCGGGGTGAGTTTTCGTGACCTGATGGGAGAGGAGGGGAGGACTGGAGCTGATAAAGTGAGGTTAGATGGATGAGCGGAAAGGTCGACGATGTCCGATTGCCGTACTCGACGATAGATCCGATTATGGGGGATCTATTCTCCGTCCATTGGGAGCCTGAGATGTTGACCTCCATGGGGAAGACTATCAACATTCTCGCCACAGAGGTATATATATATCCCTATTATACATCTTCTCCCTCTTGGCTAACTTTAACAGGTCCTAACACAATCCCTCCAACAAATCCTCGGCTCTACCATTCTCGTCGCTCTCATGGCCTCTCTCCAGCTCCCCGTCGTCCTTACAAAACTCTCCTACCTCCTCGATAATCCCTGGTCCGTCTCTCTAGACCGCGCCAACGCCGCTGGTCTTATTCTTGCTGACTCCCTCATCAATCGCAACCTCGGCGTTCGCCCCGTCACCCTCGTGGGCTACTCCCTCGGCGCCCGTGTCATCTTCTCCTGCCTCAAGGAGCTGCAGCGCCGGCGTGCCTTTGGCCTCGTCCAAAACGTCTACATCTTCGGCTCTCCCGTCGTCGTCAAAAAGGACGAATACTCCAAAGCTGTCTCGGCCGTCGCTGGACGCTACGTCAACGGCTACGCCCGCAACGACTGGATCCTCGGGTATCTCTTCCGGGCCACGTCTGGCGGAATCCTCCGTGTCGCCGGCCTTGCTCCCGTCGAGGGTATCCCGGGCGTCGAGAACGTGGACGTCACGGACCTCGTTGACGGGCACATGGCGTACCGTGCGGCGGTCCCGAAGCTCCTACGGAGGGTCGGCTTCGTCGTGCTGTCCGACGAGTTCACCGAAATTGAGGATCCGGACCCAGACCGGCACCGGGAGCGCCAGCGCGAGCTTATCAGCGAACTTGATGAGGCACGTAAGGAGCTTGACAAGAAGCCGAAGCGCTTCACCTTCTTTGGCCGTGGCACTAAGGATGCCGCAAAAAAGAAGGAGTGGGAGACTTATGAGGACCCCTCTGCCACAGCTGCCAAGGAGGCCGCCGCCAAAAAGAAGAAGGAAGAGGAGGACTCCAACTCCGACGTCCTCTTCGACGTCGACGCCATCCGTGCAGAACTCGCTCGTTCCGGCCGCGAAGACCATCTAACCGTCCGAGAGCTCAATAGCACCCTCCCGACACTAAAAACCAACACGGGCATGCTCGGCGCGCCCACGGCAAACCTACGTCACTCCAAGAGCTTTGGTGACCACCGCTCGCCTGTCAAGAACGGCTTCGGCGCCGACAGCGATAGCGAGGACGAATTTGGGAACCGTCGGCGGAGGCCGGGCGAGGAGGAGGCAACCATGTCGTTTGACATGGGCGGATACCAGCCGCCGACGCCAAGGACTGGCTCCGGAGGGTATGGGAGCCTGGGACTGGGCGCGCAGAGCAGCAGAGGCTCGGCGGGCGCGTATAGGACGCCGCAGAGGAGCACGAGCATGTATACGACGCCGAGCTATGCCGCTGCCGGTGCTGGTGCGGGAGCAGGGATGGGGATAGAATTCGGCGCAGGGATGGGGATGGAGAGTAGGAATGTGTGGGCTGACGATGACGATGATGACGAGTTTACCGGCGGCGGGGAGGGGGAGATGACGATGACTTTTGCTTGAGGTTTGACTTAGACGGGTTGACGGGTTGACGGGTTGGATTGGCTTGGGTTTTTGTTTATTGGCTGGACTGATGTGATGATTTGATGGTGAGAGGGGTGGGTTGGGGGCTGGGTATGTTATTTGCTTCGATTTTGCTTTGATTTTTATTTAGGTATTGGTGTTAGCGTGTGTATGTTTTTATTCTTCTTTATTTCTTGTGATTGCTTATTTTTTTTCACTGTCTATTTGTTACTTATTGCACCCCCCCCCCTCTCTATCCCCCCCTTCTGTCCCCCCTTTCTCCACTCCCTGTCTGTCCTGAATATGGTTACAAATCACCCATTCATTCATTCAGCGGTAATTCTACAGCCGTCGCCGCCACCGTCGCAGCAGCAGCGGAGGAGGAGGGGTATGTATTGCATAAGACAAGATCTGGTCTGGATGTGGTTTACATTTTAAACGGCGTTTTTTTTCCTTTCCTTCTTTCTTTTTGCTCTAAAGTGTAAATTACCGAAAGTTGCTATTTACGAAATAGAGACTTTGACTTCCTGATTAGGATGGGATAGGATGGGGTGTGAGTGTTGAGTGTGGGTCATGGGGCGTCACTCGCATATCACATCTAACTACCACAACCACAGTGGGTGCGTAAGGTCTGTATGATAAACCTATACAACGACATGGCCCCGGCACCACGAAGCTAGCATGTGGGTAGCGGGCATTCATACACTATCACTCGGACCGCACTACGCCAGGCACAATGTCAAGTCTAGATTTCCCCCCTCTCCCTAATTTATATATGTGTGCTTGTGTGTGCACCCCGGGATAGGCACCCGGCCATTATTGCTGTCTAGAGCACATGGCCGCAGCAGGTATACGGTAGGGTGGGGCCTTGGCACCAGTGTAGGAGAAAAGACAAGACAGCACACCCAGCCAGAGCGGCGGGGGGGTGGGGTCATGGAGCAACCGGCTTAACCAGGCGCTAAGATTGGGGGGATCGGGGTGTACGGAGCTTATACATAGGCCAAGCTATAAAGCGGTTTATTTCCGCCGTGGCCTTGCTTCTAAATTCTCTTTGGGTACGTTGTACCTGGGCTGTGAGGGGAGACGGGTTGAGTTGGTGGACGGGTCGACGGCTTGTAATGTAATGTTATTTATCTTACGCTATGGTGGAGAGTAGTTGGCCCACCAGCTGCAGGGACGGCCGCGGGGATCGGGTCCGCCCCCATGCCACGCAACGTGGCGGGGACACCTCCCCCCCGCCGCCGACCGCCCACTATCCCTAGACCGGCCTTATAGTGCATGGAGTTCTGTTGTATTTGATCTGGTGGGGGGGTAAGGTGGCCGAACTCCTACCCTCGCAGTCACAGCGAAGGCTGGAACTTTGCTTAATATAATTTGATTCTCACCCGCACCTTCAAGGCTAACCCTTCAGTTTGTTGGCTGACGCTACTTTGGAGGGCTACTATGCTTATCGTGCGGAGCCTGCGCACCGGTACCGATCCGGGTTGGGTGGATGGCCATGTCCAGGGGAACGCCATGTGAGTACACACATATGTGCTCAAGCCAACCACTAGCCAAAACCCAAGTGCAATCCGGGACTGGTGGTGGTAGTGTTTGCGAGCGCTAGGGAGGCTGGAAGTTCTTTGTGGGGTTACTATCACAGCGGTGTCGAGTGATAGCATGTGAAGGCTACATGTATCTGTCTATCATGCAACGTGGATGCAGGTGTAGGACCGGCTATCTTGGGCTTGCAAATGGCTTGTATCTGTTCGTGACTTTGCTTTGCCCCTACATTATATTACTGGTTGCGGATGGAATGGAGGTAGTGATTATCCCCCTCATAACGGAATCAGGATACATGAGCCTGACCTAGCCTAGTACACACAAAAATAGAGGCTGAGCCGGCCCTTGCTCGCAGAAAGCTGTGTACCATAAGGGCAGTTCCAATATCTCAATAGGCTTCATTGAAGTTTATTCCACTGCGCCTTTGGCCCGTAAAACAAGGTCTATTTAAAAACATGCTTGCATCGTTGCATAAGCGTGTATGTCAATCCCGTCGAGGCTCTCTTTCATCAGGTCGAGGGTCATTATTCTCCACCACCGTGGCGACTCGCAAAATGTCTTGGGCCGTGGTTAATGACCAAAAGGCGGGCTATCCCTTTTAAATAGTGGATGTCGTACAAGACTCTATTGTCATAGCTAACGCTCTAAAACTTGAATTTGTGATTGGCCACTCCTATGATCATGTGGTGTGCGGCTATGAAAAATGAAGTACTATGAGCATGGTTTAGATATATAATGGTCCGGAGATATTTTGCCGAGCGTAGCAAAATGGAGGATATAAGCGTCGTTCCGGGGAGGGATGCTGTAAAGATTAAGTAAGTGAGCATCCAGGCAGGTAGAAACCCACTACTCGTTTCTCATTTAACCTCAAGCCTTGGAGTAAAAGGCTCAAGCCGGCTCAGGCTTGTTGAAGTGTGAGTCACCCAAAGTGAGCCGAAAGATTGAGCTCAAAGATTGAGCTGGCTTGACTCATGAGCCACTTCATTCTCCATTCTTGAGGGGGCAGTCGTTCCCTGGCAGAAACGCCTGTACATGTACTCTGAATGTGTTGCCCTTGTGTTTTAATGTCTGTTTTCGCACCGCTTGCAATATAAAATACTGCAGCAGCGTTCTAAATGCCTGTATTCCGTTGTGGTAGCCGCCTAAGAGTTTAATCGAGGCAGGAACAGGTTTTTATAAACGATTACTCAGTGGTATATAACATGGCCTAGCAAAATCAGCCTACATAGTAACGATTCCCAAACTGTAGCCTTAACTGCGCCTCAAATGGTGATGCCTAGAAGCACTGGCTAGAGATCTACCACATGGATCAGTGCATATACCCAAGAAGACTGCACGGTAAATACTCAGCTAGCCACGGTTCCGAACGACTGCACACGCATGCAGGTTGTAAGGCAAGTCTCTGTATTCCTTCTGGCAACTCCCATCGCCGGATAGATAATCCCCCCGTTATTTCTGATTTAATTCAAGGCTTTGTAAGCAGGTCAAGGCCGGGCCTTCATCACTCACTATCACTCGTAATCAGATACCTGGTCAACACACCACAAAACTGGCCCCGGCCCAATCTTTTGCAGATTCTTACCCTCAGTGGTCGGGCAGACACACCAACTGATGTGCGATCCGCAAGATGTTTCAGGGATTGCTCGTTGTGGCAAATTCTTGACACCACTCCCGTGATACCCACATCTGCAGGGTCCAGAATCCAGATCCCGCCGGTGGATTATGCGAAGGAGGGAGAGGGCACAAGAAGGGGGGGGCTCGGGGAGGATATATGAAGGAGCTATGTTTCCAAAGGCGTTTCGATGGAGATATCGAAATATCGATTGTTGTTAGCATCGGTTAGAGCGCGCCGTTATCAGTGCCGATATAGTTGTCTCAGATCTTGGTTATGTGGCTTATCAGAGTGAACGGGATTGGGAGCTGCGATAGATAGGATCATGTAGGAATACCTACGTAGATGAACGACCTGGAAATTTCTCTTACATCAAATCTGAAGTGTGGGGATGAGGAGGGCCGGGATGGCACATGTAAAAACTAAACAAAAACAAAAATACACAACGCAGAATACGAAAAATTTATGTTCATGTCAGGTTTGTAGACTACATGTATGTGATCTAACGCAGATATCGACACACATAACGCGCCTAGGAGCTTTTCGAAGCTGCTTGTTACCAAAATACCAAAAGATGACAGAAAAACAATCGACGGAAGGATTGTTGATGAGGCTGATGGAACAGCAAAGAACGACTGGAGGTCTTTGGAAAGCGATGGAAAGTCTTGGGTAGCACACTAACCTCTTTCGGAACCATCCGGCTGCGCTTCTTTTCCACCCGCCAGAGAGGAAGAGAGAGTCAAGGGCCCACTTCTTTTTTCTTTCATTTCTCTGCATACATAGGAAGGACACCTCTCCCCTCCTCTCTTCTCTGCTTCTCTCAAAACCCCATTTGTTCTCTCAAGCTTCGTTTCAGCACCCCTCACCTCTGCCTGCTTCTCCGCGACAATAACAACTAACCAACCTCCCCACTAGTCAATTCACCCCTCCCCCGCGCTGCTCCTATTGATAGGACTCTTCTATCCCCAACAAAAAGATATAATCATCACATCCTTGAAGAAGCACATCGAGGTCGAGAGATAGTTCTCAACCGAGCGACTTAAAGACTCTTCTTATCTTAATCTCACAAAAACCACATACACATCATGTCGCAAAAAGCAGAGAAAAACCGACTCTACAAGGTCCTTGAGATCGATCCTTCTTCCACAGAGACCGAAATCAAGAAGGCTTACCGAAAACTTGCTATGGTAAGTTTTATTTCCCCATGTTCTTGAGGATTCATGCTTTCCGTTTCATGTGACCACGAAACTTCTTGAGGCTTGTTTACCCGGATACTAATGTGGTACATGGCTGTTTTAGAAATATCACCCTGGTACGCGATAACATATCTTCCACCCCCACCCCTTAATCGTAGCACGACTGCAGATAAAGAAAGAGGAGAAGAGGAACGAAAAGAAAAGATATCAAAAAGTTCTTTTCGTCTTTTTCTCCTTTTTTTCCCCCCCTTCCTTTTGTTTCCCTTTATAGAGTATAGGGGGACTAACAGCTGCAACCTTGCAGATAAAAACGCGCACAATCCTGAGGCCGCTGAAAAATTCAAAGAAATTGGTCATGCGTAAGCTTGCCCTTCTGCTATTATAGTCCAAATTTCAAGTGCTAACTTCGGATTGCACAATAGTTATGAAATTTTGTCGGATCCCCAGAAGCGATCAGTTTACGACCAGTATGGTGAGGAGGGCTTGTCTGGCGATGGTGGAATGGGAGGTGGAATGTCTGCCGAGGATTTGTTCTCCCAGTTTTTTGGTGGCATGGGTGGCGGTATGGGCGGTATGTTCGGTGGCGGGATGCAACAGCAGGGTCCTAAGAGGGTGAGTTTCCCCTATTTTCCGAATGACTTCGGAAGCCGTCCATTACGAAATAGACAAGACTAATGTCGAACAGAGCCGAGATATCATCCACGCCCATAAAGTATCTCTCGAGGATTTGTACAAGGGCAAGGTCTCTAAGCTCGCGCTGCAAAAGAGTGTCCTGTGTTCCAAGTGTGATGGTCGCGGTGGAAAGGAAGGCGCAATGAAGAAGTGTACCGGCTGCAATGGTCAGGGTATGAAGACCATGATGCGTCAGATGGGACCAATGATTCAGAGGTTCCAGACTGTTTGCCCGGACTGTAACGGTGATGGAGAGATCATCAAGGAGAAGGATAAGTGCAAGGGCTGCATGGGAAAGAAGACCATTACCGAGCGAAAGGTCCTCCACGTGCATGTTGATAAGGGTATGCAAGATGGCCAGAAGATTACTTTCAACGGAGAGGGAGATCAAGGCCCCGATATCATTCCTGGAGATGTCATCTTCCTTATTGAGCAAAAGCCCCACGCTAGATTCCAGCGAAAGGGGGATGACCTCTACTATCACGCCGAAATTGACCTGCTTACCGCCCTGGCTGGCGGCTCTATTGCAGTTGAGCATCTCGACGAGCGCTGGTTGACAGTATCCATCGCACCTGGCGAAGTCATTAGTCCTGGTAAGTTAAACACTCTTAAGTATTAGACTTACGAGTAACTAATTTCATCCACTAGGTACCGTTAAGGTAGTACGTGGTCAAGGTATGCCCTCATACCGCCACCACGACCATGGTAACCTCTACATCCAATTCGATGTGAAATTCCCTCCGGACCACTTCAACACCCCCGAGCAGATTTCTCTTCTCGAAGCCATCTTGCCACCAAGGAATATACCTGAAATCCCGGCGGATGCTATGATCGATGACGTTTCCTTGGAAGAGGTCGACCAAAGCCAGCAAGCACGTGTGCAGGCTTCTGCGCAAGGCATGGACGAAGAGGACGAAGGTCACCAGGGTGGTGAGAGAGTCCAATGTGCGTCGCAGTAAACTGAAATGTACAATGAAAGCTTTCTTTTTCTTATCCCTTTTCATTTTTCTTTTTCTTTTTTCTTTTTTTTTCTTTCTTTTTTTGTTAGAGAAAATGGGGAATTTATGATGCAACGGTTCTGGTCTATCTTGTCTATCTTGTATTTCGTGCCGGGTTTGATGGTGGCGTAGCTTGTCGTTGCAGTATTGTTCCGGGGTTGGACGCCAAGGGATATACAACACGGTTCATACACTAAAAGTCAACTATCTTACCCTGGGCCTCCGCTTTCTCCATTTAACCATTTCATTTTCTGTATGTTTTATTGTCATTTGGAATTTGTGATGCAGGTTTGGCCTGGTATTGGGTGGGGCAGGGGTCTTTCATCTTTCCTTTTCGGGTTCTCTCTTGTCTCCTATATTTTTACTTTTAACTAGGTTCTTACTTCTTTTACCTTTTATCTCTTCTGTTTAAAGGAATGGATCACAATAAACGGTTACAGTTTTTTCTTTTCTTTTTTCTTTCTTTCTTTTATCAATACAGAGAATGAGGGAAGGGGCTCGAATCCAAGTGTGGGGATATTTAGGTGATGGTAATGTAGGTCTTGTTTTAGCTATAGTTCTAGTTCATAGAATCTCACTCGCTCTTGTCAGCTTGGCGGTGTCATTACCAGACATAGCTGTGCCAAGGAGTGACTACATCCTAACATACCGGGCAATATTTGAATATAAAAACTTCCGGCAATGACAGTCTAGCGACTACGCCTTTATCCTAGGACATAAGCTTGGGAACCATACCTCAACGGTGTAAAACTTAATGAGTTTGTAGCTCGACCTTGGGGATGTCTAATGTATATAGTTATCATGGTGGGAAATACTAGTTTGAAGGGGTACTCTTGTTAACAATAACAACTTGTCACTACACAAATCATGTCCCGCTATCTCTAGAACCAGCTCAAAACCGGTGTGTTAACGAGAGCACCGTTCTAGCTAGCTGTCTCGCTTTATCACGATATGGTCGTGGCATGCCTCGCGGACCAATTACCTGGAGTTTGATGGATTAGCTCCGCTAGCTGGTTGTGGTGCGTTAGAATCGGCGTTATATATATGTTCGACGGCAGTACTCCAGTATTAAGGGTAAGTGAGTAAAACATGGTGGTGTAAAACAGGAATAATAACAGCATAAGCCACACCGCCACGTTCTACTCACTTACCCTTGATATATTACCGGAGTACATACCAGTATTATAAGAAGCCAAGCCTGCTCGAGCAGACCATCATGCACCTAGGGTGCTGCTGGAAAGTGATGCATATTCGATGGCTTATCAACCTCCGGTCTTACGATTGTTTGATAACCCATACATTATCAACCGCCTTACCTGCCACATGGGGTTATGTATTTACAGGTTAATGTAGGTATCTAGATTCCCTTTATGGCCAGGAATTAGAGGGGGGAAAAACGAGTCTGTTGTTAGCTCTTTTCTGGGAGCTTTATCATTCGTTTTTACTACCTCGGAGTGTCTTCTTTCCTATAAGTAAGCATTGTGTGCTCAAAAGGTTTCTAAGCAGCTGTGGTTTTAGTAGAGAGATCGTGTACCCGAAACTTTTATCTAGCAATGATTTTGTGTTGAGGTATTTTAGTTTATTTAGGGTATGCGTGTATGAGGTATCAATTAGTTAATTTATTTAGCATTGCCAAGTCAAAATTTTACACCACTTTCCAACGGCCTGATTGATTGATTTGATAACTCATATTCCAACACCCTAAGTACCGGATGTTGAGGGTAAGTGATCAGAATCTGATAAGTGAATGTTGCGGCGAATACGTGTAATTGTCTTATCAGATTCTGATCAATTTTCGCTACAGTACCCTAGTACATATATATAATTATTATAGTAGTAATTTTATATGCGAATTTATCCTAAATGTAAGCTACAATTGATTGACATTGACCTGGCTGGTAAATAAGTATGAAAAGGTCTAAATGACACAGTTCTCATTAGACGCGATGTACAGTAACACGTGGTGCAAAAGGACACATTTGATCATCACGATCCAAAGTGATACACATACACTTCTATTAGTCACCATAAACTATTTTCACTTTCACGAATCTAAAGTAGACTTTCACGGCCCAACACCCACACTACACGAAGCCTCCAACCTGTACGGATCTTGACTTTTATGTTCCAAATTCTCCGTAGTCTGTGCGAACACCGACTTTCCTGGCCCAAGCTCTATAGCGTACTGCTTATCTTTATAGGTATATATACCAACCTTGGATTTCACAGCCCGATCTCTACAGTGCACAGATTTTCTTCGTTTTCGCGATCATGTCTTCCGGCCTGGAACTTTGTGAAGGCCACTTACATGTATTAATCCCAATGGGAGAGTTCAAGGGTGATCCAGAGTTAGGCCGTGAGTGACAAGCACACACCGTGCGCCTATCGGTCTGAAAAATGGACGTTCTCTCTGTCTCGGTTTTGTGTTTTATCGTAACGTATTGACAGGTATCAGGTATCAGGTGGTTTATCTTTGTTGTCTGCGCGGTATATTGGCCAAGACTAGACCAATAGCTTCTATTATCTACTTGGGGGTAATATCTTAAATAGGTAGTACGAATTGATTTGATTTTTTAGAGTCACCTATATCAAGATCGATAGTGCATATAGCAGCTAGATGTAGAATAGAATAGAATCGGTATATTGTTATTCAATATCGGAAAAGCTGATGTTTAAATTTTTCTTATCCTATCAATAATACCTAGGATTAAAAAAATTTTCCTCGGAAAGGTTTTCAGATGTAAACTATCTTCTATGAACTGTATTATTCATAGTGATTGGGTTCTAATAGATGGGTATCCCCGGCCCCAGCGCCCTGACACGGGTGAATTGCAAAGGGCCCAGACGAATCAACCTTGAACATGTTACAAAAAAGAAGCAAAACAAAGAATAAAACAAAGTTTATATATGTATCTACTATACCCCTAGGGCACCCTTTACGCTGCATTGTGACCTTCATGGACGGTTTTTATTTGTAGACATAATCCATCACTCGGTTTGATGGTCTCAAGTCTGGACCTCAGGCTAAAGAACTATTTGAAGCCAGCATTTCTACATGTGATGGATGCCCCGACGTTACGCCTGCTTGATGACAACGTTACATCTTTCAGCTCTGTCAAACCGTTATTTCCAAGCTGTCAGTCACTACACTAACTACATGGGTGCACCACAAACCGATCCGATCCTTGCCACAGTCAGGAAGCCAACTGGTAAGCGCCACATGTGTGTAGGTACATAGCCCTGTATATTCATGAGCCGGAAGACGCATCCTTTCGTTTTTTTTTCTATAGTACTAGTGTCTTTAGTCTTGGCAAACCTATTGGAGGGGCTTTATTTTTTCTCTCTTTTACTAGTATACCTATATGGCTGAGTAAGTGCCAGCGATTTGGGGCAAGGCACATACTTGAGACATGCATGACAAAAAAGCCTAGTTGCGTGTACTAGAGTGACTGTCCTTCATGTAGGTACGTACAACATCTAGAATACGTGATAAATACCGGGGTTTGGTAGTAGTTGCTAATTGTAATGCATGTGATTGGGGGATTTCTATCTGGACTCAGGCAATTTGGACCCTCAGCCTCCTTAGAGTAGGTTGAGTACATAGACAGCTAAAGCTTAAACAAATACGTATACTTTGCTTTCGAGATATTTCTTTTGAACAAGCGTGGCAAGGGAAATTGCTTTATCATACAATCAAAGGAGTGTTTTTTTTTAGAAAAGAATGCCTAACATGATAGTTCTGAGTGTGGCATGACAGATCAAACCATCAAAAAGGAAGAAAAAGGTGTTGTTTAGTTGTTAGAGCTATCATCATCATTCTCATCCCCCGTCTCAGCCCACTCGGTAGTCATCAGATCGGGCCTATATTCATCCCTGTAAAACATTTCTGACCTTATACCCACAGTACCGATATGTATCTTGATTTTATATCTAGCGTGATAATATCTAATCGACCTGAGCGCGAAGCCCTCTCTCTTTTTTCTGATCTTTTCAAATTCGCGGGGTGGGCAGGTGCTGAGGTCAGGGATCAGAGTACAGACCCGCCTGATGCCTGCATGTGTTCGGGACAATATGTAAGGATCTTGCAGCGATGGGTGGGCGGAGAGGGCTAGGTGGCTTACCAGGTTCAACACGGAACGGTGGATCATCGCTGGTACTTTCAACAATGATCTCCTTCCAACGGTAGCTGCCAGTCTTCGAGGGGAAAAAGTCCCTCTTAAAAAGCTTCTCGATGCATTTTTCGTTCTCCCCAATGAATTTATCACTCTATATTCCAGTAAGCATCGACATTCTATATATATATAACCACATATAAATACCTTATGTGTCAACCACTCGATTTGATCCTTTGCCATAATGATTCCTGTCACTGGGTCCACAAATTTCTCATACTCAAAATTCCTCCTCTCGTTGAAAGGTTTCACCGTGACCAATCCATAATGCTTTCTTATAAGTCGTGATTGCACTGGGTCTTCAAGCTTTTTGAGCGTCTGAATTTGCTTGGTAATGGTGCCACGTACAACCGCTTCTTGCCTGTGCACCGCAATCTTAGAATGTTTGGTATTACGAGGACTTGGGGTCTATACGCATCGCGGGGTTGATAAACTTGAATTGCAGGGTCGACATCCCTGACATATTCTTCAACCTTCTGTTTAGTATATGGCGAAGAACCAAGCCCGCCTACAAGAAAAACAGCCTTTTGATATTAGATAGTATCAGTAAATTTTAAATCCCTGATTATAAAGAAAAAGCAAAATGTTGAACATACGCCCACTGTATGACCTCTGGCCTTGCACTGCTCAATATGTTTAACCAGAAGAGTTTTAATATCATTCAAGGATATAGCGAAAAGTTCCTGCATATGTGACCTATGGTACCTTCATCAGCCGAGAGCCCCTCTTTTCTCCTTTACAGAAATAACCTACCGGGAAATAGGAAGAAATGAGCCCTTCATCTTCTTCTTTAGATCATCTGGAAGCCGGTCTTCTGGACGATCTTTATCGACTATGTCAAAGAGAATATTGAAATTTTCCTCATTAGGACTATTGTCGAAACGCTCTTTTTCAAGGATAAATCTTTTGACTATAGTCTCTATTTTCTGCCTCCGAGACTGCCAGATTTCATCGCCAACTAACTGTTTCACATAAGCAGCGAATCCTTTGTCGATCATTGTGGAGCCACAATAGCTGCCTATACACATTTGTTCTTCACTTTAATTAAATTTTCTAGAGCTGGGCCACGAGGGAGGTCGAACCTGTTATTATGTTGGTATGTGCAACGTGAAAGCTTGGGCTTAATCTTAGAATATTATAGGATGAGACGTCGACAGTTCCTCCACCAGCATCACAAACAATAAAGCAGTCATCTTTCTATATAAATTTATAAGCATTGAACATTACATGTATATGAGTGGAAGTATGTATCCTACCTTCCAGCTGGGGATAGCACCAGGCCGTTTTAACCCCATAATATCTATAGTGTAAAGCCCCGCAGCCTCTGGCTCCGTCAACTTAACCCCAAAAGTATGGTGGCCAATCCCCGTAGTCTCTACAATATACCTAAAGTTCTCCACGGTCGAATCGGAATATGCCGCCGGAACTGTCAATAGAATATCTAAGTCCGTCTTATCTTTTGAGTAGATATTATGCTGAGTGAGGTGCTCAATTAAGTGCTCGTACAAGCCTTGAAGATAATCATGCACTACATCCTTAAGGGTCTTGCCCGGCGGGGTTCGGTATCGGCTCATAGAATTCGGCTCTATAAAGGGTTTGAAAATCCGGAATTTTGGATATAATTTGTTCTCTGTATCCTTTTCGGCTTTGAACCCCCAAAGCGAGCGGCCGCCATTGTCGGGATAGACTACCACGGTAGGAACTGCGAAGCTGGTTTCTCCAGGGTCCTGGCCTGGCCAGTCGCCAATTTGTACAGGGTTGGGATTTCCCACATTGAGTTGTGCAAAGGCAACCGCTTAGTATTGGGTTCAGTTAGTCTTGGAAAGAACGAGGGAAAATCGGTACGGACCAGAGTATGTGGTGCCAAAGTCGATGGCTACAGCGATGACTTCCTTGGTGCGAGTGCCCATTTAGAACTCGAGACAGTGAGAAGTGCTGGGAAACGCAAACTTAAGGCTGATAATACCACCTTGATAGTATCGACGCGACGAAGACTTCAACGTTAACGGTCGGGTTAGCTAAAGGGAATTTGGCTGCCCGCAGTTGCTATCTAGGCAAATAAATAAACTATTCGGCTGGGGATAACATGCGCATAATAGTGCGCATAGAGTTAGACAGACTCACTCCTATTTGCAGCCTTGCTGATATAAAATTCTGACTTGAAATGCAAAAAATATGATATGTACCATGAACTAATCGAAAGACAGCATATGCACAAGAAACCTCGCCAGATCGAACACTACGTCACCCAATGGGCCATGCGCAGCATTCACATTCACAATTCCACTCTGCATGTACTTTACTTACATATCTGTGTAGCCGCATACTGCGGAAAATCCCACGTACATATGTATGTTTCGATATATAAACAGGGATCGATTTTATCAGCAAATGTCAAATACCATCTCTATAGTAGATTAATACATACAGACTGGCTACTTCTACTTTATCATTCTCTCGATCTATCCCACGTGACCGAAAAACCGCACGACATAATATTTTTAGGTCAGCTACATGTACCTGTTTCGGGCTTAAGCTATGGGGACCTACTCTAAGATTCACGTTGCGGCCCAAATCTACCGCGCGCTTAATGAGACATGTCTCGTACTCCAAACACGGCAAAGACCACCAAATCCAAAAGTCATTTCTATGTCAAGTGGAGATTTAAAGTATTCTATAGAAGCTGGTATATAAAAACTTGATTGCAATAAGTGTATGACCTACATGTACTTACATATACTAGAACTACATGCTGCAATACGGAGTACCTGTAATCACATAAGCTTAATTGAATGAATAGTTTTCATGCGAAGTTACATGTATGTACCTCTTTAAGAGACTAACGGTCCATATTAGGCAATTAAGCTTAATTTATCATTGGATCTTGGAGTTATCTGAACGGTTGGTGCACAGGCCAGACTGTGTTTCACCTCGGACTGTTTCCCAGAGCCTTGGCAATATGTACATATCTGCACTTAATTCGTTAGGTAGCGGTAAAGTTTGAGGATTGGTCGAAATTTCCCCGAGCTATACGAAACGAATCGACATCAAAGGTGGTGTCACCCATTACTAGCTGTGGGGGCTGCTGTCATCCGTGGGTTCCCGGCCTACAAGTTGTTGATACTGAAGTTTGGATACTAGCTACTTTACACTGTGATTTTTTACACCGATTTTTTTTGCCTCGGTCTTTTTGGTCCGGGTCCCGGATCCCATCCTAGAGTATGTATGTCACGCCAATTATAGATAATCACGTATTCGTGGCACCTTCTAGATGGTTAAAAGGAAAAAAAATCGTACATGAAATCAGGCCTTTACCAGGCGGCTTCTGAACTCTTTCTGCCTGACACGAATACCTACAGTAGGTACTGTATGTGTCTAGCCCAGGGAAGGAGGCAGTAAATGTATCGAATATACCACTCTAAATATTCGTTCATGCGCTACCAAGAGAGATGGAATATGGCGTTGAACTCTAAAATTCTATGCGGGCGCGGTGTTCGCCGTAGCGCGTTAAAGAAAGCACATGGTGCACTAGAGTTCGCCTCTCGCTTCATCGCTCAATTGATCAATCGATTGAGGTGCAAGATGCTGAGCAGCCTCTGCTTTGCCACTCCACTATTCCAAATGTCAGTTCTATGCTTGGGAGTGGAGGATCGGAAGCACGTCTCACTCAACGCTCTTCAATGTCTACGAAAACAACCGTCCACTACCAGCGGGTATCGAAACATGTTGAGAAATGGGTTCTATCGCTACGTACCCCTCAGGGTCTCGTGTGGAAACTTTGGCGCAAAAGAAACTGTTTCGTCGTGATGGTGATGGTGGGTGCTATTTATTCTAGGATGCCAGTTGGTACATAGTATTGCCTCGTAGCGCTGCCCGGGTCTACTGTTCTATTTTCTATTGGGAGTTCTAACTAGCCTGGGGAGGGGGGGCTTGTCGCAACGGTAAGTACATACTCTACAGGTCGATGCATGTCCTTCAGCCAAGGTATAACATGTACTTATGTATGCATGAATGGGGGGTCGAAAGGCTCAAAAGCTCATCACATCCGGCATCTATTAACATAGAGAAAGAAACTGGGACTGCAAGATCAGTATTTTCCCTAGGCGCTACGGGTTCACGATATTCATGAAAGTCTATACCACCACGCCCGCCATTATCACACCCGATACTCACGGAAACCCCCAACATTAGTTATTCTCCAGCACCGCTATCCTTACCACCATCCTAACGGTTTTTCCCACCGGCTGGATCCGAGGCGCCTTCTAATCTGACAACACACCCCGAAAAAAATTGGAGAAGCAACTTCAGCTGTTATAGCCTCCAACAAGCATGGCAACTACGATGCCGGAAACCGAGAAACCAGAAATCCCGAAACAGAGCCTTGTTCGGCGTATAAGTTACGGACTTTGCGGCATCTGCGGCCCCAGGGTCGAAATTGAGACTTCTAACAGCGATCACTCTCCCGTGGGTCGACCTAGCAAAAGTCCACAACCCGCCGGCTCCCAAGGTAGCAAGAAGGTAAAGAAACGCCCTACAAACATCTCAGTTCAGGGGCAGTCAGTACAAGAGAGCCCAGTTCAAAGTCCCCGGAATTTAGATAATTATTATCATAATATCCCACAAGACAGCTACCCCGGCTACAGTGGAACTAGTCAGGGTAATTATCCGAGCACTGGTATCCATTATCCCCCAAGCCCAGGGTACGGTTCTGACTACTGGGGAGAGAACCCTCAGTATGAAATCGCTTCTCCAAGCTGGAATCACCCCAGCCAGGCCACTGGAGTGTTCGGCCAGGGCCAAATACCTTGGCAAGCACAGCCCAAAGACGATGGTGCAATGATTCGACTTTTCAAAAACGTGGATGGCCGTATAACGGACCATATTTTGAATTTCTACATTGCCGAAGATGGTGTCCAATATCAAGACGATTTAGGAAATATCCCGGAAACAAGTCGCAAAATCTTTGAGGGTATTATACAGGACTGGATGCATTTGTTATCGAAACCGGAATCTAGGATTCTTCTTTTACGCGCAATAATTTCTGCTCAAGTGTTGCGTAGCGGAAGTATGTAATGTCTTCACTTCATGCCCCCAAAATTTCCGGCGTCAGGCTAACCTTGTGAAAATTAAGTGTTCCAAAAACCTGGCAACGACCCCAAAACGATATCCCGGATTGCTGAGAATACGTGTGTCTTACTCAGTCCGTTTGCACTGAACAGCGATTCACGGAAAGATTCACGACTTGAGAGTATGCGAGCACTAGTTATCGCTGCGGCAGAGATGCATAGTACCATCGCGGCTCAGCCGACTAAGTTTGAAGTGTCCTGGCCAGAGCCCCAGCTCGCATTAAACACGGAGACGATGGAAGCTGCGCTGCATTCCCATCAGGTACCCGGACGAGTGCGAGCAACTGCGTACCCGGGGCTATTAAAGCACGATAGACAATATGTGTCTCTATTAGCCAAAGCTCAGGTTTTATTGTACTAATCTTCCTTTTCCTCTGTATATTTATTTCGTATTGGGTTTGGGTTCTTTACATATTTGTTGTATAATGTATATCACGACCATGATGATGACGATCACGATCACGATCCTCCGGCTGACCGCGCAGAATTTTCTTTTTGTAGGATATGAAGGGGTGTCTTATAGGCGTTGGATTAAACGAGGGCATGGTTAGCTCTTTTCTTTCTTTCTTTCTTTCTTTTTTTTTAACTTCGGCCCTCTACGTTATTTCCCCTCGTCTAATTCAGAACGAACTACATATATATCGGTTGAACAATAGCACAGCCCATCTCCTTATTTGAACTTGTGCATTTCAGCTCATGCGGCAGAGTCCTATTAAATCGTATGTACAAAAAGTGACCCGCCAAGTGAATATGACAAAAACTCCCGCCGATCGTACCCCATTCCATACCCAATACTCAGCAACCGTCTCCATTAGCTAAAACCCAATACCCAATCCCAACAACACCTAACTATCGAATTAAATAAAGAGACTGAAAAAAAAGTTTCCCCGCAAAAGAATATCGATCGAAGGTGGTAATCAAGGATAGTTTTTCCATGCCTCCTCTTGCTCCTTTTCCGCCCAATCAAGACCCTGGGCACTATGCCAACCCGAACGCTGAAAACCTTCGTGTAAATCCTCCACAATCGCGGATACCGAGGAGTCGTTGACGGGTGTCTTTGGGCTCGGGGTGAGGCCCGAGGGTTTCGAGTCAGAGGTATATTTCAAGCAGCGGTCCCACTCTTCGTCAAGCGACTTTGAAGCTTCGTTGAGAATAACATATTGGTGGGACTCCACGCTAGCCACTGAAATTGGCTGTGTTGTTGTCGAGCCGCCATCTTCTTGCTGGTTGATCACTACCTGTACAAACTGGATGATATTGATATTCCATCTGGATTGTAGCTCCATTTCCTTCATGGCAGACTCCATTTCCCTCATAGCGAACTCCATTTTGGTACGCCTATCCTTGTCGGATTGGGCATTGGTGCATCTGTATGTTGTGGCAAGGACATTCAAGCTATCGCAGAGTAACGACACCCTGCTTGAAAACCGTTTGAGCTCTCCATCTGCCAGATCCTTCTTTTGGGTGAACCTGGTAAATAAGCGAGGGCTGCTGAGCTTGTTTCGAATCCTCCGGAATCGGGCCTCAGTGTATATGAGGCTGTCTCTGATTTTTGCCGCTTCCGATTTATACTCGGCTAGCTGAGAGGCTGGGAGGGCAGAGTGCGCAAAGATGGTATTGAGGCGGTCGAGAGCCGCCTTAGCGCCATCGAATTGACGCTCTAGGTCCTCAAACTGGTCCTCCGCGACTTCACATTCGGAGATGATCTGGTGGATTCTGTAGGCGAGTGCAGCAACGGTGGTGACGAGACCAACTGCAAGACTGACTGGATCCATTTCTCAGAAAGGTGAATTTAAATGCCTGATCTACAGGTAAAAAATAAAAAATAAATAAATAATAGGTTTCTGATCTACAGAGAGAACAAAAGTGGTGTTATTGGGGAGGGATCTCGGACATATCCTGTATGGCGGTTCACAAAGTACTGAAGAATACGAACACGATTTCCAAATGTCAGGTGGTGGGTGTTACCTCTATATATGTAGGTATTTCTTCACACTGAAGCATAGATCTTATGCTGTTTGCATAATTGGGATTATTCTCAATAGTAGAAAAAGTGTCCAATTTTTGACCAATCGATACCGACTCCCAAATTTCCTTGATCAATCGAAGCGCCGAAGTGTTGGCCATGCTTGATGAAGTAAAGTCACGGGCCATGCAGTCATTGTCCAACTCCACAGACACGCATGCATCTCGGTTCGTAGAGGGAGTGTATTGGAGGTTCAACGAATCGTGAAGAGATCTATAGTGTCGTCTGTTATCATTTACAAGGATTATCAGGTTCTTGGTACTACCATCATTGGCCACGTTAGCGAAAAAGTGCTAAAACATGACGTAAAGGGCCGTGAGGAGCCTCAAAAAAGTATATCTATAATATTAAGGCTGACATATAATTCTCCACACTAACTACCACTTGGCAAACCAGCTGAAGATTATAATTATTACCCACTTAGGATATTCGTATCTACGTAAAGCTAGAGAGAAGATTAAAACATGGCACATGTGCATAGAACACCCCTTTTTTCGGTGGTTTCAGTATGTAAGTTGTTAATGTTACACAATTTTACAATTCTGGGGTTCGTTCAGGTGCGTAGAGCTGATGCAGGTCGTAGATGCAGACATCTGTTGTCAATTGGAACTACTCTAGAGCTAGTACGGTGATAGCCGGTTTTAAAGAATTGGCGCTACTAGTACCGGGTGCATACATGTACTTTGCTCATAATTAAATGAGGGAGCACTCTCATGAGGGCGATGCATGACAAGAAATTTTTTTTTGTACTGGTTTAATTATAACTTAGAGTGGGTATATACATAAGTTTATGTTATCTTAATTAACCCGAGTTTCATGCAAGCTCAAGGAAAAAATCCAGCACGGCAGCGATGTATACGAATCAAATGAGGACAGGAGTAAACACAAGCGCAGAACGGCATTTTCATATGGTCATGCGCAGGTGTATATTCAATTCTCGGCAGAAAGAACCTCTTTGATTATTGGGTTATCGAATTACATACCGAAGAGCTCTAGTGCCATGCTTATCTGTTTTTGACGTCATTAGAAAAAGAGGGCTGAGATTTAAAAAGAGACGTAGGACATACATATATACTGCATGTACCTACATATCAACCGGCTCAGCCTTTACCAGGCTCCACACCGCGGTCAGTCTCTAAGAGAAGTTAACCACCCCTTCAAAACTTCAACGCGTACAATTGAACAGGATTATGGTTATATATATACCTGAGATCAACGACCTTTTCTGCCCCAGATTCTACTAATTATATATATATATATATATATATATATATGAGACCAAAAGATAAGGCCTGGGTATGTTGGGCTGACATTTCGCACGAACGATGCAGGCGTCGTTACTGTCGGTACAGTGGTGTGACGTCTTGATGGCTTTGATCGAGCCAACCCACATCACTCAGGAACCATCTCCAATGATTTTTTTTATGATTGAATGTGCAGAATACTCCACATTCTTCATTACTACACCCACCAACCCTAATTAGGAGTTGCAAGCGCATCAGGCTGATAGTGCGCGTGAGGGGTAGAATGCAAAATAACAACTGGACCCCACAATGAGGATTCCCTTATCCTCCCAATAGTCGACAAGTAGACAAATGTACGCAGGTAGGCACATCTCCCAGTCATTATTAGAATGATAGAATTGTGCCTCTACTTATACCAACACCCGTTTGAATGATTAACTGGTATCGTTGCTTTTTTTCGAATTCTGACGCGATCAGAGAATTGCTAGGTGTCTTTTACAGGCTCTTCTTTTTAATTCTTTTTTCTTCTCCTTAGATTTCCAGCCTCTTGAGATAACACCATATGAGCACTCAGAAAAATGGAGGAGGATCGATCACTGCAGGCCGGCACTTAATTACGTGACCACTTCGTCGTACCTAATTTATTGTAATGGGGTGTCGACATGTCAGGCTTGGGAGATATTCTAGAATCACTTTCCCCAGAGTAATTTAGCCTCGTATGTAACCCTGAGATCCGGACCCCACAAGGTTGGGGGTTCTACCTAGTATAGGCACTGATAATGAGTGCAATGTAACTAAGTATCTAGCCTCAGAAGTTTCATAGCGCGAATATGGGAAACGCGTACATGTACACGGATCGGTTACTCTGATTTACCCCACACTGCTTATGGTAGCCTATTGCTGATCGATGGGTACTAATGAGACCTGCCGGAGTGTAGCCTTGTTTTTAGTGCTGGAGCTTGAGGAACACGTCCTTACATGTAACCAGATCGACATAGTTCCTTCATCCGAATGAATGGAAGGGCTAAGTGAACTTTTCCTTCGGACTCAATTGCAGAAAAGTAGTCTTAATTGGCGGTTTTTGTGTTCAGCAATACCAGCCATGAGTTCAACCAAGACATCACTGAACGTAGGCTATTTGGTACCGGTATATGCTCTGAGCCAGCTTGTATGTTACCGATTGGCCTCCACGAGGATCAGTTTAGATTCCTAGCCTGGTTGGATGCCTAAGGATCCGATCCTATAGATAATCACTTGCGGGTGCGGCTGGTACTGGATATGAGACGCTACTCAAGTTGGGCTGAACTTTCGTGTGTTCGGTACCGGGGCCGGGGCAGTGCAATATGCATATGGCTAGGTGGGGTATTTATTTACTTATTTGTTTATCTGTTTATTTACTCTTCATATAGGTGGGGCATGTAAGAGGTAAATAGGTGTGACAATGCAGTATACTACATGTAGTAATCGATATCATGCTCAATCACTCGTGTTCGCGTCACCCTCAATCACTCGATGCCTATAAACTGGGTACGTGGTATGGAGGCCATACTATTAACTGAAATTGCATTGAAAGCACAAAGTAGCGGGGTGGAGCTACCCCTTCATTTCGGGTCCCGGTGGATATCCGATATCCAGTTGCATACTTGGGTATATACGTATACCGAAGTTATACAAAAGGGTATGTCGATATATATTGCATAGTAAAGCTTAAGTTCAGTAGGAAAAGATTCGAATTAACACTCATGTGTGATCATCGAAGGTGAGAATTAAGGGCAAGAATCCGGGCTAGTAGATCCTATGGCCATGGCCGAGCGCCCTGGCCCTAGCTAGCGGCCACTTAGCTATAGTATGATACTTTAAACTAGTATATAACCAGCTATTCTGGTACATGTACTCTGTCCAACTCAGATTTTGCTAATTCCGGAATGTTGGAGGGCATGGGGAGGGGTGGGCGCTAGATTCTAGGTCCCCACTTACGCCAGGTGCCAGCGCCTCAGTCGGCGGTAGTCCTCGCACTGCGATTGGTTCTTTCCTAACTGAGCTAGAGGCCGGGCGCCTGATACGCAGCGCCGAGTCTACAAGAAGCCGGAGGAGGCGCTCATAATGACTCACAAATGCCAGAAAATTTCACTTTAACTTGACCTAACCTTGAGGGGTGTGTGTGTGGGTGCAGGTACGGTGCGGTCCGGGCCGGTCCTTCTCCCCCAAGGTTAACTCGGCCCTCTCCATATCTACATGTATTTAGCAACGCGCCGCCTAGGCTACTTCATGAAATAAGGCCCGAGTATATAAGCCTATAGGGCGTGCGACACTAGTTGTTTTGCACAAAGGCGTAATACCAGGAGAATCTGAGGCTAAAGACCCTGAGGGTTTTCGAGGCGTTCACGCACACTAAATCAACTTCATAGCCAAACGTGCTTAGGCTCAATTTAGTAGGAGGAGCGACGTTTCATACATACCAGACCTATCGTCGCACGATCACTAATATAGCCATCAATCGCGGAAGGGAAGAAGATTGGATCATGCAAAATCACTCATTGTCACTACCCACATAGTAAGCACTGTTCGGTGTGGGCTCATAGCGCAGTGCCTTTGATATGTCGACGTCGGGAGGGATTTTTAGTTTCAAAGCCGGAATAAAATCCGGACCCCTAGCTCATAGCTAAGTAACTGTGACAATTTCTTCTCGGGGAGACCCTGAAGAGGGCTCCGCAACCGAAATTAGGGATCATCGAGACAAAATCCGCGGCTACCAATAGCCAGCTACACTTGGTCGCGTAAAAAGGCGCTGTATGAGTTGGAGGGACGTTGACGAATCGATGCTCGATGGTATATCTCGGATTCTTGGATTATTTATGGCCCTGAGGAAAGCGGTTATACTCGCAAACCCGTAGCGTTTATGCTCTGCTGGAGTCTGTTCAATCTCGGATGTCGGGGATTTATCGCTCGCGTATAAGTAGCATTGTATAAAAATGGTGTAGAGTTCGGACAATCCTAGGGCCAGAAGTATCGCTAGCTAGGTCCTTGGGTTCTTGGTACTCATGCCCCAACTGGCCTCGTGCTAACATCGGAGTACACAAAGAGAGTGGGTCTTCACAAATTGTGGGCTTTTGTTGCCTCAGATTCGGTAGGTATGGCTTTGAAGTGGGCCCAGGTAACTGAATACATATACCTACATGTATTCTAGGGTTAGGTTTTGCGATACATACATGTATGTAAATTAAAATGCACCCTTGTTGGAACGTAATGAAAGAGAAGTACTTGATAACCTCCTAAATCTGTCCATACAAGATGACTACTGAATGCCGCCGCTATAAGCTAGGCAAGTCAATCAGATGGCACTACACAGAGGATAAGCACCAATCACTCCTGGGGTGAGTTTCCAAGAGGAAGAATATGCAAGAAAATACATGTGCTATTAATCCATCCATTACTCACAACTGACGATATCCTTTAACTCTTGAAAGTCAGTTTCCATATCTCCACCCCATCCCAATCCTCTTTTTCCCACTTTACTCCAGCAGAATCCAAGCACTTCTCCAACCGCACGTCTGGGATCTTCCTACATTCGAATCCCTCTTTCTTCGCCATATCTAGGGCATATTCAATGATCTCCGGATCCCTTCGTTCCAACGCCACAAGTGCTGGCGGGCACTTCCTCCCCTTCTTTGAGGTAACTGACAAAGACTTGATTGTTCTTAGCAATGGCGCGACGAGCTCCTGGGTATAAAGCGTGTCTGCAGTTACAATGAGATCAAAACATGGACTGATGCTATCACCCGTTGTCGTGGCTCCTCTTGGCGCAATAGACACATCTCCACTCCAATCCCAATCCTCTGGTGCAATAAGCCAATCTAGCTCCCTCACGACAATACTGCCTCCTCCCCAAGCTTTAACACGCTCTTCGTTATGCTGGATATTACTCCCCAGGACAGCGTCAACCACAATGTTCAAATCCGTAGCTACGACATCGAATCCCAACATGACTAGCACGTTTGCCGTCAAGCCTACACCGGCGCCTAGATCAATTGCCCTCAACCGCCGATTGCCCACGCTCCGTGGCTTGGAGCCATATAACTCAAAGAGATACACTGCGAGAACCTGGGCGCCCAGCCATAGCGTAGATCCAGTTGTATTCTGGGTCGTATCGGATTGTTTCAATTCCAAGACCAGAGACGTCGGGAGGATTGGGTAGTGGAGAACTCGTTCGTTTTTCGTTTCATGGGCGGGAAGTGGAGCTGTGGAAGACATGATGTGATGATGTTAGACAAGCTTAAAGAAGCTTTCTTGGCCTTTTCTGGATCAAGGAACCCTGTCCTTAGTGGGGGATACCTACTGAATGCTACATGCATATAGTTTGTGCGCCAAGGCCTGAGGAATTCTTTGAGGGCCCACGTGGGGAAGTGCGACGAGTTTGAACACGACCAAGGACTCAAGGACAGTACGAAGGCTTCAATTGAGCCTGGGGGTACTAGATTTTCACTATATGTACAGTATCATTGGTTTGATGCGGGGATGTTTGCCCTCAAATACGGTAGCGAATTCATCCCAAGTTTTCATCTTTTCCCTCTCCCTCCTGCATAGGCCTCGTTTCATTCTCAGTAAATACTTTAGATCGATCGATTTCAAAAACGAGATTGCGTTCTTTGAAGCCAATGCCTCTACAGACGACTTGATATAGTGATGAGGTCGGGACCGGAAAATGGCATCCTTATAACAAGATCATCACTGTAAGAAATGAGGAAGTTTTCTCTTTTACTAAAAGGTCGGGGCCGGCAGGACTCATTCTTATATCGAGTATCACTATATCGAGAGTCGGCTGTCTGGGTACACGTTGTGGTAGGGTATATGCGCGGCTAGGGGAGAGTTTATATCGTCTCCTGCTTTGAATTTCACACTTGGCTCCCAACCAAAATGCTTGCAATTGAATATATCTGCAGTTCAACACGACATAACCCAGCACCGATGCCTACTAAGGGGCCCACGTGCATGATAGAATTCGAACTCACCATCGATTATATTAGCCGCCTGTACTGTCAGATCACTCCTGGTTCTTAGGTAACCTTCTGCAGGACAGGATAACAAGTTTGGGAGCTATCTGGCTCTAGCTGCGATGCCATTGAACACAGGGCACCTCGACAAAACAACGGTAAGTACCCTTCCAGGGTGATATTATAATTTGACTAGTGTTTTCAGCTTCCGACTGGAAGATTCAGCTACTGCATCCGAAGCTAATTCAGTTATAGTTTGCAAGACTTTCTGCAGCTACTCTAAAAAGCCAATATAGGCCATTCGAACAGAAGCCTTGGACTATCAACTGCAAGAAGTTTCGGGACCAGCGAAAACTCTCTTGGAAATCTTTGGGGAAGGTCGTTTACTGGATACCCAGTAGAATCAGTTATAGTCGGTTACTCTTCGCCTTCGATTTATAGGTTCTGGAATTGGTGTGAATCCCATCGCCCGCCAGTAAATTGCTGGCCGCCCCAGAAACAGCAGACTTGGTGTGGCTTTACTAACAGTTGTTATCACTCTTATTAGGTAATAGATCTCCAATATAAATTTAATTCCTCGATCATAGGGTCAGTATTCACGGACCATAGGATAGCCACTATATCTGTAGCTCTCTATAAACCTTTAAAAAGTATATGTACTTATCTCGAAATGGGTTACTACTTGTTATAGAGACCATCCGGCTTGTTCCGCCATGTCTAACCGTATTCAGAGGAAATAAGTTCTGTCTTGATAGTGTTTCTTCGATCTCATTCAACTGTCATCAATAGATACGGAACTTCGTATACCGGACGGCATAACATATACCCGGGACTGGCAATAAATATGTATATATCGGACAGTGAGAAATCAGAGAGTCAACCATACAAGTACTCAGTTAAGACTACATATAGTATACTATCTATGGAGCGGTAAATGTGTCAAGTAATTTTACGGCGGTGGTATAAGCACTGAATTTCAGTCCTTGTTCCAGTATAAATGCTGACTTTCAGTCTTTATTCTGCATTATCATTAATACCAACAATTTCACACTGGTGGTAAAATAGCTGCCACCGGTGGTAAAATGACCTACCACTAGTGGTGAAATTCCCCACTGGTGGACAATGTTCGTTTTTTTTTTTTTTTTTTTTTAATCAACTGTATTTGTTTAAGGTACAAAACATTGCATAAAGTTAAAACTATGGCATAAAAAACCTCTGTGCCTCCTCAAAACTACTATCCCCTTAATGAAATAAAATCAAACCAACTCCTACAAAAGAAAATAAACATAAAAAAATAAAAATTTAGCTCATCGCCATTGCCTTCAGTAGGACTTTTTAGGATGCGTATATTGGGTCGAAAGGAAGGCCCAGAATTTGTGATTCGGTTGTAGACATTGTGGTCAGGGTAGAAATTGATGTCCCTGAGTGTGGGGGTGAAACTTCGTTCGGAATTGGGTAGTTAATCTTTGCGGTAACAATAAAGCCGCTGAGGATTGTTGTAAGCGTTGAACTTTCCCAAATTTCTTTGAGAGAGTTGGCATTTGCGATTTCTGATGGTCTGAGATTTTCTAGTGCCGAACATCTCAGAATAATATGTGAGGGTGTTTCGTCTTCCAGATTGCATCTGGTGCATGTGGATGGGAGGTGGATATTAATCCATGATTTTTGTCCGCGGAGGTAACTTTTGCCTGCTCTCATTTGATGTATGCGGGAGGCAACGAATTTGTGTAAATTGGTAAAGGGAAGCGGTTTAGTTGTGAGGGGATGGGGGTAGTAGGCTGGTGGAGGATAGTGGTAATTCCAGTTGGCAATGAGTTGTGTCTTTGCTCGGGCGGCCATCTTGTTGGGGGGTATACCCTCTTCAAGGAGTGGTCTGATAATTGAGCAAAGGTGTTCTATTGGGAGGTATTTAACTCCTTTGACTGCATTGGAGTTCCATTTCTTCGGAGGGTTGGGTAGTGCTTTTAGGAGTATTGAATGGGTGTAGAACCTATCCGTTGTTGAGGTGGGGAAGGATATTGAAGTCCTGCCTGTGACTGGGTTGGCTGTAGGAGGGGCTTGTAAGATTCTAATAGCGTACTTGCTTTTCAGAAAGTGTAGGTAGAGGTCGAGGGGGGGTGAGCAGGCTTCTGCCCATAGTGCGCGTTGATTAGTGGATCTGAAACACCCTGTCACCCATCGCAAGATTGAGTTCCAGAATACGTTCATTTCCTTGATTGCTGAGGTTGGGGTGAGAACTGCGCCTCCGTATGTGAGCATAGGTCTTAGTGCGAGGAGGGCGATTTTCCTACAATTCTATGCCGAGAGTCCCTTTCCTGCTGATGAAAAGCGTTGGATTATACTAAAGGCGGCTCTTGTTGAGGCAAGCCTTCGTTTGTAATGTTCATTGGGGTTGAAGGAAGTTGAAAGCCAGAAGCCAATCCATCTCACTTGATTTGAGGGTTGGATAGTTTGACCTTCGAGGGTAATTGAGAGGTAGCAAATTTGGGAGCGATCTTTTGGGGTTCTCCAATGGATCAAATCCGTTTTTGTTACTGAAAAGAAAATATTTTGTGGTTGTGCTAATTGTATTAGCTTATTGTAATGTTGAGTCAAAATTGCGACGTTTTGTTGGTAGGATTGTGATCCTACTGTAATCGCTAGATCATCGACATAGGAGAGAGAGATGTCCGGATGTGGATCATATTTATGTAAAAAACTTATATATATAAGAAAAAGAAGTGGAGAAATCGGTGATCCTTGAGGGACGCCGACTTGTATAAGATGAGCTATTTTTGGTGATCCTTTGTAGAGTAATGTAATGTATCTGTCGGACATAAAGGATAGTACCCAGTTGACAATATATTTTGGGACGTGGGCGTTTATCATAATGTCTTTCAGTGTGGTTTTGAGAACGTGATCAAAGCCTCCTTTAATATCCAAGAAAAGTGTGGAGACTTTAAGCTTTGCGGTTTGCATGGCTCGAGTTTCGTTGATTAAGCAAGTAGCTGCGTCTGCGGTAGACAGTCCTGCAACTGATCCGCATTGATGAGGGTGGAGAATGCCGACTGCTTTTGCAATACTGCTTAGTCTTGTGGTTACGATCTTTTCTAAGATTTTTGAGAAGGTTTGTAATAGGACTATAACTCGATAGGCAGAGGGTGAGGTATAGTCTGGTTTATTGGGTTTTGCTAGGATAACTCCGTTGGCTTTTTTCAGGGCCAGCGGGTGGTATCCGTGCGTTAACAGTTGGTTTAGAATTGTTGTAATAACAAGTGGGTTTATTTTGTGGATATTTTTCCATACTGGGTATGGGATGGTATCCGGCCCTGGGGCAGAGAGATTTGATGTAGGGCCCAGGGCGTCGCTCACTTCTTGTGGTGTAACCGCTGGTGCATTGGGGTCTAGCATAGGGAATGGGTTGATTGAGTCTGGTTTGGGGGGGAAGAAGACATTAACCAGATTCTGGTTGAGAAGAATAGGGGTTGGTGAGTTTGGGAGCGTTGGAATTTTATCATCCGATCTGGATGCCATCTTTTTGATTCTCCAGACATCTTTTGTTTGGGCATTCGATATGTAGTTATTCCAGTGGTCTTGTTTTGCCTTTTTAATTGCGTTGAAATAGGCATTTCTGGCTGCTTTCATTTCGAATGGTGGTGCGTTACCTTTGCGGTAGGCTCTGTGTACTGAGTGGTAGATTTTTCTGAGTTGGCTGATGTTTGGGTTCCACCAGGCCTTGGACCATTTGGAGATGGTTTTGAGGGGGGTAGCGGATTTAATTATGTCGGTGAGTGTATTGAAATTTTTCTCGAACCAATCATCAATTAAGTTAGGTGCTGAGCAGGGGGGGATTACTACTTTTTGGAGACACGGTTTTAATGAGTCCCAATCCGTAAGTTTCCAATTATGTGTTTGGAAGGCTTCAAAATCTGCCGTTGGGATATGTAGCGAGAGGGCTAGTGCTTTGTGATCTGATCCTGTAGCTTGTGATATTGGAAGCCATTTTCTGATGAATTTGGCAGCTTGTGTATTGGCGAATGCTAGATCTATAACCCCGTGTCGTTTCTTTTGATCTGGGGATATTCTGGTATAGTTGCCGGGATTGTTGACCAGTGTATAGCCGCGGCGGGTAGCGGTATTGAAATAGGGATTCGATAAGTTCAACTCCCTTTGGTTAAAGGATCGAAGCGGGTCGGCATTTGGATGATGTATATTGAAATCTCCAAGCACTATGGTAGGAGAACTCATGCGTGGAAAGATATCATGAGGATTCAATGAACGAGTGTTTGAATTTATTTGGCGATTGTATACACAATAAATTTCGATTGAGGAGAAGGTATTATTGCCCGTTTTGCATTCGAGATTTATTTTCGTAATATCGCCTCTGTGTGATGGGAGAATAAGAAAGGAATTTTTGTTGAGTAGAGCATTATTTAAATAAATGCATGTGGATATTTTATCTTCTTTTTGTATTGGTGTTGGTGAAATGAGCGTAAAAGTAGGGACTGTGAGTGGGGTTCCATTTTTTAGTGGGGGTTCTTGTACGGCTATAATATGGGCATCTTGGACCATTTTAAGTGAAAAGAGTGAAATAAGAACATTGTTGCTGCTTGCGCAGTTGTGTTGTATTATGCGTAGAAAGGAGTGTGTTTTGGTTGTAGTACTCATTATTTACAATTGTGTAGTGGGGTTTGATTGGTCCTGGGGGGCTTCTGTCATAATGGCTTCCATGGGAGTAGTTGGGGTAGTCTTGTCGGCCGTTTTCTTTGAATTGGATTCAATAATGGCAAGGAGAGCGGGACAGTTGCGTGAGGTTGCTTGATGGCCTCCGTTGCAGTTGGTGCATTTCGCTTTGGTAACATCACAGCACCCTAAAGCCTCGAACCATCTTCCTTTACAGGTTGGGATCGGGCACGAGTGTTGTGCTCTGGTGTGTTCTTTAGTGCAAACGGGGCAGGTTGGCTTTGTTTGCTTGCATCCTTGGGTAGCATGTCCAAAGTTAAAGCAGTTGCGGCACTGAGTTGTGGGGGTAGCAGACCACATGACTTGGCATTTTCTGAGTCTGGAGAAGAGTCTCATAGAAGACCCGATACCAACGGATTCTTCTGACGTAACTGTGATTATTATTGATGAGGTTGCTTTGAGGTTGCGGAGATCATCGTCCTTGTTAAGGAAACGGCAGGCAAAGGGAGTAATTCCTGTCGCCAGGCGGACAATTTCTGGGAAGTTATTATTCAAAGCTTCTTTGTCTTTGAGATTGTATAGGGGGACGCCGTGAATGGCGGTGGACAATGTTCGTATATACTGGCATTATATAGCCCCTTTTGGGCAAAATGTCTGTGCCTTTATCCATTTTAAGGTATAAATGCTGGTATTATTTTCACCACCGGTGGTAAAATAACTTGCCACCGTTGGTAAAATCACGTTTACCGCACCATATACTATCAAGCAGAGAAATGGACTTGGATTATCCAGTACTTGTTTTGCCCACTTGGAGCACTTGCATGCGGTCTGGCAGTTTGAGTCGCTAGAGCATTTACAATGGGAGGAAGGTGATACAAATAAGGCTCCACTAATACGTTTTAGGCACCCTAGGTATTTCGGTTCCATACATACATATCCTCGTAGAATCCGGGGTTAATTTAATATATTAACTATAAATATTCACTCGGTAGCCCCCACGGCGGCGGAGAGGTTGGGGGGGGGGGGGGTGTGTCTTGCTGGCACATCATGTATGCTTGCACAACTTTAATTCACCCATGCTAGACGACCATGGGGGGGTTCACATATACCACAGTCGAGACTCAAATCCATATCATGCTGCCATAGCTGAGGAACACAGCCATTCAAGCACCGTAAGTATCATCCGACAAGCGTGCTGCACCTGGACTACCGGAAATTTCGAAAGGGCATGTATGTACCTACACGCTCATATCGATATATCGGTGGTTTTTAGTAGGTACATACTTGGGCCTTGATCCTCCACACAGATATACGATCGGCTACGTACAGGGCCTTCAATTGATGCCGAAGATTAACACCACCGGGAAATTCATCTGAGCCGAATCCCTTGATCTTCCGGTTCTACAGCTAGGTGAAGGTCCGTACGATAATACTATAATAGGATGGGCATATAGGTAGGTACATTGCATGCACTGCTGAAACCATACAGGGATATACCTGCTTCGGCTGTCAGAGGTCGTACGAAAGGAAAAGAAAATGATACGCAGGAACTGGCGTCCGCTTATGTTGCCGAGAATGCCCTACCTTATGGTGGAGATTTCGGTGAGATGATCGATGATCAGGATGATGATGATTTCCGATACTTAATCTGGAGATCTAGGTAGTCACACCGTGGTACAATTGATATTGTGGCTTAAGTGAAACACAACTACCCCAGCACCTACTACTGAACCTCCTTCAGGTATGCTAGTCAGTTGGTTTTTTCCATCTCAACTTGGTTGTCTACGCAGGGACAGTGTGTCACCACGGATCAGTCGATTAGCGAGAATGCTAACTAAAAATTCGTCTTTTTAGCCTTTAGTTCCTATATCTTGGGGCGGGAGATATTGACGGACTTCTTCGAGTAGTCTACTTAACTTACCAGTATGTGATAATACTGGCTGCATGTATTAAGGGTTTAAAGGCAAATATCACTCCTCAACACCTATAATCTCTGGATATACGAATGATTGGGGGGTGGATCCGCGATACATGCATCCCCTGATCCTTGAAAGAATAAGGTTTAGATTTGGGAAACACTGCAGGTTCCAGCTGCTATATACATACATCTTATCTACTAACTACCATCTCGACGGCAGGAGAGATTGACTGAGACATTCGCCACCAATTGCAAGCCTACCACCGTACTACCGCCACCACCATCAATGGGCACCTATTATAGGTACTCCACACAGATCCTTGTGTTTACAGGTAGTACTACATACTCTAATATCCCCCCCGGCTCCATGGTCCCAGGCCGATTCTGTCCTACCAACGTACATACGAAAGGAGAATATAACTACCGCCAGCTGCCAAGAGGTCCGTATAATCTTCCGTGTACTAATTATAATATAATGAAGCACCTCTAAACCCAGATGAGCTGCGTACATGTAGTTAAAGATTCGAAATTGTGAAGGAATAAGCCACTGCGCTCTTTCCGCTCCGGTCCCGCAGCCAGCCGTGTATATGCCTGGGCTTAACCCTTTCGTTACGCCCCTACTACTCTTTTATCTCTCTTCTATTCGGGGGGGGAGGATAAAAAGCTTTGGTACTAGTACAACGACCTTACATCATGGGACGGAAGAAAGGAACGCATCTAGATCTTCAGCATCGGTTTATAGTAATCAATGAAATTGTCACCAGGGCTAGCTAGGTACGTTAGGCTTGATCAGTAGGTAGTAAGTTCTCAGAGTGAGCCCTGTCTGATCCACGCGATGATATTAGGGTTTTGCAGGCCGGGCTCGACCGAGTACGTCCATATATGGCCATGGCTGAATCATTGTTGTGTTAGTTGTATAGGCCAAATGGAGAAACCGCCTCCTATTGAATGCTGATGCCATAAAACAGTAAACAGCATTTCTAGCTAGCCCGGGAGCTGCAAGGCAAAAAAGGAGACCTTGAAAGAAGAAGAAGGGGGAAAAAGAAAAAAAAAAAAGTAATTCCAAAAAATACTCGCCCCTGAAGTTAGTGGTCTCGTGGGCCAAACTACATCGTGAAGTAAGGGACGGAATCCCTGGGGCCTGGGGTGGTGGCTCATGGCATACACAGCTGCTGCTACTGCGGGTTTGATTCACTTCAGCGTCTGGGCGCTGTGGTCCCCATGAAGGAAGGAGTGGGTGGAACAGTACATGGGGGAGACAAGATATATATCGATATCTAATGTCTGGAGAAACTTGATATCGTGATAGCCTGTGCTGCAAGTCTGGTATATAACACCCCCCTCCCTCTCCCTTCTATAGCGTTCTTCTCACCACCCAGCAGGAGCCCGAGGCATCAATTCACTAGTTAGCTAGTTCTTCATATATATTGGTATCTACCAGCCATTATATATATCCACTCCTTTCCTTTCCTTTCCTTTCATTTTCCAGCAACATGCGCAACACCGCCCTCCTCGCCGCTCTCCTCACGAGCACCTTCTCCGTCTCTGCCCATCCCCTCTCCCATGAGGCCGAACTAGTCAAGCGTGGAGTCAGAGACTGGGTCAGTCCCGTGTACACACGCATCTTCCGTAAGCTCCAACCAAAACCACAAGCAGTCACTCGTTCCTACATTATAAGCTAGTACTGATAGTCAATACCTATAGAGAACCCGTTAACCGTTCCCACCGAGCTGCAACCAATGACAACCTACACCAATGCCACGACCGGCGAGATCTTTGACTTCTACGAGATGAGGATCGAAAACTTCCAGAAGCAGGTGTACCCGGGCCTGCAACCGGCGGACCTCCAGGGCTACAACGGCCAGGCCCCCGGCCCACTGATCAGGACCACTGTCGGGCGGAGAGCAGTCGTCAGGTTCATCAACAATGTTGCGAAGCCGGCGAGCATCCATCTGCACGGTTCGCCGAGCAGGCCTGTTTTTGACGGTACGTGCTGTGTTGTGTTGAGCTGTATATGGCGGGTTGTTGGGCTGTGCTAAGAACCGGTGTGGTTTGTCATTGACAGGGTGGGCGGAGGACACAATTGCGACGGGGCAGTATAAGGACTATGTCTGGCCGAATTATTCGCCGAGAACGCTGTGGTATCATGATCATGCTGTTCGTAAGTACATCCATTAGCTTTTTTCTTTCTATCTTATCTATTTGATTGTGAGGATTGGGCTAAATACGTACTAACTCATAACCATCCGGGCAGATATCACCGCCGAAAATGTGTTTCATGGCCAAGCCGGTATGTGCTCTAAAGTATGATCTTGCGCGGGATAGTTAAGTCTAATAAAACAATATATATATAGGTTTCTACTACATTTCTGACCCTGCCCAAGAAGCCGCCCTCGCCCTTCCCTCAGGTGCCTACGACATCCCACTTCTAATTACCGACAAGATCTATCGGAGCAACGGCAAAACGCTCTCTCCAGCCACTGAAGATGACAGTAATTCCCCCCCTCCCCCTCTCCAAGAAGACCAACACATTAACCACTATAATGTGTTCCAGGCTACTACGGCGATGTCATCCACGTCAACGGCGTCCCATGGCCCTATCTCAACGTCGAGCCCCGAAAATACCGCTTCCGCCTTCTCGACGGCAGCACTAGCCGCAGCTACAAACTACACATCGAGACCTCCGCCGGCGTCAAGATCCCCATGAAAGTGATCGCCACCGACTCCGGCTACGTCGAGAACACCGTCAGCACCAACACCCTCATCATCGCCATAGCCGAGCGCTGGGAGGTCGTCGTCGACTTCAGCGGCTTCGCCGGCCAGAACCTCACCCTGAGGAACGCCCGCGACTTCAGCCGGAACGAAGACTTCCCGCAGACAAACAGGATCATGCAGTTCCGCGTCGGCAGCACTGTCACCTCGACCGCCGGGAACGGGGCCGTCCCCGCCACCCTGGTGAGCCTGGCGCCCCTGCCGACCGCGGGCGCCGTCAACAGGGAGTTCCGCTTCGAGCGGAGCAACAGCCAGTGGACGGTCAACGGGGTTGTGTTCGCGGACGTGGCAAACAGGATCCTGGCGAAGCCGAATGCCGGCGCCGTGGAGGTGTGGAAGCTCATCAATAACTCGGGCGGGTGGGCGCACCCGATCCATATCCACCTGGTCGACTTCAAGGTCCTTACCAGGAACGAGAGGGGCGTGGAGCCGTATGAATCTGCTGGCTTCAAGGTAGGGCCATGAGCAATATATATAACCCCTTCTGTCAATGGCTCTAACAAAGGCGGGGAATATAGGACGTTGTCTTCCTCGACGAGAACGAGACCGTAACAGTAGTCGCCAGATACCACCCCTGGACCGGACAATACATGTGTAAGCCCCCCTCCCCCCATTCTCTCCACCCCGCTGACCCCCGGGGGCAAAAAAACAGTCCACTGCCACAACACGGTGCACGAGGACCAAGACATGATGGCCGCCTTCGACGTGGGAAACACCAAGGCCGTGCCCGCGCAGGGAGACCAGTTCTCGGACCCAATGAACCCAACCTTCAGGGCCAGCGCATACTCGGGCACAACAGACATTGCCCAGATCCAGGCCGTGCGCCTGCCGTACTTTGCCGCCCTCGATATATACTCGCAGATGCCTGTCTAGAGTGTAGCCACGGTGTGGGGGGGGGGGGGTATGTGGTAGAGTGGTATACTTTTTTTCTGTGTATGTGTAATTCAGTATATATGCATCTCTGTATGTCTTAATCCAGCGTAGCAAATAATTACTTCTATATCCCGAGCCCCTGTCCAAGTACTAGTACTAGTACTAGTAGTAAAGTAGTAGCGATAATTAATTGACTACATCAGAACCCAGCTGGTAGAACCCTTACCCTTACCCTTACCTTCCGGACGAGTGATATCCTGTGACTGTGATTTTGATTGATAGATAGATACAGCAATGCCCGTTTTTTGGGCGGTATGGGTCAGGTACATATATTCCAGAAAGTGAAGACAAGAGCAGAGAAGAGAAGAGAAGAGAAGAGAGAAGAGAAGAGGAGAGAAGAGAAGAGAGGGTCGTCACGGCTATTAGACTATAGAGCAGAACAGGACAGGACAGAGCAGAGCAGAGCGGAACAGAGCGGAACAGAGAGGAGAACAGAGAACAGAGAGAACAGAGAACAGAGAGAAGGAAGTACGGCAATAGTGCACATTGCCATACCACAAAGCCAGCCATACCACAAAGCCAGCCAGCCAAACAAAAAAAAAACCTATCTACAACCCCCCCCCGGCCTAACCCCCCACCGAAACTAAACCCTCTCCCACTCTCCCTCCTCCGCGCCCCCTTCCGCCGCCGCCGCCGCCAACATCCACCCAACCAGCCACTCCGGCGCCCACCCGCCCAGCAGCATATACGCCCTGCTCCCCCCGCCAACACAGACCTCCCACCTGGGGGGCCCCAGGAGGGCGTCCACCACCGCCAGCTGCAACTCCCTCACCGGGCTCCCCCTGACGACCGCGGCGCGGCCCGCGCGCGCGCGCACAACCTGCAGCGCGCCCCCCTTCGCGGCACCCTCCACGAACGTTCCCAGGCGCATCACGGTGACTGCGACGGCGGCGGGTGCGAGCTCCCTGCGCAGGGATGCGGCGATGGCGTGGAGGGCGGCCACGGCCGCGGTCTCGGGGGCGTGGGAGGCGGGCGCGAGCGGCGCCACAAGCCCCGGCGTGCATAGGATTATGCGGGCTGTTGTGGCGACGATGGTGGGGAGGAGGAGCTTGGTGGTTAGGATTGGCGCGAGGAGCTTGATGTTTAGGGTGTCGGACCAGTGCTCGAGGGGGAGGGTTGCGATGGGGCCTGTGGGGTAGGGGCTGGTGGGGAGGAGGAGGAGGCCCGTGAAGTGGAGGCGGTGGGGGTGGGCGCCGGGGAAGGAGGCGGTCGGCGTGGTGAGGTAGGTGTGGAATTTGTCGATTGAGGATTGGGAGGCGGTGGGCTGTGAGCGGGGGTCAGTATTTATGTAGATAGATTGTTTTGGAGAGAGGAGTTTTGATATAGAAGAGCGGACAGGTACAGACATCAAGGATATCGATATTGAGCGGACGGACGTCCCCACGGCCTTCATTGAGAACGACCTGCTCGTCCTCGACCGAACTAACAACTACAAAGACAATGAACCCCCTCCGCTCCAGATCCAGCGCCAGCCCCCTCGCAATCGGATCATGCGGCGATCCAGCCAGCACTAAACTCTCCCCAACATCAGCCCCCCATTCCCACCCACCAAAATAAATACACAAAAACAGAGAAGAAACAGAAAACACTAACCCACAACCTCCTTCCTTCCGCCGTCCGCCGCCCTCCTAGCCCTCCTCACGGCAGCCCGCCCCCGCTGCCTCCGCTTCCCATACACCCACGCGCCGATCCCGACGCCCGTGGCGGCGGCGATGCCAACAGCCCACCTATTCTCCCTGGCCCACCCGAGGACGCCGGCCCCCCCGCGCAGCAGCTGCGGCGGCGGTGGCGGCGGGGGCGAGGGGCGCGCGGCGGCGGGCACCCAGGTTGCGGTTGAGAGCGTCTCGCGGAGGAGGGTGGCGGCCACGTCGACCTGCCGGTCGAAGACGTCGGCGGCCGTGAACAGCTGCGTCTTGAGTGTCCAGGCGAGGTGGGAGAGGTGGTCGTGGAATTGGTCGGTCATTTGGTTTTGGTTGTTTTTTTTGGTTGTTTGTGATGGTGTTTGGTGTTTGGTGGTGGGTTGGGTGATCGTTGGTTGGTGATGATCTTTCTATCGTCATGTCACGTGGGGATCTTCGGTGCATGGGTTATTTTTGGTCTTATTTTTATTTTTTATTTTTTTATTTTATTGTTTATTGGCACGAGTGAGCGACCGTGAAGTTCGACTGCGGTCCAGAACCGTGAGTCGGAGTCCGTGACCACACCACACGCAGCACAGCGACTCTTGAGCAAAAACTAGACAGCAAACAGCAAACAGGAAAAAACAGACACCCAGAGTATACAATATATATATATATGTATATATGATACGATATGAAAAAAGATCCCCAAGTTATACAAGCAAAGTACGTCACTGAACCGGAATATATAGATATAAATGTAAAAAAAAAACTCAACAAGAAAGAAAAGGGAAGAAAAGAAAGTAAAAAAAAAGACCGCTGCCCCGTGAGCGTGGTGGTTGATTAAGTTGTGTTTTTCCGTCCCCCCTCCTAGGGGGGTGGTGAGAAGTGAAGGAGGAAAGAAGGAAAGAAAAAAAAAACCAAGAGAAGGAAAGATATGTAAAAAAAGTAGAAAGAGTAAGAAAAAAAAGAAAAAGAGCCAACCAGAATATCCCTCCTCCTCCTCCTCCACCTATAATCTCCGCTAGAGATCAAGCACTTATAGTAGCAGTGTAGTAGTATAGTAATACAGCAAACCTAAAGAAAATGAGAAAGAGAAAACCGAGACGCAAAGAAATCAAAAAAAAAAACCCAATAACAATACAAAGCAAAAGCACAAAGTAAGTACAATCATCCCTTCTAACGCAGCACACAAAAAAAAAAGACGAGAGAGGAAAAAAAATAAAGAAAAATAAACATAGAAAATTCGTCCTCCTGCTTATTTATTTAATCACCGCCCTATTTCCTCTTCTTCTCATCCGCCTTGCTCTTCTTTGCGGCCCTGTCCTCGTCGTCCAGATATTTATCCTTCCAGATCCACGAGTTGCCAGGCATATTCATACCCTTCGCCTCGGCCATCCGGTAGAACTTGGCAGACTTCTTCATATCCTTCTTACACCCGACGCCATTCGCATAACAGAACCCAGTCTCCGCCAGTGCATCTGGATCGCCCCATCCTATACAAACATAAGAGTCAGCAAAACAACCTCCTCACCACTCCAAAGAAAAGATCAAACTCACGTCCAGCAATCTCAAAACACCTCACCGCCAACCCTTTATCCATCTCCGTCCCCCACCCATTCATATGGCTGACGCCGAGCTCATAGATACTCAGCGCAAACTGGGCCCTCCTCCCCTTCTTCTCAAACAGATCCGCCTTCTCGCCCTTCAACTCATCGTCCGCCACCTCGTTCGACGCCAGCTCCGTCACCTTCTTCAACCACATGACACCCTCCTTGGGATTCTCCTTCATGCCCCACCCGTGTCTGCACGCCAGCGCATACAGGAGCATCCCCGTCGGATGCCCTCCATTCGCCGCAAGACGCAGATGGTAGGTGGACTCTGAGAGCGAACCGCTCTCGTGCAGCGCAATACCCTTGGTGACGTGTTCCTCTGGAGTAAGTGCAGAGGCAGTGGGCCCTACGGGCGGGATGTTGAATGCTGGTGAGCGGGGGGTGCGCGGTGAGGCTCCACCAGAGGTGTTTGGCCGCGGGCCGGGCGAGAGGAGCCCTAGCCTCGGCGAAGCGGTCGGGGAGCGGCTGTTATATGTTGCGGCACGGTCCCTGGCCGGAGATAGCTGTAGGTGTGCCATTGGCGACGCGGCGTCTGGTATAAGTCTATCAGTTGACGATGATGGTATATCGGTCATTGTGCGTGTCAGCATAGGGCGATGCGCTTTTGGCTGCTGGATGGCTGGTGGTCCTGATACTGCTGTTGCGACGACTGCTGGAGTGGCGGCGGCGGAGGTGGTTGTGGTAGCAGTGTCTGCTGAAACAGTAGTCGCGGACTGTGGCTCTGCAAACACCACTGAATTCCTATCCACCACCCTGCCTCGCGGGAGTGCAAAGCGTGAGTAGACAACCGTCGGCGCCCCCTCATGATCTGTGTGGTCCCCATTCAACGATACCGGCGTCGGGATCGAGTACTCATCCGGGAAGATAGGACTCTGCTCCGGCGTCATCTTCGGCGGGATGTCTAGCGTCGGCCGCATGGTATCCATACTCGGCCTATTACTCAGCGGCCTCGAAAAGTTAAACACCGGCTTCGGCGTTCCCCCAATTGAATACAAGCTTGGCGTCATCGACGCCGCCGACTCCGGGCGTGGGGGCGGGGGCTCAAACTGGTATGAGGGTGTCGGCGGTCCAAACCGGAAGTCATCTTGCCCGCATGTCTCCGCGACCATACCCTCCGGGCTCTCCGCCCTCATGCCCGCCACCATCGGCAGGATCATTGGTGCAGGCGAGTGTGTCGGCGACCTCTGCGGGCCCGGATGATACATGGGCTCACTGTGTAATCCCCTATTCATCATACGGCCCCTATCGCTCTCGTGAGAATCCTGTCTCGACGGCCTCTTTCCTGCCTGCCCTAGCGACGGCCTTCTATCATCTCTATCCAGCCCCAACAGCGGTGGTGGCGGCCCCGCCCGGTACGGCATATACTTGACACCTCCCTCTTGCTGGCCACTCCCCTGTCTGTTCGGGCTGCGGGGGTATATCCTATTCTCCGCACCCCTCGAGTCATTCCTATGTGGGTGCAGCCGGTCCGCACCGCTCCCCTGCCTGTTTATCCCCGGGAACACCTCGTTCTCGGCGCTGCCCTGTCTTGAGAGCGGGGCAATTGACCCCTGCCGCGGCTGCGGCGGCGGGAACACCTCGCTTTCTGCGGAGCCCTGCCGGGACAGCTGTCCCATTGATGTGGCGCCGGAGGAGCTCGAGTCCTGCCGGTAGGGGCGGTACATGTGTGTGCTGTCTTGACGCGGCGGGTACACTGCGCCCGCCGAGTCCTGTCGTGCTGGGTGGGGGTGTGTATGGTGCGGTTTCTGCAGATGGTGTGGCCTGTAGTCGCCAGTATCAGACGCCTGTCTTGTTGGCGGCTGGGGTCTCCTCGCCCCCTGCACTGGCTCACCGCCCCTACCCCGTTCCCTCCCTCTCTCACTTCCGCTGCGGTATGCCGAATATCCGCCCTGTTGCTGCTGGTGTGGGTGTGGGTGTGGGTGTGGGTGTTGGTGTTGGTGCTGCACCGGGAGTGCTTTACCACTCCTCGGAGATACCTCCACGTCCTCCTCGTGCTGCTGCTGGACATTCTCATCCTCATCATCCACGCCCGCGGCATCTTCGCCCACAATCACTGGCTTTAGCGAGACCCTGCCCACCTGCTCGCACTCAACACCCTTCTTCCCCATCAAACTAACCAGGTTCGGTGGGTTGCGGTCCGCATTCAGGAACCCGCCCAGGAGCGTAAAGTTGCTGTCCCTCACCGAGTCCCTATTTGTATCGTAGTCGTCCTCCCCTGCCTCTGTGCTTGCACTACTAATTGTGCTGAATCTCGGGAACGGGCGGTCCTCTATCGGTTGCTGTTGCTGTTGCTGCTGCTGCTGGGATGGTTGTGGTGGCCCCGGAGACGGGGACCCAACACGCGGGGCGACATTGAGGTAGCCTGTGATGGGGCCACCGATTGAATCGCGGCCAACAGTGCGGGAGCGGGAGAGTGGTGAAGGAGAGCGGCCGGTGCGACGCAGGGAAGCATGGACAGTGAGGGGAGTGAGGGTGGGGGAACCGTTGCGGGAGGTGACGCCAAGCTGCTTGGAGAGGAGACGCCCACGGTTGATGAATTCGTCGAGGGGGGAGATCTCGGGTGTGAATTCTCCGGCGTTGGGAAAGTGCCGGAAGGAGTGAGGGTCTTGCTGCATGGTTGTGGTTGTGGTTGGTGGGTGGGTGTGGGTGGGTGGGGGGGATATGTAATGTTTTTATGTATATATGTGAGTGGATAGGCACAATGTATAATGATGTAGGTATGTAGGTCGTATGTAGGTATGGCGTATGTAGATAATGTAGATAAGTAGCCCTGGCAGGTGCTATACTACTGGTAGGTGCGGATTAATGAGCGTGGGGGGGTTACTGGTGCTTTTCTATGCGGTATGAGTGAGTGAGTGTGTGGGGTAAGTGAGTGAGTTTTGTATAGATGTGAATGTCTGTCTGTCTGTCCGTCTGTCTGTCTGTCCAGTCGTAGTTGGTTGGAGCTGATCAATAGTATGTAGATGTTGTATGTAGTTGCAGATTCACACAGTAAGGAGGTATGCAGCAGTCAATAGTACTGTACTGTCTTCCTTTCCCAATGCAGTCCAGTTCAATCCAGTCCAATCCTTAAAAATCCAGCCCTTCAGTTCCTCCCTTTCCTGCTTGTCTGTCTGCACGAGTGGATCGAGTGAGCAAGTATGAAGTCAAATCAAGTCAAGCCAAGTCGAGTGAGCGAGCGTGAGCGTGTAAACAACACAACAACAACGGCAAGAAAGAAAAGAAAAGAAAAGAGTTCCAAGTTTCACAACAGACAACAACAAACAGAGAGAACACAACAGCAGCAACAGCAACAAAAAAAGATCTTTGGCGTGGCTAACTATGTGGTTCGGGTTTCGGGGGCCAAAAGCATGTATATGTGTATGGTATGTACTGTAGCACACGGACACTGCTTTGCGTTGCTTTGCTTTTGCTTTGCTTTGCTTTCGAGTGAAACGGCCTATGCAATGGATGGACGGGGGGGGAGGTTTGAGACTCCACTCGCTCGCTCGGTGGGGCGGGGTGGGTGGGAGGGATGGATGGATGGATGGAGGGATGGTACTGTGTCTCCTTCTGTCGATAACAGCACAGTACAAAAAAAAAGGCTGTGAAGAAAGCAAAAAAATAAAAAAGGAAAAAAAAAAAGGAAAAAAAAAAAGGGAAATACCAAACGAGTGTCGAGAAGTGTAATATAAAAAAAACGAAAAAAGAAAAAAAAAGAAAACGAAGGAATAAAACACTCGGTCAGGGAAGAAAGGATAAGAAGGAGGAGTAGGAAGTAAGAGGAGGATGGAGGAGGAGGGGGAGGAGAAGAAGGTTCCCTCAACTGAAAGGATCTAGCTACAGGGATGTGTGGGGGAGGGGGGGCAGGATCCAAGCAAAGAGCGGGAAGAGGAGGGGGGAAAAAAGAACAGGAAAGGAAGAAGAAGAGAAGGAAAGAAAAACCGTTCAGAAGATTCCAAGGAGTGGAATGAAGAGGTAGAGGCAGAAGGGAGAGGGGATAAAAATGATCGACCGGGGGATTGTTGTATTGTACCCTACTACTAGCTAATCACCACAATTACAAACGAACACCACCACCACGAACACAACCACCACAATCATCACCACAGACAAACATGCATACAGGCAGACAGACAGACAGACAGACAGCCTCTCGAATAAGAGTACATACTAGCAGAGTACCTGCATGTATGTAGGTCAGTCGGACAACCTGACCTCCAAGTGAGACACGCCCAGGCCCTTCTCATCCCAGGGTTATGGCCAGTAGAACGGTGGATGTTTGACCACCCATGCCCGCTCGATACTTGGGTAGAGATGAGATACATGTAGATTAATGTCCCTCCTGCCCGAGTCCCTCTCTCTCCTCTAGCTAAATGGGGCTCAAAAGTAGTCAGGCGCCATCCAACCACTCACGTATGTAATTGTATATTACAAAAAGTAGAGTTAGAAGAGTTAGAGTAAATATACTTACATGTACAGGTTATGAATATTTATTGCATTCCAATCCAATTCCTTCTCCTTCCTCCTTCTCGAAGCGTGGGCTTTAAATTAACCTCATCATCATCAGGAGATTCCCACCCTGCCCTCCCCCCGCTAATTGCCGTATTGATTAGCAACTTCTTTTTCTTCTTCTTCCAATAGCTGCTATATGTACTTACATATCATATAGGTACACGTTATTCTACGGGATTGAAAAGAAGAAAGAAAAATTAAAAGTACATGCATGCAGGTACTTTAACTTCTCTCTCTCTCTCCCCACCTGGGCCCCAGCCCCTCCCCTTGTCAATTAAGAGTCTTGTCTGTAAATCCCCTTCCTCAAACCAACCCGGCCCCGGCCCGCGCATCGCCTGTTTTGGAGCAAAACCTCCGCTCGTTCTCCTCCCCCTATTTACTCTACCTCCTACAGTCCGTCTGTCTGTTCTCGTAGCAGCAGCAGCATGCGCAGCAGCAGCAGTATGCGCAGCAGCAGCAGTGGTAGAGTTTCTTAATCCCACCCACTCCATTTAAGGAGGCTCCTCCCCTCTCCCTCCCCTCCTCTCTCTCTTTCTAGTACATAATGCACAAACACCTCAGCTCCCCCCCCTTTTTTTTTAACCATTGTCCCTCTGCTCGTCAGCTCGCGGATGATCTAGCATACATGTACATATGCACACCAACCGGCTGGCTGCCGATCGCGACATGACAGTTGCGGTATGTAGAAAAAAGAGGTAAGATTAGTTAGGGGAAGGGAGAGCGAGGTTAGATCATTGTGCATGGAGACGAGCGCGTGTGCTTTCCGTACCTGCGTCCTGTGGATGGATTGGGCGTAGGGCTATTTTTCTATTTTATTTTCTTTTCTCTTTTGGGCTGGGTGGACCGTGGTACTGTAATGTGTGCACCAGAGCAATTGAAGCGTTTGGCGCTTTCGATGATCCTGGACTTGCAATGTCAGAGTAGGTACATGTATCTTACATGTGCTCTTATGCCTACCTCCTACTCTAATTACAGACACCAATACCATGTAGCTACATGTACGTATTTACAGTAAGTAAGTACCCACCGCCGCAAAACTTTGTTTGCGCGCGTGTGTGTGCCCTAGTGGTGGATATTTACAGCCCTTCCTTCGAATAATTCTGTTTGGCTCCCAGGTTTATAAATTTACAAGCGAGCGAAATCTCATCTCATGCCCTATCCCGGAATATCCCCCCTTATTATTGTTTGATTCGCTGATCCCACCCCTTTTTGACGGGCTCGGTAGGGAAGGGGAAGAAAATCTGTTTCATTTATTTTCGAGGACCCTGCATGGAACTTTTGGGCTGCTGTGGCTGGCTGGCTGGAGTAAGGTAGAGAAAGCCACTGAGAGGAAGGGTGCTGTCACTCATGTGCCTGCGCTGCCTCGGTTGCTCTCCTCACCTCACTCCCTGATGTATATGATACTTACTTATTTACATAGGCTATGCCAGTACTTTAGTACACGACATGTACCTACCTACTTTGCTTAAGATACTTACCTACTTCATAGAATAGAGTATGGGCAGACCCTTAAATAACGTCCGGTCGGTAAAGGCTGGCCGGTGTGGGTTTTTTTTTTGCCTGTGGACACGGTCGGTTATGATGAGCTGGGAAACATTTATATTAGTATATTGTATGTAGATGGATGGATGGATGGCTGTAAGTACGTACCTATATGAAGTAAATATCTACGGGGAGAGGGGACCGGAGTGGAGTAAGTAAAGTATGTACATGTAAGAGTAAGTATTGTATTGAGAGCGCCTCTTTCTCCTCTCCCTCATTCCTCATTTCCCCATTTCCTCATCCTGTTATGATATGATATATACCCCACGAGTACTTGAATCTTCTCACAAACAGCCCTTGATATCAGTCCGACCAATCAGTGCAGAGGACTTTGGCGATAATAATAACAACCTTTAGGATAATAATAACAACCTTTTATTTTATTTTTCTCATGTACCACTGCACCGATCACAAAACCAACAAATTAACCACCAGCCAGCCAGCCAGCCAGCATCCTCCCCAAGGATTCATCCCCCCCAGCAGCGAGTAAGGCGAAAGAGATAGATTGAATCCTCCTCTCTCTCCCTTGATCTCCCTCTCCCTCACCTCCTAGTTCGTCCACACTTTCATAACAACCCCAACTTAAGTATCTATATCCCCCCCCCCAGCACCGTCGATCACTCCCCCCCCACACACAATGAAGGGCTTCCTCGAGAGCCTCTGTCCCACCCCCTTCGACCCCACCCACCGCTTCACCACCTCGTGGCTCCTCCCGCCGCTGATCCTCGCCCTCCTCCGCCTCACCTTCTCCGTCTACATCTTCACCTACCTCTTCTACCGCATCGGCTACTCGTCCGTCAACGACGCCGGCCTCAGCGCCCGCCAGAGCTTCTCATACTTTACAAACATCACCTACTGGAGCCTCGGCTTCTACTTTGGCGTCGCAGGGGCACACACACTCCTGTATGCGCTGCGCGGGCGCCGCGCAGCCTGGCTGAACGGGTGGTGGGCGGTCGCGCACGCCGTGTGGTGGACAAGCGTGTGCACCTTTCCCTTCCTGGTGTAAGCTCCCCCCCCCCCGCACCGGCAGACCAATCATTGACCCTAACAACCACTCAGGACAATCGTCTACTGGGGCATCCTAGCGTCCGACGACGCCCCCTTCAACACACAAGTAAGCGCCTACAGCAACATCAGCGCCCACCTCCTCAACAGCGTGTTTGCGCTGTTCGAGCTTCTGTTCTCGCGCGTCGCGCCCCCGCCCTGGGCGCACCTGCCCCCGCTGATCCTCTTCCTGGCTGGCTACCTGTGCGTGGCGTACATCACGCACGCCGCGCAGGGCTTCTACACGTATGGCTTCCTGGACCCCGCCACGGGCAGCGGCATGGTCGCCGCATACTGCGTCGGCATTGCGGTCGCGATCTGCGTCGTCTGGGCTGTTGTCTGGGCCGTGGTTAGGGGAAGGGTGGCCCTCGTGGAGGGGAGGTGGGGCTTGCAGGGGAGGTTTGTGGGGGGTGTGCAGGCGGCGGAGGTGGAGAAGGGGGAGGTTCGTTGATTTTTTTTTGGTCCTTTGCGTTTGCTTTTTGTTTTGGGGGGGGGGTGCTTTGTTCTTGTATGGGTTGTGTAATATTCAGATGTATTTTCTTCCTTCTCTCTTCTACCTCTTCTACCTCTTCTACCTCCCCAACCCGGGGGTAGGGGATTGTTAATAATACCCGCTACGCCGTACACTTCTGTTCCACTTCTACTCTACTTCTCCACCACCTCCACCTCCATCTCCTCCATGCTTACACCCACCCACCCACCAGTACACGCTCGTCCCACTCACCCCCTCCGCCGCCGCCGCCGCGGCCCCGTAGCAGTCCGGTGGGGACCGCAAGTGGAGGCGTGGTTTTGGCTCGTGTTTTATGCGGGCGTCATAGCATGCTTTTTTTTAGGGAGGAGGGGGCGGATATATATATATATAATACCATTTGCGTTCTGACTGTCAATGATTGTATGTGTGTGTGCGTCATGGGGTCTCACTCGGTTGGCTGGTCTTGGGGTTGTGGCGGGATGTGGATGTGGGTTTGGAGATACCCCTCGTGGGGGTTGGGTCAGGTCAGGTGTGGATAGGCTCCTCTATTGTATACACGGGACAATTATGTTGGGCTCTTTTACTTAGTCACACGGCTTTGAGGGAGCGGACGGTGTGGTAACCGGGACAATTTGTAGACAGCCTTTAAAGGTTGTTATTCATTGCTACACTAAAAGGAGGGGAGGGAAGATACAGCTCTTGTCTAGGCTCTAAGCCGGCCCTAGTGGTCAGTGCGGTTAGTTGTCCTGCCCTTCCTGGGCAGTCTTTGGGTCATCAGAGGGTTTCCCGCCCTCCAAGACCTCCTCACCCTCTGCGCCCTCCTCCTCCTCCTCCTCCCACTCCTCCTCCGTCTCGGTCGTGAACCCCTCCTCCTCCTCCTCCTCCTCCTCCTCCTCCACCACCCTCTCCTCCGCCGCATCCACCAACACCCCCTCACGTCCCATCCTCTCCATGAGCGCCTTCATATGGCGCGCATGCCCCTCAAGCGGCCTAACCCTGAGCACGTCATGCCACCCCTCATGCCCCCACCCCTCCATGCCAAAGTAACTGACGAAGCGGCGCCCGCACGCCACGCACTGGAAGTGTCGCTTCCCCGTATGCGTCGAGAGGTGGCACGAGAGGGCGTCAGCGGCCGGGAACGTCTCGTGGCAGCCGTAGAAGCGGCAGCGCACGTGGCGCAGCCCCGGCCGCCCGTCAGCCAGTAGTCGGTTGAGGCCCTGGACGCGGCGCACTTGCTGCGCGAGGTGTGTCTGGTGGAGGTGCAGCTGTGGATGCGGGTTAGTTGGTGGCGTGTGGAAGGGGGGGCGGGGGGGCTTGCGTCGAGGGCGAAGGGGGTGGTGGAGGTGTGGCGGCAGTGCGCCCAGAGGCAGGGGAAGCTGCGGTCTTCGATGTGTGCGAAGGGGCGCTTTTGCGTGGTGCGGAGGCACTCTTTGGGGGTGGTGGGGGGGTTGGCGGGCATTGCTGGCGGTGTTTTGTGGGTTGCTTGGTTCTGTGCGGGTATTGTGTTAGAATGGGGTGTTTAGGGGCGGGGGTTTAGTTACCTCTGCACAGGCCGAATATCTCACTAGGATGTAGCTAATTAAGTATATAGGTACTTGGGATATAAATGAACAAGCAGCAGCTCCCTGGGCTATATAGCAGAGCTAGCACGCAGCACAACCCCAGCAGGATCCAAGTAGAAACAACCAAATGAAGAATCCCCTTGACGCTGGTGTGTATATCCCGAGCTCCTTTGTAGACCGACTATCTGCATCTGCATCCGCATCACCGCAGATCACCACCGGCCTCGTGCCAAGACAGACCGGCCGAGTGATGGCCTGTGACGTGACTAACACGCACACACAGTATGCTGGGTACCCTTACTTTCGAGGCTGTACTTCTACATCCCCGACTTGTACATTGTACATGTACATGTATGTTACGCCGCCTCCACTCCCCCACCGGGAGGTGATGCAACGACTCGATCCACCACTCACCCTAACGAAGCAGCAATATCGTAAACAGAATCCCCAAGCAAGAGAGATCAAGGTTTACTATCAAGGCATAGCTCACCTACATAACAGCGTAATCCGTTGCCACCCCTCCTGGGTACATCCTTATACGCCCTCCTCGTGAATGCGAACTGACCCCACGTACCACAGAGGGTATAACGTACCCCGCCGAGTGCACAGGTACAGGCACAGGTAGTTACTTCCACCTTGACTACATGGCGATTCGCCTCAATAGACTTGGTTTTCTTGTTCCGGTTGGAGGTTTGGTAATCTACAAGTAAGTAGCTGTCCGGGCTGGACTGTGCTGCGGGGGGGTGCCGCATTGTACAGTGTATGTGTATGCAAAGCTGAGGGCACCCCATACACCCCCGGCCATCTTAAGCGTAGCAAGATACATGTAGGCAACAGCTCGCTCAGACCAGGGGACTTACCCGGTTTCCGAAGCATTCATGGCAGTGTAAGTGGAGCCGCGTAACAAAAGACATGCACTAGGTGTTAGCATAGACAGAAACACCACTCTCTATACTAGCCCTTTTAGACCCCCCAGGCTCAGGCTCAGGGTCACCTAATCTGGGAGTAGAAAGGTCTACGGATGCTCCTTGGGGTCGGCGGGATAAGACTTTATTGTTGATGTTTCCTATGTAGTAGTGCTAGCAGGCTCACTCCGCCGTGATATCATATGATATGGTAATCAAAACTAGGAGATGGTCTGGAAAGATACAAAAGCAAAAGGCATAAATAGATAAGCATGCTTGATCAAGAAACACCATGCTAAAGACATCAAAAAGTGCGAGTAAAGGTAACCTCAAGTGAAATAAATGTGGCTAAACTCTTAACCTGCAACTTCACACCCTTCGTACCCCTACAGTTATAGCAGTCCCACATTCTCCTTTCTGGCGTCACTGTGTTAACTCACGTCCGTCTACTTGGCTGGGGTTAGTTAGTCCTCTTAGCCCTCTTGGCCGGCCGCCCTATCTTACAGGCCTTATACCCATACCGGACCATCTATGATCTGAATTTCATCTTGGCCCTGCCTTTGCCCGCCACAGGCATCACAAACAAGGTAGGTAATAGGGTTTTCAAGGGTACAAACATTGCAAGCCCATGTACTTTCGACTGGTCTGTTCGCGCGGTAATCAGCACGGAGCTCAGCTGGTACATGTCTCCTACTACCAGAGCTTCGCGAGGAATCCGACTGCCTTGATCGGGGGTGTCTGGACCCTGAATCTCGAGTTCTCGGGGTAGGTTCTGGGACAATTACCGGCTCATCATCGTCGATCCAGATATGGCCTTCATGTTCCCGCCGTTGTCTTCTTCTCGCTTCTTCTTCCTCCCGTTCTCCAATCTCAATCAACTCTATTGCAGCTTTTAGAATTGCCGCTTCGTCGGCTTCATCAGCTTCCGCCTGGGTCCGGAAGCCGTTCCGGATAGCCCTTTCAGCGTCTTCCTCCATCCTTCCTCTATCTCTAGATCCAGTCTCGGCCCCACAGGACCTTGGTGCTCTGATCCTCCTGAGAGCCGCGTTTGCAATCTTCTCTCTTATCGACACGTGATTAGGGATTGTAGAGGGGCCAGCATTTCCGACGCCCAGCCTCTGACCAGACCCGCTGGACTGGATACGTCTTTTCTCGGCTGCAGCCAATGCTCTGCGGCGGGCATCAGCTATAGAGGAAGGCCTGGGCGCTCTTCCGGCCCCAAGGCGATTTCCATCTGAATAGAACCCCTCACCACTATATCCAGATGTACGTAGGGCTATGTATTCTTCTTCAAGCCCTTTCAGATATGCGTGAAACACTTCGTCATGTGGCCCATGGAGATTATGGGTGAGCCTAACAGCCAGATATTAAGCGAAATGAATAGACAAACTGTGTTACAAAAGGGTTATATACTCATGAAGCATCGTGTAGACGCAGTTCTCGAGATCCAGGAAGGTGTTCTCGTCATAGGGCTGACGTAGTCTAATGCATATTTGCCGCCCAGCGTCTATATTCAGTCCTATTTGCTATAAGCCCGGTTCCCCTCATCACAGTCATTAACTAGGGAAATACCAAGTAGGTTATGTTGAGCGGGATAGAACTCAGCCAGGCAACCAACACTGAACCCACGGCGGACCATAATAGGTTTGACAAGGCTGGCGATTCTCCGCAACATGGTAATAGCATGTTGTTCCCGTGGTTTCTCTCGCATATGCACATAGGAACCAATAAGCGGTTTGTTGGACATGTTAGCTTGAGGTGGAGTTGAGTAGTCAAAGATCGGTGGTATGACAGACGAAGGATATGAGTATGGAGCTACCAAGTGAGATGCGGAGCTTAAATGATGCGAGGTACTGTGGGATGCAACAGGGAATAGCTTCTATTGAAAAACAGATACGGAGAATATGGTGTTGGTTAGTCAAACTGGCTAAGTCGATGGACGCGTGTGAAGTGGGGCGTCTTTAAAGCCCTCATTGATTTATCATCTATGGTTATGTACTTAGAACCCTGCATAGTAATGCTTTCGGCCCATCAAATCGCTGACCTTTGAATGGTTGATGAAACAGCAACAAATATAAGCGTGGCTGTTAGGATTGATTGGCTGGTCCAAGTGTGCCTGAAAGACTGCATGGAGCTCGCTTGTAACCAGTAGAAATGACCGGTCTGAAGTGGATATGTAAAACCGAAAAGGTACCTCCAGAAAATGGGGTTTAAATGCAAACTGTTTTTTCCTTCACTCTGGCTGTATTAGTGCTTTCTTTTTCGGCGTTGCCTGTCACACTAAGCTGGGGGTTATGTAGATCTCACCCATAAACTGAAATAAGCTTGGCGGTTTATCGAGTGAGAATGCATGCAGATGCAGCATGCTGTAAAGCTTTATGGCCTATAGCTGACCCAAGCAGCTGCAGCGTCCTCTGGCATTAATTAAGATTGTATGTAGACTTAGAGTGATTAGACCCTCTCGACAGGCAAAGTAGGCTCTTGCCCTGGGTGTGAATCTGTGGGAAACGGGGTAACGTGTTCTGGTGTCCCCCCCCGCGAGTTGTAGGTTAAGTGCCAACTTCTCTTATCCCACTACATATTGTTATCTCATGTACTAGGTACATGTACATGTAGTGTTAGCTCTTTCGGTCACTAAACCCTCCTAATCTTCATCCCATCACCTTGTCCCCCCCTGCTCCCAATCTCAATGTCTCAGGTGCTAGCTCCAATGCTTGGGGCAATGGTCATTTGCCGTAGTGTATGTACCCCACTTCCCTCCCGCTTCCCGTCACCCATCTCATTGGGTTTCCGCTTCGACCTGTCGTCGTTTCATCAGTCTTTAATCCAATCCACTTACCTTTCCCCTCCAGATTGCCTGTTTTGTAGGCTACCCCTTCGACAAAGACCCCAAATTCACCAACGTCGATCTCCTGTTAACGTTTTCCGGGACTCTTGACTCCTGTGCCCAATCCAACACCCTTTGGCACTTCAGCCCAGTTGACGTTGCCACAATATTCAGCCCACTGATCGACTACGCCGAGCTTGCCGGAAGAGATGCAAAGGAACCGCAAGAAATGGCCAAAGACTGTCTGGGGGGGTTGAAAGCTGCGGATATTGAAATGATGCAGACGCTGTTGAACTTTTCGGACGCCGTCTTCGTCGTCACGGAGATTGACAACCTTGCGCGGGTGGAGAACTCCTGGTCAAAGTGGTTTGGGTTCATCCGGTACACGAAAACGCTCCAGATGGAGGGCCTCCCAGGGTACATCAAAGGCCCCTCGCCGGTCGATACCGCCTGGGACCCCAACATTGGCAACTGGGAGATTCCGTACTTGATGAGACGGGCCATGAGTGAGGAGATTGTATGTTCTAACCCCTCCCCCCCCCCCCCGAAAAGCCTTCTTGGTGCATTACATTTACAGATTAATTAGGCTACTGAGAACTTTTTTGATTCATGCCTCCACATGCGGGACTATATCATAGGGTACAACGCGTTCAAAGAGAGCTTCCTCAGCTTTGCTGGACGGGCACAAGGGGCGCCTCGTAAAGCAGCAACGGGGTTTAAATTCCCCCCCGGGCTCGCCCGCGAAACCTCCACTGACAAGGCTGGAGACGGGGGAGCGCCGAAGGGTGGCAGTGATCAGGCCCAGTTACACAAAATAAGCAACCCTGCCCCTGCTGATAGCGCGGATCCCTTTCTATCGCCTTCCTGGACCATAGCATCTGAACTTCGGGGGCGAAGTGTTCAATTGTCTCCCATGATGGCGCTACTGATGGACGGAACGACCGTGGAACCAAGAAACACAAATTGGTACAATAAGGGTCGTTTCGAATGGACACTGATGAACTAGACATCGGAACCTACCCATCCTTTCCCCTCTTCCTTGTATTGTTAACTGTTGTAATACGTGTGCTTTCCCTTGTACCTAGATGAATTGGGCGGATAGGTTGTACGGGTAGACATTTTCGTCTTGAAAGAGAGTCTACAGTCTGAGGTTGGTATTGGGTTGTCCTATCATGAATAATCACTCGGTGTGAAATAGATACGTGTGTCTTTTGGGGTCTTCTTAATAACCGTACTTGTGCTAGATTTCAATTGAGATGAACGAGTGGGGTGTATTAAGTAGGCCTTATCGTCAAAGGCTTGGATGTCTAATGGTTTTAGGGACTTTTTTTATACGTCTATCTTTGTTCTTCTTTTTTAAAATAACCAACTATTTTTTACGTCCTCCGTTTGGTCCCTTAGGTGGCTCCCTTTTTTTATCCCCCGCACCATTCCCCGCACCACTTCCGATAACCACTGTTGCGACCTCTGCATCGACCACTGACTCGCCATCTACAGGAATATTTAGGAGTGATTTATCAAAACTACTGGGATCAATTCCCAATATCCCCCCTTGAGCGTTGCGGTCGCCACTAGCAGAAAATTCCCGGTATGCGTACTTCCACTCATCCAAAAATGCTCTCAAAGTCTTGCCCAACTTGTCCTTCCCACCCTTGGAGTGATGGCCTGTTCCGATAATCGCGTACAGAGGGCGGGTCGAGGTTTGGTGTTCGACAAGAATTTCTTCCAAGTACTTGACAGCTTCATCTGGGAGAAGGCCTTTGCTTAATCGTTAACAGATGCAGAATACACCACTTAAATGTGAGACAAACCATGTAGATCCACAAATAGCTCGGCGCCCCCTGCTCTTGCAGTCTCCTTATTCCGTTCCTCGTAGATAGCCTTAGAGGCTTCCTTATGTGCCTTCATCATTGCTATATTCTCGTTGTTTGCCTTACGACTGTGCTCCTTTGCTGATTTGGCGTCATTTCGCTGCCAAGCCGAGTTGGCGAGCTGGAGATACTTGGCCCTGAGAACACCATGAGAGATGGCTTCTTTTCGGTGCTTTAGGTAGCTTCGGTTAAGAGAAGCGCCAGTTTCTAACCATGGGATCTGCTGTGGTGCTGGAATATGTGACGCTGAAACGCGGGAAGTACGTTTGGATGATGGGGATCCCCCCGCACCCGACCATCTATTTGAAGAGGAGCCAGAAGAAGCGGCTGAGTTACGATTGGAGTGCGGGGATGGGGAAGGCGTCATACGAACCACATCAGCAAGAGACGATGGGCCCGTGGGAATATTATTCTCGTTCCTGTTACGACGCTTCTTGCCGTGGCCTGAGGCTTTGGCACTACTGCTAAGAGAAGGAAATGCTTCGTTATCATCGACTGCAGGAACAGGTGTAAAGTTTTGCTGTTCACGCTCTCGGAACTGCTGGCGAGAGTTGGGACGTGATATTGGGAGCTTGAATCCAGGTGGAGGGCCTACGGTTGATTGCCCACCGTTCCCCATCTGGCCCCATTGCTCAGAACTTAATGATGGGAAAGAGGCTGGGTCGTGGAACTGAAGCTGGGGCGCAGGTGTAGAACTACGGCTATTTCCATCCAATGTCATCTTTGAAACGGACATAGTGGGATCGTGAGAAAATATACAGGTATCTCCTGCAAGACATGACCCCATAAGCCAGTATTTGCAAATCGTAGTTCCAAGGTCATGTGAAAATCGGCAATCCGCACGCAAACATTGACCCGTGGACAGAAAAAACCGACAAACCACACCGTTACGTGGAGTTACTGGGCGAATCATGGGGGCGGGTGTTGTAGACTTCCCAATAATAGTAGTCCCTTCGGGTGAAAGGCCATCTCCCCCTAAATTACCTTGCTGTTGCTCCATTAACATTGATAAGGTAGCACTTAGGTCATAGCCGCATAATTCTAATGCTTGTTCAATCTCTTCATCTGAGCGTCCCTCACCAAGGACTGAGCGGAGCATATCGTGAGGTGACATATTCTCCTGCAGTGCGCCTCTACCATAACCCATAGTATTATCGTCGCCAACTAACCAGGCAACGGTATCGCTCCCAAAGTCCCCATACATTTCTGGTGGTATACCTGTGTCCGCCGCAAACGCAGGCTCATAATTGTTTAAATTTGGTGAGTGGGGTATCAGTGGGGATGAATAAGCCAACCTGGGGCTTGGTCTAGGCGAAGGGAAAGGTGAACTCTTTCCCATAAAGGATGGCGGAAATCCCGGAGGAGCCATTGGCGGGGTACTACCGAGTGATGGGGTCGGAGTGCCTACCCTGCCATAATGCCACGGGGCCGGGGAAGCTCTGCGAACTATCGTGTGGCTGTGTCGTATCGGGGGGGACGTTGCAGGGCTTGTCTTCTCCCGGTGCCGCCAGAGGACATCAAGAGTTTCATTGTCAAGAGCTGTACCAGTGAGGTCTGTTTTAGACGCGATGAGCAGGGAGACGCGTTCAGTCTGGTCCTCTTCCAGTAGGCTCGAGTCTTTTTATCGGAGCAGACGATGGAAGGTTAGCGATAGAGCTCTTTTTCTCGGCTATGTGCTTGCTTGTTGAGGATTCTGGCAGGCCAAACCTTGGAGAATCGCGATACACTCCTCTAAAAGCTCATCTGAGATCATTGTGAGCGCGAGGAAGCTATCCGAAGATCCCTCAGATGTGAGTTCGGGGATAAGGGTTGTTCAAAACAATGATCAACCGTGTCCTTTCTGTTGCACAACAAAAGGGGTGGAGGGGTCGTTGCAGCAAAGATTCCGAGATTAAGGTTTCGAAGATAAACGATAAGCAGTGAGGGAGGAGGGGATAACGATGAAAAGAGCTGAAGCAAAGGAATGACCTGAGATGAGCAAGAACGAGAGTTATTGATCAGGTTTAGAAGGAAGGGAAGGAAAGGGGGTCGATGGGAGGATGTCGTTGTCAGTTGAGAATAACTGATAGGTGTAGACCTGGAACGACGGGGGGGAGTGCGATATGTACGGGGGTGGGGGTGGATGACGCCAAAAGAATAGAAAACGAGCCCAGCACAAGTAGAATTTAGTTAGAAAACTTCTATTTTATGAAGCACGTAGATATTTCCACTTCTCCTTCCACCTCTCCTTCCACTTCTCCTTCCACTTCTTCTTCCACTTCTCTTCTTATTCCCTCTTCCTGATCATTCACTCCCCCTTCTCAGGTGTGATAGCCGGAGCGGGAAGGCTACGAGGAAGCACCTCAGCTACATGTAGGGTGGGAGTTGGGAATTTCCAAGAGGGGCCGGCTACTGCCGCCAGTGCCCTGGCTTTACCTAGAGTGGGATACTTTACTACGGTATGTACTTGCGCGTCAGCAACCAGCAACCACATTCTACTCTGAGCTGTGATACTAGAGGTGGGGTACCCCAGAGTTCATATATTCGCGGAAGTGCTTGCTTGGAAATCCCGTCAGCTTGGGTATCAATGCTTCGTTAGAGTATTTGTATGTAATTTCCTATGTCCGGGAACCTGTCAGAGCTGAAGCCAGTTTAAACTATTATCTCTAGCAGCTGTTAATCCCACGATCACTCCCCGTCAACCAACTCCAACCCCCCCCCCAACCCCACACAGAAAAAGTACCTACGTACCTCTCTTTTCCAGGCATCATCTCGCCTCATAAATCAGGGCCAGAATACTCTAGGTTTCATAGTCCGACTATCGACCTCAATTAGAGCATCGACCGCATTTTGTTTCTCCGTCGACCGCCGCGTTCATGCTTCTTGCCCTCATGCAAGGCTAGCGTCACCTTTCATAGCCACCAATCCTTCACTACAGCGACCCTACACCTTACCTAGTCCATGAAAGAAGGCTAGGAAGCTCTCCGCTACTGGCTCACAAAAGTCAAATATACTGATTGATATTCATTACACGCCCGAAAATCCAATTAAGTTCTAATATCGATGGCATGAACATATCCCTACACAATTCTTACTGTACGACAGCCTTTATCTATAGTACCCTTCCCCACTCAAAGGCCCGGGGGCAATAGATTAGATTAATCATCACCAATGCTCATCAGGATATTCTCAGCTATTCCGAGACTAATGATTCTCACCAGCTCAGCAGACCATAACATTAGAGTATGAATGTACATGTAGGTACATGCTCAAACCTACCACTCGAGTACCTGCAGAGGCCTCAACAAATAGTTTTTACGACCGTAACGTTACCCCTGGGCGTTTTGCCGTCCCGTCTGAAAAAGGCTTGACCTAGCCGGTCTCGTGATATATTCTTTTTTGCAGATCGAGCCAATCCCTGGTATTGGGTTGCAGCCCGAAGAAAATAAAGTAATGCAGGAATCCAGTGGTGTTTAGAACTTGGTATCTAGAGTGCCTATGAACTTCTGCGGGTTTTGCGGCACATAAAACTTCGCACGTGCCCTTTTTGATATATCACTTGTTGAGTTGAAAACCAAAGATTTATTGAGAAATACGATTTTTACTTACACAATTAGGTACAATACAATAGTTGAATGGTTACTTTAACTTGCGGCATACGGCACATGTGGCATCAAACACATCACGAACCCATCCATACATGCAAAGAAAAAGTGGCGAAAAACGTGGCGCTAGGCTGTTGAAAAAAGGTTCATTCGCATGCATGCATAAATTTTCGGACCGAACCCGGACAGCTTGCTGTAGAACTGTCCACTCTAGCAGTGGGCCACGAGAAGCAAGGGCCAAAGCTTTGAAACAGTCGGCACTTGGGCCAGGTCCTCTGGTGGTAGATTATCTATATGCACCCGTTTTTCCACAATTGAACTGCTGGTCAGTAATAATTGATGGAACATATACATACAGTCGATATATCGAATCTCTTGCTGTCTCGTACGGATTTGAGGGACAGGTACTGCTCTTCTCCACAAAAACTATTTGCTGTCTCATATATTTGCTATTCGTAGGGGTTTGGCCCCCAGAATACGCTAACGACATAACGAGGTGCGACTGTATCTAAAGAGCCGCGCGATATGCAACATACATGTAGGTACATGTACCTATGGACTCTAAAGATCGCGGATCGGAGCACCGATGGTATTTTTATTCTAGCTGCTCAAATTTAGAACTTCTACCTATGGTAATTAATCCACCTAGCTACATCTCTAGGCTGGTCTTCTTGTGGAATGTTATCTACACGAGCCTCGATCAATTCTCTGAATCAAGCAGAGCACGGTCCGTCTAATATTCGAAATATCAACCAGAAACATCATTTATAACCAATGGTGCAGTGGTCCGTGCCCACAGGGGCAAATGAACCGCTTTTAATATTTTGTTCATAAATTTCAGTTATCTCAATAAAGACAAATAAAGTTGCGTATCAATCACTAATACCCATAATTTTACTACCTAGTAGGATACTACATCTGGCAGAATACTAATGTTCACATTTTAGAAAGTCACTTTTCCTTGTGAGAACTGATTGGAACCCCCTATGTATATTCCGATAACCCAGAAGATATATTGATATAGGAATACAGGAGCACTAGCCATGATAGTATCGGGAAACCTCAAGCACAGCACAAAAAACAAAAAAAACATGGCTCTTAACGACTAAAGGGAACCAACAAGTTGAAAATACCATCTCGACACCCTACAAAACTGATATTTCCGGTCAAAAGTCGTCAGATGGTAGTGATAGGTTCCACTGCCGCACCGGGCCTAAGCTCAATCGAATATATAAGCAATTTCTACGGGACAAGAGATCTCGCCTTAACCCCGCATCAGGAGGCTGTGCCAGAGTAAACTCCGTAGCTATTCCGAATCAGAATAGGGCCAACCCTAACCCAGCAGTAAGTTTCAGGTAAATTTACCGAATAGGCGAGTAAGCGAGGGAGGGGTACGCCGAAATACCGGCGGGTGTAATAGATGGTTACATGTACTAAACAAGAGGCTTGTAATTGTGGGAGATTTGGGGTAGAGTTCAGCACTGTCGATATTCTCTTTGGTGATCCTCTAAAGCTTATTTTATTAATATTGGGCCATGGACGGGGGCTTAATTGTACTTTAGGCCCTGTTTTAGGGCCAAATTGGGCATTAGAGCCATGTTGATACCAGCATTGTTGTATGTAGTACTTCCTAGCTATATAGGTACATGTACCTCTGAAGAAGTCACTGAGGTATGTAACTCGATTAAAGCAGCCACGGCCCCGCTTACAATCACATCTTGATTGATCTTCTCCGAGAATGACACTGAATCTCAGTTCCTGACCGTGTCTGTAGGTAATTGGGCTGACACGGAGCTTAAACACATTCAATATGGTACATACATGTATCTATTTAAAGACCTCTAGAGTACGGTAATTACAGCCGCAAATAACTTACAATCCTCCCCGCGTGGCTTTAGCTGTGGCACACCTGCACCGGAGTACGGCATACGCCACAGCCGCTTACGTCGTCACCCACACGCATCACTCATCATCTCTAATGAGTGAGCTGGGGTGGTGGGTGTAGCAGATACCTGCTCTAGAAGAGTAAGCTCGTACCTACGGCAATAGCGAATATCACTCACCCCAAGGCTCTCACCTCTTCAACCTCTACTCTACCTACACCCCTCGGACCCTATCACAACCTGAGAAACCCCTTTGAAGTCTTCACCAAAACCTCTATTCAGAGAAATACAAACAATGTCACAAAATCCCCGGCATTCCGGCGTTCTATACACACCAGCAGATAACCATCCACCATCAACAGCGGCAACAGCACCTCCAGTACCCCGCTGGACTCATCCACGGAGGTCACGTCCTGCATCAGTCGCATCACATCCAAAAACAAAGAGAACTTTATTTGGGGATGCGAAGCGGCGGACAGTAAAACTGCAGCGATGGGCAAAAAAGAGAGTGAGGAAGTTGACGTTGCAGCAAAAGATTCTGGGGTTATTGCTGGTATTGTTTGTGACCGTGAGTGCGATTTTGATGCTGGTATTTCATTCGCAGATTTTACATGCTATGCTGCCGATTGCCAGCAAGCTTAGGTGAGCTTCCCCCTGGAGCTCTGTTCTTGATTCCCGTTTTGAGTTAGTGGTTGGGTGAGGGTCAAAGAGCTGATGGACGGACGATCTTTAGACAAATGCGAGCCGGGTGGTTATTGATCTTTACAATGTGCTACATCTCGGCATTCCCACCCATGATCGGTTACTCAACCTCCGTCACCCTCGCTGGCTTTATATACGGTTTCCCCAATGGCTGGTTCATAGTCGCCGCAGCCACAATTCTTGGGGCAACTTCTGCATTTGTGGCCTGTCGCCAGTTCTTCCAAAACTTTTCAAAAAGGATGGTAGCCACTGATAAGCGTTTTGCGGCACTAAGTCTTACTCTAAAACATGATGGGATTAAACTATTGTGTATGATTAGACTGTGTCCGTTGCCTTACAGTATCGGGAATGGTGCGATGAGTACTTTCCCCACGGTTACGCCGTGGGCATTTATGCTAGCCACCGCATGCGCGACGCCCAAACTTATGATCCACGTTTTCATCGGTGAGAGGCTGGCAAGGTTAGCAGAAGCAGACCAGAAGATGGACACCAAGACAAAATTACTTAACTACTCTAGTATTATTGGAGGTAATTGTCACTCTACACGTTCAAATTCATATAATTGATTGCCCTCATAGGTATACTTCTCGGGGTCCTTACGGGGTGGTTAATCTACAAACGCACGATAAAGCGTGCAAATCAACTCGAAGCCGAGGAGCGCGCTCGCCTTCGTGGCACAATGGTCTCCCCATCCGGCCGTACGCCTTCGTCAGCTCAATTCACCGATGACGAGTCCCTAGACCCCCACGCCGCTACAGCAGCTGGCCTGGTAGCTGGCCTTGTCGAAGGGGACGAGTTGGAACAGGCAGGAATCTTCAGTGACGTTTCTTCAAGTGACGAAGACGGGGAAAGTGATGATCTTTTAGGCAGTAGCGAGGAGGAGACGGGTGATACGGGATACGGTATGGAAGACAGTGTGGAACTTGAGAGGAGTGGGAGGGAGGGGCGGGGCGCTATTGCTCTGCCATAAACGCAAGCTGACATAATGGGGTGTTTGACAGAGGCAGGGAAGGAAGATATTTAATTAACCTAACCTAAAATCTTATTCGATTCATGAATCAGTTGAAAACGTAGAGAGGGTTTGCGCATGTATAAGGGTTGACCTTTAGGAGAAACTATGTGAGAGCTCCATTAAATTCTAACCCCTCCTTTTTTTTTATTTCTTTCTGGGCTATATATTGGCTATGGTGCTGGTTCTAGTTTTTCCTTTTCCTGGGGTTGGTGGGGTTTGTTTCATCTTGTCTTGTTCGGTCCGTTCGGTTTGGTTTTTGTGATTTGGGTACTGATGATTAGACGTCTGATCGAGTGAGGTAAATAAATGTATATTATTTATACTATACATAGCTACTTTCAGATTCTGTCTTCTTTTTCTTATGCTGTTTTGTGCTTTGTGTATTTTTTTTTTTGATCTTGGTACTAAATGTAGGTATTGAATGTAGAGGGTTTCGTCGATTGACTTAACTACAATGCAATGAAGGTGGCTTATATACTAAGGACACAACAACAGTGAACTTGTATAGGATATCACTCCCGGTCCTTGGCTGGCTTCCGGCACCGGCAAATAGTAACCGTATATCTCCCCAGACCTGGAAGCTGCTACTCGACATACGTCCTGATCTACTTGATAACTAATCAATCAAATAATACTTGGCCTAGCACAATTAATAATTTAATAACAATAGTATGTACAGCCCCGTTCGAAAAGTCCTGGCACCCCGGGTCAAAAGTACGAGGGTGTTTCTTCTATTTTCTAATTCTCCCATTACTATGACTATAATAACAGAGAGCTACAATGTCTTCATTACGGCCATACACATCAATTTTTGAGTATGGGCAGGAGAAATGGTTGTTGGTTGGTTAGAATTCATAAACAGATATAATATAGCAGGGTGCCGGGACTTTTCGAACAGGGCTGTACATATATAGTGTTGTAATGCGTGCCTAGGAGACAACCTGTGCCCAGGCCTATTCTCCAGTATTTATGTCACTACCATGAGGGCATAGTATGTTTCATTTATTAGTATATAGGACATTTCTATAGTCACGCAGTCAGTTAACCAACAAATCTCGTACTGTCCAGTCCTCTCTATAGTACTAATATTACAAAACATAGCCTGATTGAGGTGCCGAGTGATATTATGTGATTAAATATCACCGACATTTTTTTTTTGTTTACATCAGTAATCGTATCCAGCCCTAAGGCTATGACGATATAATATCACCGACATGGGTTTCCCTGTTTGTTGCTTTGCTGATTTTATCAATGGGTTTCCAGGGAGGCTTCTAAGCTTGTGTTTTCTTTTTATATATTATCGCGTTTTATACCTATAACTACATGTAGTTTCCCTACACTATTTCATATGGATAACTCCTAAAGTGATCATGTAGGGAATTTTTCATAACAATTAAAACACGTAGACTAGTACTATAGATGACTAACGTACCGAAGAAACGTTTAATAAGCTTATTGTATAACATGAAGCTAAGGTAGCTATTTCCGTATTTACAGAGGTCCCCCCCGAACTTCCTAATAGAATCATTATTAACTCTACTTCTTGAGCTCCCCAATAGCCTCCCACATGCAGGTCACCCCAGCTGATTCCAAGAAACTCTAAGAAAGCAAGAGGAAATATATTGGGATTTCTCGCAACACCTGCCCCGTATATATTTCTCACGAGTGAGTGAATAGATACAGTCTTGTCAAATTGAATGATATGAGGCAGAATGGTTTAATTAGGTAAACATTTTACCCGTAGAATGGCTGAATGCGTTATTGAGCACATATAGATTGCCTCCATATTAGAATATGTACGCATATATATATACAATATTCCGTTAATTCGGATATATATTTAATCTAAGGGAGCGCCAGTACTGTACGTCCCCAACACCTACTAAACACTCAGGAAAACTCCTTTCAAAGGCACAAATAAATTCCAATCCCTGATAAAACATGCCACTTTGCGTGAAAATAAATAGAGTACCCAAAAAAAAGATATCACGGCTAGTACTATAGTCAGTTTTCACCTCAATCTAGGGCGGATCACAACTAGGCTAATCTTTTTGGCAAGACGCAATATTAAAATTAGTCAGACTCTATTTGATGGTACTCTACTATTAATGGATTTTCCTGGTCCAAAACGAGCCTAGGGATCCCTTGGTCTTCCCGCTCGCCCGTTGGAATATATGCACATACATGATGATGCAAAATGATTTGATTTGTGTAGTACAACCTCAGGGCCCTTTCTTCCCTTTCTTTTTTCAGTTCTTCATTACGTGTCTGCAGCTTACCACCATACCATATACGATGTGGCTATGCCTGCTCCTCACAAAAGAGAAAGAATGTCTTTGAACTTGTCCTGTGGTGGTAGTGGTTAAAGTTGGGATCTGTACGTAATGGTGCTCCTGGAGCTCCTACAAATTAGGTCCTGGATGAGTCAGCAGAGAATGCTGTAGTGGCATGTAGGTACGCAAACTTTTCTTCTTTTTTCATCTTCGTTTTTTTTTTTTTTTTTTTTTCGGAAAAAAAGCAATTTGTGAATTTCTTATTTTATAGAGATCGTCATTCCCGAGACATGTCAGGACCTCAGAGGGTACAGCTTACAACGACCTACTTCGTATAGCCTACATGTAGCTATTACGCTATCGCATACATAAATATACCCTGTATAGGTGTGGGTAACCCCCTTGCTGTTGTGGAATGCTCAATTGTATGTACTTGGGGTGGGAGTCGAAAGAACCAGAAAATGCAATAGGGTTATTTGTATGGCAGAGCGGCGCCGCTCCATACAAATAATCCCTGTATTGTCACTTGCATTTTCTGCTTTGCATTGTACGCTAGTTAGAATGTACTTACATGTATGTTCTAGGAATGTTTAGGGCCCGTCGAAGGCAAGACCAATATCCCAGGCAAATGTTTCATCTGGTTCCAAATTACCTCACTAAATATACTAATTACTTGCTTCGCAACCTAGTTTCATAATGATACCGCCGCTTGGACTCAGAGGTGTCTGATTTGTCACAAAAGTATCTCCGGGAGGGATCATCAACCCGACACATCTGTATGTACCATGGCAAACTCCACGGAAAGAGCCATTGACCTGCAAGAGAAGAGGGAAGCTGAAACTTATCCCGCACTTCGTCAATACTCTCGGTATAAGAATCTCTGGAAATGGCTTGGGCATTTCTGTGCGGTAGATCTTCATCCCGGATATTCTCCAGAGATTGTAGGTGCATTAGTTTGGCCATGAAACCCCCGCATGCCCGTAGATCGTCGTCATATGTTGTGTGAAAACAATTAATCAATCGATTTCTCCTGGTTAATGCATCGCATATATCCATCTATATCTGCAATTTTACAGATGAGTTGCAGTCTGTATATGTAGATCGATGGCCGGCCGGTTTCAAAGGAGTGATCAGATCTACCAAAGTAAGAACTTGGAAAATATCGATATTTACATGTACTAGAGGAATGAGGTTAGTTCTAATATATTCGCGGTGATAACTATACTTAGAACACTAATTATAGAGCAAAGGGTAGGTGAAGCAGTAGATCAACTGTATCTTCGGCTCCAAGAGTGTGGGGTAATTTTCGGCTATTAGAACAGAGGGGCGACTCGACTCTAGATATTGCCTCAAACAAGAAATTGTGCCACCCGTTATGTATGTACGTACCAATACAGGTTCTTGTGAAGGTCGAGTGATTTCACATGACTAAATATCACTACATGTAGCCAGCCCCCAAACACACACACGCACTTATGTAACTGGACTATGTCAAGCTGCATGTATGTATCAGCATAATCAATTATACAGACCTGTGAGGTGGAATTATAATCACATGCGGGCCCATTAATCTCGATCTTGCATTTAGCCATCCGAGGTTGACTACATACATGTAGTACATACATAGCTTATGTACGTTGTGGAAAGACAGGCACACTGCACCTATGTGTAGGTACATGTACTTATGTGCTTGCCCTCTGTCTTTAGAAACATGGGTGGATTTGGATATGTATCTAGGATCCTCCGGATTATCTCTATAGTACTTGCCTAGACTGTCTGTACCGCCGGCAGTGTTAATGTATAATGTAGGTGCGTATTTTAATATTCTAATATAGTAAATAGATGCGTCTGCTAGAATATTTGGAATTAATATAATGGCGATGCTAGTGCAAACGATTCATAACTGGACCTAGAGTACCTGGGTTTTATGGTATGTACATGTAGGTAGGGCGGAGTAGTACGGTGCCAGTACCCAGATGTACTTAGGCGCATGAAACCGATTGCATAGACACGTCGCGTGGCAGGTGCATGCATACCTTCTGAATTAGAGCACAGAACTCTAGTCTAGCTACATGTGGTGTCATTACATATATTACATGAGCCCTTGTGTGCGAAATGATTGGAGGAAATACTACTCACTCTACTCAGTCTTATGGGGCTGAATGCGTGCTTACGATCTACAGCACCCTAAAATGTCCTTCTCCGGAAAATCTCATGGTCTTTTCGGTACAAGGAGTTAGTGGTGGGATAACCAGGCACGAAACTTTTCACAGGGTGGGGGGTGGTAATATATAGCTGGTCATGTGGGCCTCAGTCGAACCCGCAATTTTAAATCATTCTCTGAGGATCTGGTTGACATATCTGTGGATTCCATTCAGTTATATGGAAGGTGCGCCGTGAAATTAAGGAAAAGCAACAAGTGCCGGTATGCTATGTAGTCGATCACAGCCCTGGATATTGTGAGAAAATATACATGTGTGTACGTATTTGCAAGTTAATCCGCTCTGAGTTCTGGGTTGAGTCGGTTGTAAGCTTGAAGATAGAATCTCAAGGCCAAAAGAAAAAGCAAGTAAGCAAGAAAGAAAGAAATTCTCGGTTCAGTGAACGCCAACTCGATTCATAAAGGATAATAGTGTGAAAAGAAGAAAATTTGAAGTTAAGATGATATGTAAACTCCCCATTCCGAATGATCCCCGTGCCCGGTTGGAAGATAGTATCTCCAGAAATGAAACAAAGCTAGGAAAAAAAGTAGATCCAGTTATAAGCCGGTTATGATCACAAGTGCTTCTTAGCCCGAATGTAGACAGCTAAAGGTGGCTTCGATCAAACTTCTAGGCCCTTTGACGTCTGCAGTCCCGGTCCAAAAGAATACCCCTCCTAACCCGTTCTCCTTCGCGTACTGGGCCTTCATCCTGGCAGTCTCTGGATTGTCGTATGTAACGAACCCCCCATCACCACCAACACAAAAGGCAGCGCCCAAGGTTTTATCTACGTACTCGGTTGCTCCTGGCCTCGGTAAATCTTTGTATTCGAAAGTTCCTTCTTCGCCCGCAGATCCAGAATACTTCTGGCCAACGTTATGGCAACCAAGGAAAGAGCGACCATAAGCGGGGATACCCATAAGAATTTTCGCAGCTGGTACGGACTTTGACCTAAGGTAGGAGGTGGCCGAATGAGCAGAAAGCTTAGCTTCATCACAGTGGGCATGCCGTGGCGAGAAGAGCTGGGCTTGGTGTCCTGATGAGGGAACCCAAGGCCCTGAAAAATCATATGACATCAAATTGATAAAATCAAGATAGTGATGAGCAACAGAAAGATCAATGTTTTGAAGGGCCCATTCACCAGCTGGCAATGCCGATGTCAGGATGTATTGTGGTGCAGGGAGGTAGCGGCGGATAGATTGGAGCAGGGAGATATAATCTCGACCTTGCCTATGATCAGCCGGGTGCTCCCAATCAACTATTCTGAAGTGTTAGCTCATTAAGTAGAAATACCACAGTGGGCACAAACTATCTATTCCGTCCAACCCATACTCCACAACTAGCTCCCTCGCTGTCGAAGCAAATCTCTCACGACCTTCTTGAGTTGCAGCTACGGCGGCGAAGTTATCACTTCCTTTCCCGCCCCCCCCAATCGAAAGAATAACCTTCAGATGCCCATGTTTTGCCTTCAGCTCCTGAAAAGACCTCAAACACCCCTTGGTCCCGTCGACATCGATCTGTGAATCTGCCCATTCGTCGCTCAGCTGCAGCCAATCAGCATCCTAAACTTGCAATGGATCCCACACCATCTGACCAGTCATACATAAACAGTTCCACACGGCTTAACCCAAGCGAAGGAGTAGAAGACATGTGAGATCAACCCCAACGTCAAGGAGCTTGGAGGTTCGTTTTTGTAAATTCGCCAATTTGGGTAGTAAACTCCATTTGTACTATCAATTTTTATTAGAATAAACTCCTTAAAAATCGAGAGGTTGCTCCTCACTATATCCGCAATGGTTCTGGTGTATGATGTGTATGGTGATGACCACCTAGATGGTCACTTAGATGACCTAGATGGGTCTTTATAAAGTTCCGGGGATGAGTTAACCATGGTATCGGCGGTGCGTTGGAACCAAGGCGATGGGACATCTTTTTTTTCGTTAGGTGTAAGTGCGTGAGAGGAGAACGATTGATAAAGGCACCTCCAGAAAGAATCTTGGTTGATTGCACAGGGGATGAGCCGGTTCTTATATACGTATACTAGATACTTGGCTGCCAGTTCTCCTCCGTCCCTTAGCCTCTGGACCGGTGAAGCTCAAGGATCATGAAAAAAAAAAAAAAAGGAAAAAAAAAATGAAGGAAGGAAGGAAAAGAAAAGAAAAGAAAACGGTCAGGAAATAAGAAAACCCTCACACCACTGGCAGTAGTTCTTTTTTCCCCTCCCGTTGCACTTAATCCTACATTTTATTATGGAATTGTTCCCTTCCCGGTGACCCTTTACTAAGTCGGCGTTCGGTGGAGCGAGCACACTTCGCCTCGCTCGATGACGACGGAGGTGTTCCTGCACGAATCAGTTGAGATGAAGATCCTAGGAGTTCTGTGGACCCTGGCTAACTACCGAGAGCAGGGCATACAGAGTGTGAGTATGACACTTCACGATTTCAAAAATATGATCAGCGTGTGGGGAAAAAAAGTGGCGATACTTTGAACAGCATCCAACACGGTTGGTTATGATCCAAAGAAGATGGAAATACTTGTTCACAGCTTCAATATTTGCATCTGACTTGTCGTTTCAATTCATATCACCCATCCGTAGCTCACAAACGCTGCATCATGTGTCGCAAAAAATGAGGTGCGGATATGTATGTGAATGCATATGGAGAGTACACCTATCCTAGACTAGAGTAGGGAAACACTCTAGATACATACGAAGATCGCATGGGTTCAGCTTCCCCACAGCAGGAGGTTATCTTCTCTTGTCTTGTCCTCATCTTTGATGATGCCTTGCGACTGGTGCTTGGAGCTAACGCGTCCTGGAGACTGCCTGCTATAGATGTGCGTGAGCCCTCCCTCTCCCCCGACGCATAACAAAGCTTTCGTATCATAAACGACAAAGCCAGCAGGTGTGCTCTGTTACCCGTGACGCCTGCTTTTGGGACTCAGTAGGTACGATACGAAAAGGCAGCGGCTTCCACCTGTGTGTGAGCTAGAAGAGGAGGCCAGTGCCGATATGTAACCGTTGGCGACAAGCCAACCGACAAACTGCTGGCGGGTATGTACTACCTATTCAAGAAACTATGTGTTAGGCTCAATATTGGTTTGCATGATCTAACAGACATGTGTAAACAGGTAGGTATGGTAAAAGAACCAACCATGAACCGGGGGTTTCCTTTAACAACCTTTAGAATCTCCTCTGCCTTGGCTGCAGAAATCCAGATCGATCTGTTCGTTCGAAAATGCGAGAGAGGTTACTTGAGTACTGGGAAGCAGACATGCATATGGGCTACGAAAAGCAGAAAGGTTGAGAAATGATAGGACCGAACCGCTGCCTGTGCATATAGTGCAATGGCCATCGACCCCTGGATGATCTGCGCTTCCAGGCGCACTGACGCCTACTAGCCGGAGACCCTCCAGATTTATGCCGGTGAGGTCAACGTCAAGTCACCCCAGACGGCGGGCGCAACTAGACCGCAAATCTCGAAATTCTTTGAGATTTTATAAATTAATCCTCTCAATTGGATCAATAACATCGGAAAAGAAAGGGTAATCTTTCAAAAATAATACACACTCGGATACTTAAAGCACGCGTATGTAAATGAAATATAGACTACATGTAGCTATTGGTGGGTTGGTCGACATACACATGCAGGATTTGGTGTTCAATTCTTTGCGTAATTTTCAACCACTGATAAAAAAGAACCTTAGCCAAAAAACGGCTTCCTTTCTTAGGCACCTATCAATCACCCATCAATCAATCTGGGTGCGCCCCTGGGAAAATCTACAAAATAGGGTCTGACAGGACGCACGGCTTACAGTTTGCGCTTTTACTTAACACATCTCTTCGAGACTATTCAGTGCTGGTATGTGGGTGTTCATCCGATTGAGTAGTCCATCCGTTACGGCCCTTGGGCTATTCTGGGTATGATTTACCTGATTCTAACTCGGCGTAGAGCATGGAAAATTTAAAAAGCGCACAACTTTCATGAACAGTAACACCTGAGTATTCTTGCTCATGAATAGCTTTCTAAAGCTATAAATACGCGAAAGTCGGCAACATTCCACGGCTGAGTTCCGGGTTCATTTTGCCATCATACGCAAGGCTCGCCGCTGGTGCGCATCCGCGCATCCGTCCACTCCCATAACTGCACAGTCATTGCCTGTTTACTATCATTTTCCCGAGGAATTTCGGGGAAATAGCCGACATCAAATAAATTTTGTATACGACCTTAAATATACTCCTTACGGCAGTGGGAAGCTTTATAGGGTTTTAGCTCGAGATTTAGATGGTAAGGGCTATATCCGGGTAGCTTCCCAGCGAATTAGACAGGCTTCCTGATCTTCGCGCCCAACTGGAAATTGTGGCCATTCAGGTTTATGCAGCATCTTTGAGCATCCTTCCTATCCTCATGTGCGACAAATTCGCGTATGTACACGCGTGTTTTCGTAGACGCACAAACCTCAACACACGGCAATCAACTGTTGCAAGGCGGGTGGTAGATGCATACGTCGCTGAGTTTTTTGGCACTGGTCTTCTGGATGTCACCCTTTAAAAGGAATGAATGAGCATTTACTGACAAGAAGTTGGTAGGCTAGGATTGATCAACTCGTAAATTGATCAACGGGAGACTTTTATCGGTGTCTGAACCCTTTCTGTTGCTCTTCTGAATCATGGCATTAATAGTCATTCGAGATGTACTCTATACATGCTCTCAGATACTCTCTTTATACATTTTCTGGATGAGAAGCCGCCACTAGACAACCTTTTAGACTCAGAGATCATACTTACGGTCGGGAAATGGCGTTCGGCCAAAATTCCATAGAAAGATCAACGCTTTGCGTCACTTGTTGGCCTCATATGTGGTTTCTGCGGACCTGGAGGGGGTAGAAAATAACTATCAATGATGCTAGGCAAGGTAAAAGAGCCTTATATATATTATATCTCTAGAGCCGACGATGATGGTAAGAAATTTTGAACTCCAGTTGCAACATATCATCACCCTGCCCATAACATCGGGGGCGGATGGGTTAGGGCCAATTCAGAAATCTCTAACAATATTCAAATCACCCGCTGATTTACAGGTGCCATTCTCCTGCATTATAAGCTCTAGGTTTTATGCGCCACAATTGGTTCAAGGGGCGAATGTACAACTGGCACCTTCTTGCACTAACAGTCTATGGGGTAACGATGGCATGCATGACTTCAGCGGTAATACCCCGGTAAGTTGTCGAGGAGCTGGTGTTAAAACGTTGCCAAGAGATTGTGTCTCTGAGAGCATGTACGCCCGAGTGATCGATCATGATTTGATAAATTTAGTTAGCATTGAGATAATCTACAGTAGCAGCCCGGGATACTACACGCTTATAGCTTCATTAGTCACATTTCCATCAACAAGGTCTAGATGCGAGGCTAGCCCTGCATTCACTTTCCCATATCACAAGGGGGAACTCCCATCTTTTCTATTTCCCATGCATGTATAAAATCTCTAGGGGGCGTGTGCATAGGTGTACTAATAAGGGCCCTCTGGATCTGATGGTACTAGCTTCGCGGAAGAAAAAGACTAGGGTTAGGCATGGCTGATAAATAATCGGTGCAATTTGTAAAGAAAAGGAATGCAGAGTGCCCTTCGACTATAAGAATATACATTTTATTTACTAAACAATTATCATTATTGAATCCTGTAGCTGTTTTGCCTTGAATATCAATCAAACCACTTTTACTTTTTTGCGGGCACTTGTTTCTTTCAAAACTTTACTAGATAGAGGGGGCCTCCCTTCCCTCTTCTTCATTTCAGCCATTAGTTCAGCAATACAGTACCGGAGATGGGCAGAAATTGACTACCGTATCTAGTCATTACACTAGTGATTCTGCAAGAATACGGTATTGATGCGGTATCGATAGGGTATTCTACTTGAGATGCTGGTTTAAACCGGTATCCTTGACTGAACACCGTAGCCCCACGGTTACATTTTTACCCCATTTCCGAGACTGTGCTTCTGAATAGTCGCATCGGTTCACTCCCAGAATTTGCGTCATGTGATATGACTCGGATCTACTCGACGGTATGAATATCGCTTCTCACTGCATCTAAAAACACGGCTCCCATATAAAGTATCAAATTCTAAGCTTTAATTACATTACTACCCCCAAGCGTAAATAATAACACTTGAACCCTCTACCAAACCACTCACAACCTCATAGATCATCATGCAGCGGCGACGCCCCTTGTGCCGTCCCAATGGTAGTCTCAAATTGCAACTTCCACAACTCCACCTCGGTCCTATCCAGCATGAACCTATTGAACCCAATGGGGTCATAAATCTTGCTCTCCCACACCGTCTCATTCGCCGCCATCGCCGGCCCTGACGGGATATCGTTCCTCCCCACATATAATCCCGACGCTGCAAAGGCCTCCTGGAAGCTCGTCGATGTGAGCCACGAGATGAACAGCTTTGCGGTCTCTGGCCGGTCCGTTGACGCAAAGATTGCCGCCGTCTGTGCCCACGTCATGATCTGCTCGTCGGCGAGGAAATACTCTTTGAGGTGTGTGGAGGTGGGGGTGGTTCCGAAGGCGATGCTACGGGTGGAGTTTTGGCCCACGACGGCGCCGGGGGTGGCGCTGCCGCGAACCCATTGGACGTCTTGGGTTGCAAGGGCCTCGAACCAGGACCAGCCGTATTTGTTGATGATGACGGAGAAGAGGTAAGCAATGGCGTCGTCGTCGTTGGGGTAGGTTAATGCGAGCTTGCCCTTCCAGGCGGGGAGGGTGAAATCAGCGAAGGAGGTAGGGAGGTCAGAGGATGAGATGTAGGCCGGGTTGTAGACGACGCTCCCGAAGTAGTCTGTGATTTTCCAGTAGGTAAGCAAGGGATATGGAAACTTCTATAGCGATATCTGACGGACTACTCACAAAAGAATAGTGGCAGGAAAGCCGCATTGGGGTCCTTCACGCTTGCCCACAGGCTCTCCCACGAGGCAGGCTTGTACGGCAGTAACCGTCCTTGAGACTTCCAGCGCGGGAAGTCATGCAGGGTCTGCAATGCAGCAACATCACAGAAGGTCTCTCCACGCTGCCAGGAACGGTCAATGTTGCTGTCATGGTACTTTGAGAGGTCGACGGTAAGGTTGAGCTCAATGTCTGGGAATGCCTGTGCCCAGGCGGCTCTCACAGAGTCGCCCTGGTTGTCCTCTGTATTGCTCAGTGCGTCAGCAATGGAAAATATGTCATGAGATCAGATGTAGGGGATATCAAATCATACCATCACCACCCCAGCAGACCCTCAATGACCCCGATTCTAGCTTTGCGGCTGCGTAGATGTCGTCGAGAGATCTGGTGTCGATATCCACATTCAAGTTTCCAGGGAAGGAGTTGGTGCTGGCCAAAACTGTGCCTAGCAGCCCGAGGGCTGAGAGCAATTGAATAGTTGCTGTATGCATTATGAATGTCGGTTTGTTCGTTCTCGAGAGAGTTCAGGAGATACCTGTAGTGGCCGATGGGAGCGTGAGGTGCAAGTTTGTAGCTCACATGGCCGTTTTTATACAATTCTCTAGTTGGAGCTGTCTACGGAGCTGCTATGGAGCTACGTATGTGGACGGTCCTTGCTACTAACGTCATTGGTATCTTCTACCGGCCGAAAGAGTGGTTATCCGTGCGTGAAGGCTCGGCCCTCTACTCTCATTTTATTGAACCGGATAGATATTGGCCCATTGGCAAGTGGTTTATGGGCCTAGCGTTATTGGCAATGCAAATATTGTCCGAATTTGGGGCGAATAGCGAGTTTGAAGTCTTCCCACTGACAGCTTTAATAATAGCCACGTGGGTTTAGTTAATGATCATGTCATTAGGAATTGTGGTTGATGGGCGCACTTGTGGCCGTTCTTGGTCAGCTTAATTAACATGTATGTAGGGAAGATACATGCATTGCTACTCTAATAGCGCCGTAATTCATATAGAAATTTATAGCCTGTCTCCTGATTAAGTAGGTGCTGATATCTACCCATCTTTGAGTAATTTGAGAAAATCAATATTGACCCCTATGAGACAGTGTGTCAGTAAATACTCTAGCAGCGGCCTCAAGTTTCTGCCTTATTTACATTCCTGAATTGCGTCCACTGCAATTCCTACGATACCTGTACGTATCTTGGCTGGGTTTGGCCAACTTTTATTCATTGGCTTCCATGTCTCTCAACGTGTCACTCCCCCGCCCCGCCACACTAATACATACAGACAATGCTAAACATCACGATCGAATAGCACTAGAAACAGTTACTTGGAGCCTTCTAGCTCATTCATTCTGTAGAGCTAAATCCTCTTGTATCTGCGCACTCGACACTGCTCATTTAGATTTAACTATAGAATCCCTGCTGTGCTGCTTAGGCCAGCAGCCATGGGGGATTCCTCGTTCAGTAGTCCGTACTAGTATATGTAGTTGTATATATACTACATGTACATGTACCTGCCTACTTTATCGCAATTATTAATCTACCAACGGCTGTGTTGTGTGGTGTAAGCGCTGAGCAATATATGCGACGTGCGAATTTTTTTTTTCCCTTCCTTTGAGCCCAATTGATTATTCAGGATTACGAGCGGTTAATTGGTGGGAGAAGAAGCCCGAGGAAAATCATTGGTAGTTTGTGTCTAATTCATCAGCATCTGTAAGCCGAGCGACGTCGGACTGGGCGGACAGGGCAGGGCACAGGGTTTGGTGTGCGGAGTGTATGTATGCAGGAACACCGCGCTAGAGGGAATAGAGCTCGAGTAGAGTATTGGTCGATACGTGTGCACGACTCGCGGGCGCCACAGAGACGTATACGTGCATGTACCTACTTACATGTAGGTACATGTAGGCCTCCAGCTCCTATACGAATTCGGCTATCAATAGACCGGGAGTATGCTTCCATTGTAGCATAAAATGCAATGGTAAATGCACGTATCTATATAGATACTTTACAGATTATAAGTCATCCAATGCTGGACCTGGGACAAAAGACACTGGTGTTAGATGTAGGCCTTGCTCCGGCGTTTGTGTTTAAAACGTGGAGGATGTGCAGGGACTGGGGAAACATGGGGGGGGGGGCAAGGCTTAGAGCCAAAACACAAGTATGGTGCGGCGCGTCTTAAAGGTGACATGCCGGTATCTCAGCTGGAACAATCTTAGCCACTCCAGCTGCCTGTGAACCAATGAGGGCTTTCGATTCCAGCCACTTTACGGCTGAAAACTAAATCCTGGCTTGATGTTTGCCATGTAGGGGTATAAATGGGTATAATACTGTTCCACTTCACCAAGTCTTGGCGCTTTTTACATACAAAAACAGCCAAATCCAATCTCTTATAACTTTTTAACAAGACAAGATATCAAAAATCTGTGAAACCAAAATCTCTATCATATCTATATCTACAATTTGATTTCACAAATTTTTGATATCTTGTCTGGTTAAAAAGTTATAAGCGATGCAATTTATGTCACCTTTAACGTGCGCGGCACCATACATGCATGTACCTCCTAGAGTAGATGTACTTGTAGGTATGTTTACCTACATGTACATGTAGTATATGTAGTACATGTATGTATGTAGTATGTATGGTGGGTTTCCACAAGTAAGCGAACATTCACCTTGCAACCAAAATTTGTATGGGAATGCAACTTCAAAGACGTATTTCTCCACAAGCGCAAGGAGATGGAGCAAAAGAACCTTAGATATAGATTCTCCAGCTGTGATAGTACCTACGACTAAAATGTCAGCTCGAGAGTGCGACTTTGAAATTTTGATGTTGTTAGGTGGTTTGTATGGTTACTACCCTCATGTTCAACTACTTGTGGCACCGTGCAATAGTATCTCGTCCCTGGGAATATGCCCTATAACAGTCCTGGCAGGGCACTGAAGTGAATCTCAAATACGCTCGCGCTCGGTAAGCCTTCGTCTGCTGCTTTCACTGAATAAATTAAGGTTCTCGGTACCTTATGGACCGGGCAGTAAAGGCACATAGCTAGAAAGCGGTATGTCTTGTCCGGAATCCCGCGTGTGGTGGCAGCCTCCAACGCCGTGTGGCATATATACCCGGCCCGGGGTGCGTCCTTACACACGTGTTCAGGTATGTACATGTACTCTATTCTCGGGACAGATCTCGTTTTACCTTCTTTTCAACCAGCTCTTTGTGGGGCTGGGCTTATGTAGTCTCGGACATTGCTACATACATATATACCTACATACCCTCAACACACACTCACCGGGGTTGCGGTGCATGGGTGCATTGCAGTTTCCAACCCGAGGGGTCGTCGCGGGAACGGGTACTTGATGGAACTGGTAAGAAATTCCTTGTCCTAGCTATGATAGTGGTCTTGTCAAAAGGCGAATGAATGTTTTCTGCGTAAGAATGGGTTCGAGGTCTACATGTACAGAGCTAACTCGGTTTGTGCCAAAGTGATGTTGCCTCGAAACATTACTTTGTTGAAACCGCACAGCGGTGTTCTATCTTCCGCTCTAGGTCTGAATATTTGCATCCGCAACGGAGAACCCTGGGACCCTAGTTCTCCTCGATTGGGTTCGTTGAGTGACTATTCTATGTTTCGGGCCTCTAAACCGATCCCTCATCGCTCCCAGTTCCAGACGTAGAGTCGACGTCGAATGCTGGAATGTCTCCAGATAAAAGAAGCTGACGAATCAGCGCAAAGTCTTTGTTTCTTTATCTTTCCTTATTTAGTCTCATTCTTTCCTTATCGAGATAATGCTTTCTTCATTTTCTCTTTATGGACGTCTCTTTCCGTATACAGATATTTTTCTTCTCGTTTCTATAAAATAAGGATGATATCCACTTTTGATGATCATCATAGAACCAATAATCATTCACTTTTTTAGTACTGTCCATTTCCAAATTAGCAGAATCGATGTAACGTTTCTTCTATAATTACATATATATAGGACCGCCTATACCTGCGGGGGGGTTTTTTTTTTTGGCCCCAACAGCATCCAATTTACTTCTGTGTCTGTTTTCAGCGGGAGTGTAACACTTGTATTACTCTCGTTTCCTCCTTCGGATTGATGCCACGACGCCTGCTGCTGCCTTTATTTCCCTGGAGGTCTAGGACTAAGAACACCTTTCGGCAATGATGGTGACCTAGTGATGGGTGCAGGGAGGGGGGTTCGTGATGGCTCGGAGGGTTTGAACTGAAAATTTAGCACTCCAAGTTGTGGCTAGCCTCAAGATTCCCGGGTTGACACATGGCTAATGTTGCAGTGTAAAAGCTTGATGAAAGTAGGGATCATGAGGTATATACTGCGTAGACCTTGATGTTGTCAGGGCTGGGGGCGGGGGCTTGCCTAGATCCTCTCTCTGACCCCATGAGACTAGATTTCAGTATCTAGGGGGGGGGGGGACGAGAGTGAGATTTATCTGGTGGATCAATCACTAAAAACAAGGCCGGTACATGTTCTGTATGTATATACCAAGCTTATGACTCGACCGAAGATATCTAATGTAATGTGTAATTAGAAAATAGCATGATTACCCGCCTTGGGGTTTCTACTAGACCTACATCTTGGGATCGGATTTAAGTTTGCCCCATGCATGTTTAAAACCTCTCTTGCAATTGAGCATAATAAGAAACGAATATAGCATCATGAGTGCCGTTAATGCTCTTGATAGCTTAGCTTGCACAGCACTCCGAGAGTGTCGATACGTATATCGACTATATATATTGTATCTACGGAACTAGATACATGTATATCTAGCTGCTACCATCCCGACATGTCTCAAACCTACGTGTTACATCAATTTCCCCGATATCTACCGCTCCTGCTGTTTACAGAGAGAGAGAGAAACAAAACCGCGCGTGGCACCTGGCAAACGTCACAGATCTCTCTACCCGCCTCGCTCCCTCAGTGGGCTTTCCTGGCCGACCCCTCGGGTCCAAGCGTACGGTAACGCTCTGATATACCTAATTGCTAGATCTGCGTCACCGCACCTGCGAGAACTGGATTATATGGTGCAATACGGCACGATTCAGCCCATTCGGACAGCCAGATATCAAGCCACAATATCTACAGTGGTTGTCCGTGGCAGTCTACGGGATAGAATACGCAGAACTGATGGGAGCAAGCTGTGGCTACCTACATTGGTGGCGAAAACATAAAAAAACAAACCTGGTTATAGCATTGCATATGGCGCATATCTGGATACCGTGCATGACATCCATATATCTCTCTTACAAATAGCCAGACAAATAGAAACAGCGAGTTCCGGAATACTGGGTCATATGAATGCCAGAAGACATGCATGGCCGCCCCGGTATCGATAGATCGAGCCGCCGACTTGAGTCGTGGAGACCTAAACCCGATGTTTGTATGCGGAGTCCCATTGAACTACCTCAGGACTCTGGAATAATACATAATTAAGTGTACTGCGTTCAGTAACCATAATACAGTGGGGCCAGTTGGATTCATGGTAACTCGCCCATGCAAAGACCTAGTTGGGCAAATAGAAGGTCTGATAGAAACCTATGCGGATTTCGGTATTTGCAGGCCGATAGTGTTACCTGAAGCAACCTTATAGTGGCCGTTTCTGGAATCCAACTTATTCTACCGTGGGGAGCTGCGTTCCCTTCAGGCAGGTTCCATCATGGAAAGTCACTCGCTCACTCAAAGGGCAGGGCTGTCTTGTTTTTTGTTTTATTTGTTTAGTTCATTAATGGACTGTCCTGTCCTCTGCTGCCCGGTCCAACCAAAAGGAAGGATATCAAATGGCACTAACTCCCAATTATTGTTCCATGAGTGTGGTGAGTGGTTGGTTCACCGCACTGCGCACCCTGCTCAGCTGGAATAATGTTTACTCCTGTCAACACTCGAATTTTAATATGCTTCGTACTCACATTCTACAAACGAAGTAAAACTATAAGATATGGCGTGGCCCTTGGAATATTCTGTAAGTCATTCCCTATCACTCCTGTCTAAATTACAAATAAGATATCTATCCTGACAATGCCTCCTCAAACCATTAGTGAAACCGCCCCAAAGCCCGCGCTCCAAGCTGTGGACTTCACCATATCCTCTGCCTCCATCGGCGTAGAGCTCGAAATGGTGGTCACAAACCTCCCTTCCCGCACGGACCACTTCGCCCTCTTCTCCGAAGCCTTCAAGCCCCTCACCTCCTCGCTCTATCCGGCCCAGTCCTTCCCCATCGAGTCCTCCTTCCAACTTAAAGACGACTTCTCCATCATCCCTACCCCACGGCACCCACCCTCCCGCCGCCTCGAAATCGCAACTCCCATCATGACCGCCTTCCCTCCTTCCTCCTCCCCACTATCCTACAGCGCCCTCCTCCCCGCAATGTGCCGCACTATCACCGCCGCCCTCCCTCCCACCGCCTCCCTAGAGTTCAATCACACAACGGCCCTACAGGTCCACATCGGCGTCGGCGCCGGCAACACCTACACCCTCCGCGACCTCAAGCGCCTCTGCAAAGCGATTGTGCTGCTCGAGCCACACATGGACGCTCTGCACCCGCGGTGCCGTAGCCCCGACGACAACGCATCCCCGAACCTTCTGCGCCGCTGCTGCGCGAGCTTCAAGCTACGGCTGCTGTCGGGGCCGCGGCGCCTCGAGGCCATTGACCAGCAGCGGAGCGCGGCGGGTCTGACCATGCTCATGAATAGCTGCGTGGGCATGGCCGAGCTTCCAAAGTACTATCGGTACAACCTGAGGGCGCTGGAGAAGTTCGGGACTGTCGAGTTCCGCCAGGCCGTCGGCACGGTGAGGAGTGAGGTTGTTGTAGGGTGGGTGGCTAGGGTTTTGAGATTTGTGGAGGCGGCAGTGGGGACCGCAGATGAGGTTTATAGTGCATGGGCGGAGGGGGGCGTGGGCGAGGAGGTGTTGGTGAGGTTTGGGGTGGAGGCTGTGGGCGATATGGGGGATGTGGAGGCTTGGTGGGGATTGGGGGAGGCGGCGGCGGCGGCGGCGGCGGCGGAAGAGTAGTAGCTAGATTTTTGGGATATAGGAAGGTATTGGTTTCGTTGAGGTTGGACTGGGGTGTGGGCGCAAATTGATATCAATGTTTTTATTTTGGTTTCTACATTTTCTGCTTTCGACGTTTTGTTTATTGTTTTGTGAGTGCTGAATACTCTATATGTCTCTTAGGTTAGCTACATAAGTATGTAGCTAGTTAGACATTTGATAGTAGGAATCGAATAAATTGCCGGTAGTTGAATTTTTCTCCTCATCCTGATTCGCGGGACGAAATGCACCTGTAGATATCCCGATCCTGCCTGTTCCCGCGCTGCACATGCAGACAGACGAGATATGTAACTCGGTAATTCTTGCAACTGTCGTCACAGCGGCAGAGGGAGGGAAAGATCGTGATTTGAGACGTGTTGGGGTTGGGGTTGGGGTTGGGGTGGGACTGGTAGTTTGTCCTAGTAGCTATGATATTCATTCTCTGCTCTAAATCCTTGTGATACCATCTCACCACCATGGACGGTACGTATACAACATGTATCTACTAATGTATACTTAGCCAGGCCAGACAACATAAGTACGTCCCCCAATACCAATACCAATACCCATGCCTTAATACTCTACGCAGCAGCCGACCCCACCGTAGTGGTCCGCGGCCCGGTTATTGGTATCGGCCTAGGAAAGTGGGATGGGCACTACCTACCTGCTTATCGCCCAGATTGGAGGGTCGGATCAGCCTTGTGGATATATACTCCAGGGATGATTTGTAGAGGGGATCATCGCCAGTCCAGACAAGCTATCCTTGAACAGGGTGTGGAAAGTACATACATACATACACAGAGAACCGAGGGGATTTGCAGGCACGTAGATCGCAATGAGAGCTGTAGCTGATCCCGTACGGCATTCAGGAGCCAGGAGGAGAGTTGTTGCTAGAGCACACTACTTGACTTGACTTGAGCAGTTGTAGTTCTAATTTAAACCGCCCCATATATATAGTAATAACGTCACGGAGCACCGGGGCAACCCCCGGAAACCTCCTTGCATGAAATGATCGGAGATCTCATTCGTGTATGGTGCGGCGCACCTTAAAGGTGACATAAATTGCAAGGCGAATAACATTTTAACAAGACAAGATATTAGAAATCTGTCTGACAGAAGTGTAGGTCTAGTGATAATAAATACTTCTATCAGACAGATTTTTGATATCTTGTCTTATTGAAAAGTTATTGGCGATGCCATTTACCTCTTTTTGTATGTAAAAAGCGCCAAGACCTGGTGAAGTGGAACAGTATTATACCAATTTATACCCCTTCATTACAGAGTTGTGGCTAAGATGTGGTTTCCAGCCATAAAGTGGCTGGATTACAATGCCCTAATTGGTTCAAGGGCATTCTGAGAAGCCAAGATTGTTCCAGCTGAAATACCGATATGTCACCTTTAAGACGCACCGCACCATAGATCAAATCAGGCTAAATTCCAGAGTAGGGACAGGGGTCTATATTATATACAGTAACCGGCAGGGCTTCTAAAGACTTCTTTTTCTACGTACTTTCATTTCAACCATATACGTAATATGTAATTTATTCAGGAGTAAAATACACACTGCCTGATAACCGCATTTATAGAGAAATGGCCCCCAAAATAAACTAACCCAAAAAATAGAGAACGTAAAAAAAAAAAAAAACGTTAAACAAAAAAAAAAAAACAGAGATACAAAACTTTCCCCTCTAGGAACAGACCGCACAACGGTCTCGGGGGTGTAGAGAATAAGAAAGATAATTGGTAAAATAGGTAGGTGAAATTCAACCTATCCCCGATACCAGCCAAACAAGGCCGACGGCACGGGGCGGAAGACAAAAATACAAAGCTACAAGTGTAACAATCCCCCACCCACGATCTTTATCCGCAAGAAAAACAAAAAAAACTCCTAATAAACAGACCATAACCGTAGCAACTAGGGGCACGTATTTAGCATGCATGGACACTAATGCCATTCCTCTTTCTAACGACGTTTGCCTCCTTGTAATCGGGAACATTATTTGGATAATGCGGTTCCTCAATGTGCTTTCTATCTTCGCTCCTTCTCTTGATGTCCTTTGCTCCACTTTTTTGCGCCAGGTAGTTATCCCTCGCTTTGTTGGTCTTGGCCCCCTCCTTGACAGACTTTGCTTTTGACCCCGGTTTCTCTACCTTTTCGGTGGTATTCCCGAGTGCTTCTGCGTCCGCGCCTCTCGGTTCCGTTTCGGTAGGCTTCGCCTTCTCCGAGGAATTCCCTATTTGTTCATCGATTTCATCCAAATCACTTTCGGACACCATGTTGCCATTTTTAACCACCGGGAAAGGCCCTCCCAGAACTACGTCGCCCCACCATCTATCTCCGAAATTCTTATACCACTCTATCGTAGCCTTCAAACCCTCTTCAAATTCGGTTCTTTGCTGCCACCCTAGCCCCTTCAGTTTTGTCACGTCAATGGCGTAGCGTCGGTCGTTAAACGGACGATCCTTTGTATATTCTACCCAATCCGAAATCCGAAATCCAGGATCATTTGGATTATTTCCAAAATGTGTAATGAGAAGCTTACAGAGATCGATATTGGAGATCTCATCTGTCGAGCCGACATTATAGATTGCACCTAATGTACCACGGTGGAGAATGGTATCAAAGGCGTCGGCAGCATCAGCAGCGTAGAGATATCGGCGAGTATGCAGGCCGTCGCCATGAAGGGTAAGCTTGCTTTGGCGGTGGAGGAGAAGTGCAAATTTAGGAATTATTTCTGTTTTTATTAGTGTTCATTCGAGAGTCTGTAGGTGAGGATGATGTACTTTCAGGGTATTGATGGGGCCCATATATATTGTTTGAACGGACAACGATGATTGGGAGTTTAAAGCTCTTCCAGTAACTATGCACCAACATCTCTGCCGCAGCTTTACTAGCAGCATAAGGATTCGTTGGCGCAAGTATACTCCCCTCAACGAGGTCATCTTCATCGGCACCCACCTCACCATATACTTCGTCGGTGCTCACATGGATAAACTTCTTGAGTGTGCCGTGATTTTTTGCACATTCGAGTAATACGTGAGTGCCGTATACATTAGTGTTTGTGAACTCATAGCTGTTGCCGAAGCTCAAATCAACATGTGATAGCGCCGCAAAATGAAATATCGTGTCTATACTATATTTGCGCAAAACATCTTGAACTTGGGTGGGAGATGTTATATCGCCGTGAACGAATGTGAAATTTGGCGAGGACGAGAGCGATCGTGTATTGTTTAGAGAAGCGCAGTAGTCGAGTTTGTCGAAACTGACTATGTTGTAGGCATCTGGGTAGGTTAGTGTTAGATGACGTACAAGCCAACAGGCGCTGTACAGGGATTAGCTTTGGTATCGTCGCATTAAAAAAGAAAGGGAGGCAAACATGAATCCTGCACCGCCGGTGATAAGGATATTTTTCGTGCCTGGCGACGGCTCGAATTTGGTTGTTCCCGTGAGGACAGGAGCCTCCTTCCAGATCCCGGTGTCGTGGAAGCGGCGATGGATGGCGGGTATTGAGTCTTCGTCTTCCGCACACAGCCGCTTCGAAGGCTGGGTGAGCTGAGAATTGGATGTACGTTTCCCTGGAGTCATTTCGTAGTGTATATCTCTGTTTTTGTTGTGGGAAATAGACACTGAAAGAGAGGAAAGCAAGACAAGACACGTTACTACTTGTCCAAAATATTATCCATCCCAATCCCAGCCCAAAGACATTTGACTCGCACGAGCGGCAGCTCAGCGCTAGGATATAGGATGGGGACGCAGATTATATGGGAACGGGGGCTAGGGTGATAAATGAGTATTATGAAGATGAGAAGGGCAGGGCGAGGGATGTTGGTAACGTACACATACCTGGTTACCGGAACGATCTCTCAAATTTTCGAAAAAGAGCGGCGACCAACCAGGCAGGGTCATGCAAGGGAATAATGGAACAGCAGCGAGTGAGAGAAGAGAAGAAGAAGGAAGGATATGAGTATGTTTATTTAATTGTTTCCATTACCCCCCAGCCAGTGGGTAATTAAAAGGAGAGGGGAACTAGAATTACAAACACACAAAGGATAAATGTGTCGGGGGGGAGGGTGGAGGGGTGGAGGGGGGAAGAGCTATCGGACATGCATGCTTTAGAGAGCTGGAGGCGTAGAAAGATACGCAGAATCTCGATTTGCACGTTTTTAGTAAATAATATCCCTGTTACAGCGCAGTCTGTCGTTCACGGGTGATAAATGGATACTGGGTGTTGACGGATCCACCAAAGAGAAGCTGCCCGTCAACACCATACCCAGTGAGTGACAGTATTTAGTAGAGCTTTCCCAAATTAGCCGCGCATCTTCCATGTAGTTGTGTACCACCAGTCGGTACGGGTCAGGACAACGCCACGATAACTTAGGATGTTGTTGCTTATCCATGTTGCGCAATAGAAGGCTTGAAATTTGCCCTGACGGGGAGAGAACACAGTTGAGGAACTTTAAGCCATTCAGGAGGTGCGGCCCGGTACTCGGATCTAACGTGAAGAGGTTCCGCAGATAGGGTACACGATAGTTATTGTTTTTTGTTCATGCATGGATGGTTCCACGAAAAAAATTGAAAGCGAGGATGGCTCAGGGCTCAGGGCTCGGGGCAGGGTCTTTAGGGACATTTAGGAATCCCTACCATGTAATTGGTCTAATCGGCTAAGACTTGGAAATAGTTACAGGCTTAGGTACATTGCACATACATCCTACCTACACCATTATGACATTCCAGTAGAACGCACGAGTAGCAAGTCATACCTCAAACCCATAGAGTTTCAGTATCAAGCGATGTTGAATATCACCCCCCCCCCAGTACTTTTTATCAACTCAGCTAGATCGTTCGTCCAGTGTCATCACTCATCAGCAGAGAACTGATCCACGTCCATGGTACTAAGCAATTTTCTTTTCATTGGTCTTTCGACCACAGCTCCCCAACCAGCGGAACCGCCTCCAGTGTTGATCCTCCCATTCTCCCCATTTGTGAATACTCCGGTGTCTCCTGCTTTCTCCTTCATCTCCTCAACCGACAAGAGTTCCAAGGAGCTCTGCCTACGCATAAATCGATGATTCACCCTCTTTCCCCCCTTATCCCCATCCCCATCCTCATCCTCATCATCACCCTCATCCTCACCCTCCTCACCGCAGATTTCCTCATCGGAAAGCAATCGGCGTTGCCGTTTAAAACTAACAATAGGAGCTACTTTTATATCCCCCACCACCTCAAATGAGTCCTGGGTCTCCCGCACCGCCTCCAACTCTACCCGACTCCCAGTTTTAATCTTCCTCAAGATATATAGAATATCTTTCAACATATTGGTTTGTGTTTTCTGTTCAGCGATCATTACATCCTGTTTGATTGCAAGATTCTTCTGCTCCCGCTCAAGGTCTCGGAAAACCAAGTCGTGGGAGTGTAGTTTTTGATGAATTATGTGAAGCGTTTCAAGAAGTGTGAGTTTGGCCTCGAGAGCGTGGAGTAGGTCGGCATTTGTTTGAGTGAGACGGCGGAGCGCTGTAAGTTGTGCATCAACTTTGATAAAGCATGTTAGCTAGAGCTTAATTGATTTTGTTCGTGGGGCATTAAATCTAGGTTAGCAAAACCTTCATCATCTCGCTTTGAGGTGGCAATTTCGAGCTGCTTTTGAGAATGGGTGATTTCTTCCTTGCAAGTATTTAGAAGGGTGTTAAGCTCTAGTTGGTGACTGTGGAGCTTAGTCGTTGAGGCCTGAAGAAGCGAGTTGAGTTCTTCGGATTGGAGAGCCAGTTTTCTAGACCAGAGTGGGAGGGAGGGAGAAGACATGACTACTGATGATGGCACTAGTGAAGTGGGCTGGGTTGTGTTTAAGGATCTTTTCCGGAGGTGCTTGTACTCATTGTAATGTAAAGTATATGTACTAACAGGTGGTAGCAAAGTACTAAGTACATGTAGTCAGTGTGGAATTTACCGCACCACTCCTGCATTGTAATTATGATACGTTAAACATCGAGCACCTGTAATCGGTATCCTAGTCAATTGTCATATAGCTGTTTAGTTAATCGTACTAGCTAATCTTAACGTTTGAACCCTTATCTCTAGGTTGTAAAGCTCAAGTACGTGTAGCTTAGAGTGGTATGATGAAGATGAAGTGCACCATCTACTACGTATCACACATACATACATGTTTTCACCTTGGGAGACTTTCCTCTGGATCGAAATTGGTACATTCCGAGTGAGATTCTATGTGGGGGATACTAGCGTCTCGCCCCATCCGGGTAACAAATATATGACCTCATTAAGGAATGGGCCTCTTCCAGTCCACGTAAAAAAAAGTGTTAAATACACCACCACGCCACACGACGATAGCTATGCTACGCAAAGGTGTGCGGACAAATCAAACAGATCTTCGGCGTTTGTTTGATACTCTCAAGTCCCTCCGTAACCAACGCACTGCAATAACTGAACTTCCAACCCCCAGGACCCGTGCAAATGAGGGTACTAGAGCAACTGTTCTGGAAGGGGACAAGAAAGAATGGGATTCAATAGAGGCAATGGAAGCCGCAGATGTCATTGATGACAATGAGCCGAAAATTCGGGTGTTTCGCCAGACAATCAAGCCCCCGGATCTTTTAAAACAGCCGCTCGAGTCACTGTCTGAAACACCAATCCTGGATGCCGCAACTGGGTTGAATAAGTCAGTTTCATCGGCGGTCAGTCTGACAAAAGTAGAGCTGCATTACCTTCGAAAGTTGACAAATGCACTGAACTTCCTTTCTCATTCTCCAGTAAGCGTTATGAAGGAGATCTTCTATTGGCTCGAAAGATTTAGGTCGAACCCGAAGGTTTTACAGCTCCTCACTCCGCATGCATGGACGCTTTTGTGGGCGTTAGAAACTAGCCAAATTCCTACATTTCGGAGCAAATTAATTGGGGATATGATGGTTTCTGCGGGAGTGGAATTGAGCGAGGATCAAAATATCGCCTATATTGGCGGTTTATATTGGAACGGGGCCAGCAAGGAGGCACTGAAAAGATGGACACACGGGACAAATAGATGGAAAGGGTCTGCTAAGCATTGGAATCTTGGCATTCGGATGTTCTCGCTCAACCAAGAACCATATGTAGCAAAATATTGGCTTGGTCAGATGATCACAGCCCTTGGCCAAGCTGAGCCGAAATCATTCATTCCAGTCATCATGGCCTTCAATCATCTATACCACCCACAGAGAGCCTGGGAGACTTACAAGGAGATGCGAGGATGGATGAATCGAACCAATACTAAGCTCACAGTATCACAGTATGATACTATCTGCATGTCGTTTCTTGACAGTGGTCAGCAGAGGTATGGCCTAGATGTTTACAAACACATGGTTTTTTCAGTACCCAAGGCCCTCGAAAGAATGCAAACAGATATCTACGAAAATCTATCAAGCGCAGTAATCGGAGCACAGGAAACGATAAATTCCCCAAAAAAGTTGACGAACCTCTCAATTGAGTCGCTCCGAGATCTCCCGCCAAAGATCCAGGACAAATATTTCTATGGAAGCTGGCTTAAGAACACCATACGTATGGGTAGGACGGATCTTGCCTGGTACTTAGTCTGTGAGGTAATGGCTAAACGAGATTTCCCGCCGGACTCGATACATTACAACTGTATCCTCCAGGGGTTCCTGGAAGAAAAAAATGTTGAAATTGCGGAGCAGATAGCGGAGGAGATGATAAAGTCCCGAATTCATCAGCTTCAGATGAATAAAGAAAAGAAGGAGTGGAAAGATTGGACAAGCAAAGCAGCTTCCACAGTTGAAGTGGGCCCCGAGATAACTCCTCCAACGAAGAGTACTCTTACCCCCAGCATAACGCCCCCAGCAACTATACAAACATTCTCCCTCCTCATTAATTACTATTCCCGCCGCAACCGCATGGAAAAGGTCGTCACATACGCCACAACTATGTCATCGTGCCAGATATCACCAAATTCCTACATTTTCAATCACCTACTCTATTCGCTCCTCCGTGTCCATGATATCCCGCGTCTTATGCGCACATATCTCATGCTATTAGATTCCAGAGATGTACAGCCAGATATGGAAACATGGAACATTATGTGGATGACTATATGGAAACGTTATACCCAGAAACACAGGAGATTCGATGAGTTATTATCTCCACGGGCACTTTTCGCGGATATGGTCAAACGCCTTAGTAGGAAACAGCTCACGGAAAATGAGGCAAAAGAGAAGATGAAAAATATGTGGCACACAGTTATGAAATCATTCATGCTTGCTAGCGACTTTCCTGGCGCCCTCGTAGCTCTGCACGTTGGGATAAAGTTGTGGGATATGAAGGTGGATGATACAGTAGTGAGGGGGATAGTATTTGGAACAATGCGGGTCGGTTCTTGGAACCCGGACCGTGAAGAGATGCTAAGGATTCACCCAGAGATGATTGATGGGTGGGTTGAGAGATTGCGATCAAGGGCAAAATACTTTTTGAGTCGTAGGAGAAGGGGTAATAAGAAGACAGTAGGACTGTGGAGGAGTATAAAGGATCCAGAGGGCCTCGTGGAAGGGTTAACATCGCTCTTAAGGGACAAGTTAGGAGACCAAGCGAGGGTCAAGGAAATGACCGGCAGAGCCAAGGCGGAGATGGGAGTAGAAGGATTTAGGATCGATTGAATGGTAGTTCCTTCTTTCATTTTTTTTATTTGGAGTTTGAAATTAATATCTTAGTGCAGCCCGTGCGTTGTAAATACATATATGTATTAAAAGCCTTGCATATTAAATATATATTGGTTGATATGATACTGATGAATCTTCTACATGCAGTTAGACCTAGACCTAAGAACTAGAAATACATTGCAGAATCTCGAAACTGTTAGTAAATGATATGAATCTAGGAATATTTCCTTAGGGACAAAGGCTCAATATGCGATGTGAAAACACTATCCCCTTTTTTTTTTTCGAATCTCTCCTAACTGCGATTTTATGGCTGGTTTTTATTGGTGCGCTTGTGTACCAATAATAAGGGTTTGGACAGTTGGGGTTGCATCATAACAAGGCTGAAAGCACACCAACCCCCTCTACCTCTACCTCCAAAACTCCAACCATCATTCCTTCTCCTGTCCTTCTGCTGCTGGTCTTCAATAAATTACCATCATGGCGGAAGCGGTTAGCTTTGCAGCTAGTATTATCGCCATAATTCAGGTGTCTGGAAAATTAATCTCGGTAGCCTATGACCACTTCAGTAGCTTCCAAAAAGCACCAAAAGATATCAGAAAACTCGCCGGCGAGTTACACATCCTTATAGATATCCTTCAAAGTCTCAAAGATTACTTGGACAAAAATCCCTTATCCCCAGCGCTGCAGAAGCTCGGTGAGAGGGATGGACCCCTCGCAGTGTTCGCCGAGGAGATGAATAGGCTCCACCAAAAATTTAAAACAACCGATTCTTCCAAGTTTAGCGTGAAGATTGTTTGGCCGCTCAAGGATAAGGATATCGCACGGACACTCTTGAGTATTGAGCGACATAAAGCTATTTTTATCTTTGCTATGAATGCAGACCAATTGTGGGTTTTCTAGTTAAAATCCTTTTAGCAACACCAGTTCACGCGCTAATACCATAACTACAAAGATCATTATTAAGAGTCATGGAAGCTTATGTTATTGATATTGGCCACGCAGCTGAATATATCAAGAAATGTCTTCAGGATACAGCTTGTGCGATACAAGAGATCAAGACAGACACTAAGAAAACGACTGCTACGGTTCAAGAAATCAGGTCGGACATGGGGGATACCAATATAGCCATCCAGAACCTCCAGTCTTCCCAAGACGGTAAGATGGTAAAATCGTCTACTTAATCACACTAATTGGCAATTAGTTGAAACCCGTGTGAAGATTTTGAACTGGTTGTACCCACAATCTTTTGAAACAAGGCACATCGAAATCAGCGGGAGACGACGGGAGAAAACCGGGGAATGGCTTTTGAAATCTCACGAATTTTGTGAACTTGTCGAAAACAACCAAAGTCCACCCATACTATGTGGTTATGGCATCCGTATGTACCTATGATCTCTGTGATATATAGAGGTTGGAACTGATTAAGGACCATCGTTTAGCCGGCGCCGGAAAGACCTTCTTAAGGTAACTTCAAATAAACACTTACTCAAACCCTTTGGCCTAACTGGTGTGTAGCTCTGCAGTTATTGACCATTTTCAAGGTGAGGCACGGGGAAATGGAAACGCAGTAGCTTATATCTACTTCAACTATAACGAGCAAAACCAACAACAACCCCTTACGGTCCTCAGCAGCTTGGTCAAGCAACTTGCCAGTCAGATGTCGCAGCTTCCCAGCTATATCACAGACCTACACACTCAGCTAGCACCAAAAACCAAACAGCCCAATCAGGAAGAATTGTATTCGGCCCTTGTCTCGACTCTAACAGCATTTAGTCAAGTTTTCCTTGTTTTCGACGCTTTAGATGAATGCGACCAAAACCACCAACGGAAGATTCTCTTACCATTATTCCACCGAATGGTCCTAGAAAACTCGAGCATAAGAATATTTCTAACAAGTCGACATTACCCGGAAGATATTCAAATCTCTTTTGAGAAGGCAGCAAAGATTGAGCTTCGGGCCAACGACGAAGATATAAAGACCTACATCCAGCAGAAAATCGATGCAAACCATCGAGCAAAGAGACTTACAAGTAAAGGAGATTATCTGAACAAGATTATTTCAGAACTCACAAAAGCAGCAAACGGGATGTACGTAGGACAAGAGCTTATATCAACTGACATATTCACGTACTGACATGGCCGTTAGGTTTCTACTAGTTCACTTCCATATCGATCTCATCTGTCAACAAACAACAACTAAAAGAATTATGATTGAGCTTGAAAGGCTTAGAGCCGATGGCTCTAGATCGAAAAACAATCCCTTAGATCCCACCTATAATAGAGCCATAGAATCAATCCGTTCTCAACCTGCAAACTTTGAGCTGGCAAAAAGAATCTTCGCCTGGCTTATGAATGCTCAGAGGACTCTTACCCTCGGCGAACTTCAAAGGGCAATAACTGCGGAACCCGATATCCGTGAGCTCGAGGAAGAAGATTTGCCAAGCAAAGAAACAATTCTAGACGTTTGCGCTGGTCTGGCGATAATTGATGAGAACAGCGGGATAGTACGACTTGCGCACTATACGGTCCAGGAATATTTGTCGAGGGTTCCTTTAAATCCTGATAACATGCACACTCATCTATACCTTGCCAAATCTTGTATCTCATTTCTCCTGCTGGATATATTTAGTCATGGGGCTTGCGATTCTCAAGATGAACTTCGGGTCCGACTTAGATATCCTTTCTTAGAGTATGCAGTCTCGTATTTACCGTTTCACCTAAGACATTCTAGCGAAGAGTTGGAAGCTGAGCTTGTCCTTGAACTTTTCGGGGACTCGAAGAGGAACGATTTTTATTCACAGTTAAGCTTCTGTTATAAACAAGGATGGCAGAATTGGGTTTATCGAGAGCATGACCCCATCCTTTTAGATAACTATAAAAGACCTTCATTACATCAATTATCCCTCATAGGGCATCTTTTAGCTATGCGAATCACTCTTGAGCAAAAGGACGATGTCATGGCAAGATGCCCTCAAGGATGGACTGCACTGCATCTGGCTGTGTGTGAGGGACACCAAGAGGCTGCTAGGCTACTCATCAATCATGGCGCAGATGTCTCCGCGAGGAATTCGAGTCAAGAAACACCGCTACATATGGCAGCGAGATATGGAAGAACGGAAGTGGTTCAACTGCTCATCGAGCATGGCGCAGATGTCTCCGCGAGGGATTCGAATCAAGAAACACCTCTACATGGGGCGGCGCAACATGGGAGAACAGAAGTGGCTCAACTGCTTATCGAGCATGGCGCAGATGTCTCCGCGAGGAATTCGAATCAAGATACACCTCTACATTTGGCGGCGCAACGTGGGAAAACGGAAGTGGCTCAACTGCTCATCGAGCATGGCGCAGATGTCTCCGCGAGGAATTCGAGTCAAGAAACACCGCTACATGAGGTGGCGAGATATGGAAGAACGGAAGTGGCTCAACTGCTTATCGAGCATGGCGCGGATGTCTCCGCGAGGAATTCAAATCAAGAAACACCTCTACATGGGGCTGCGGAACGTGAGGGAACGGAAGTGGCTCAACTGCTCATCGAACATGGCGCAGATGTCTGCGCGAAGGATTCGAGTCAAAAAACACCTCTACATAAAGCGGTAATGCCTCGTTCGGGAACGGATGTGGCTCAACTGCTCATCGAGCATGGCGCAGATGTCTCCGCGAGAGACTCACTATCCAAAACACCGCTACATATAGCGGCGATATGGGGAAGAGCAAAAGTGGCTCAGCTGCTCATCAAGCATGGCGCAGATGCCTGCGCGAGGGATTCGAGTCAAGAAACACCTCTACATTGGGCGGCGAAAAATTGGGGAGTGGAAGCGGCGAAACTACTCATCGAGCATGGCGCAGATGTCTCCGCGAGGAATTCAAATCAAGAAACACCTCTACATGGGGCTGCGGAACGTGAGGGAACGGAAGTGGCTCAACTGCTCATCGAACATGGCGCAGATGTCTCCGCGAGGAATTCGAGTCAAGAAACACCGCTACATAAGGCGGCGGGAAATGGGAAAACGGAAGTGGCTCAACTGCTCATCGAACACGGGGCAGACCTCTTCGCAGTGGATTCAGCAGGAAGAACACCATCACGTGTGGCGGAGCTTAACGACCCCTTGCCCTTTAGAGGCACGAATAAGGCGGTTCAGCTACTTCAAAATGCCACCAGAAAGCGGAGGCGTCCTAAAGAACCCGAGCCACCCAGCCCCCGAAAACGGCCCATGATTCCTGAAAACAGAGAATGTCTCCTGTCGAGCGATGTTCAGCAACAGCACCCCTCCATAGACGACGTCATGAATGAAGATTGGTGATGGTGTTAGAGAAAGGTTATTCTGGTCTTGTTTTTGTATACACGGGGGGGGGGGGGAGAGTCATGATTCTCTTTCATATGTTGGGGCGGCGCCTTTAAGTCCAGGCTGGAAGGGGAGTGATGTGATCGTAGACATGAATTTTTTGGCGCTGCTCCTCTCATTCGTTTATTCCTATTTCGACATGTGGTTTTTGTTTTTGACCCCGTCTTTTTACTGTTGGTCCATCGGTATGTTTGGTTATTGAGTATGGGGTTTTATTTCTGAGGTTATGGCTATATTGAAACATTATGTATTTCTCTCTTTTTATCTACAATTGTTAAGGCGTCTATATATTTTCATATCTGCAATTGATTCATCGAATTCGGCGGTATATATACAAACGTTGCATATAAACCAAAGGTTAACTACCAATTGCGATACCCTTAGAGGGCCAAAACCAAAATGCTGCTAATATAGTCTCCCCGCATCTGAAAATATCCGTAACATTAATACAACACCTACATGTCGAGGCGTGCCCCCCCGGGGGGGGGGGGGGCTAAATCATATATCATACCCAATCACAGGAACTCACTCGGACAACCAATCCCCTGCAAGGGACATCATCACACCTCACCACCAAACCCACACACCTACGAAACACGCGCAAAAGACTCTTTACACCATCTCAATTATCGATATATCACCTTCAACCACACATCTACATATTGCTACTGCATTCGACTATAACTACATATCTAATCTACGAACAACTGCCGAGCTACATACGCATTGATAAGCCTCATCCCTTGGCACACTACAACCTCACCACCGCAACCTCACCTCCTTCTCCTCCTCCACCTTCACCACTACATACACACACGCACAGCACCATGTCCTCCCGAAAGCGTCCGCCCCCAAACCTCCTCGACCCAGACTCCGACTCCGACTCCGCCCCCACGACCAAGAAGCGCCCCTACCACCAGAAACCCCCTCTACCCACCACCACTACCACCCCACCACCCACCACCACCACACACGAGTCTGACGACGAAGATGACTACATGAACATGTGCATCCCCGAGCCCACCGCCCCCGAAACCCTCCTCCAGCGCCAAAAGCGTCTCGCCCGCGAAGTAAGCCTCCCCATTCCCACCACCACCACCAACCACTAACCACCCACAGGCCGAAGAACGAGCCCACCCAAAGTCCAAAGCCGAACTCCGCGCCCAAGAAGCCGCAAAGCGCGAAGAAGCACTCTCCCAATCCCTGCTCACCACAAACCCAACCAACAAAGGCCTACGCATGATGCGCGCCATGGGCTTCACCCCCGGCAGCGCCCTCGGCGCCTCCCCCTCTACCACCACAACCTCTACCGCCACCACCACAGCAGCAAGAACAGAGCCCATCCCCGTCGCCATAAAGACGGACCGCGCAGGGATCGGACACCCCGGGAAACAGCCACCACAACCACAACCATCGATATCGACGGAACAGAGGGATGCGCTGCTCTCGCCGGAGGAGTACCGCGCGCGCGTGGCGGGGGAGCAGGAGGAGCGCCGGCGCGAGGCGCAGGTGCTGGCAGCGCAGAAGATTGCGGAGGGGCTGGCGGACGGCGCCGCCGCCGCGAAGAGGACGCGCACGCTGCGCGGCGTCAATGTGTTGTGGCGGGGGATGGTGCTGCGGCGGGAGATGAAGGAGGCCGAGGCACGCATGCGCTACGAGCTCTCCACGGGGCTTGGCACAAGCGGTAATATGCCGGGCGACATTGACGACGGCGATGGTGGGGCCGTTGGTGGTGCGATGAGGCAGGTGGTTGTGGAAGACGGTGACGAGGAGCTCGACGAGGTGGTGGACAATGACGAGGAGCTGGCGGCGTTTGAGGCCTTGGGCGCGGCCGAGAGACTACAGAGGCTGTGTGAGTTCCTGAGAGGCGAGTATTGGTACTGCTTCTGGTGTAAGTGCGGGTACGAGGATGAGGCGATGGAGGGGTGTCCCGGTGTTGAGGAGGACCTGCATGGGTAGGTATGGCTGATAGGCATGAAGAACTGTGGCTTTCTTTTGTAAGATAGAGTTTTTTTTCTTCTTCTTTTTGACTGGCTGGGGTGGTAATAAATAATAATTGATTGGGGGAGAGGGGGGTCGTTATATAGTATAGATAGGACTTTGAAAAGTGGGTGTTGATATTCCACCGACGAGTGATAATACATGAACCAACTCGCCGCCTCGCCGCCCCCACCCCACTCCGCCCCCGCCCCCACACCCACCCACACCCCACACAACTCTTCCACGCGCAGAATTAACACCCCTTAACTTGTTTTTTTTATCGCAACAGCAACATGAGGGTAAAAAAGGCCCCATAACATCAAAAAGTGAAGCTACCCCAGGTGAGATTCGAACTCACGACTTTCGCATAGCTGCATACAAGTTACCCCTTTCGGGACAATACTTCGTATAAGAACGACACGCTAACCGCTGCGTCACGGGGGTATCAGATGCCTGTCTGCGGCCGTTTATGTGCCTTTGAAGGGGGCTGATGAGGGGCTGTGTGTTAATTAACTGCGGTTATGGGTTGGTTGGCTGGACTAGCTGTTTTGGGACGTGGTGGGGGGATGCAAACACCCCCGCGGTGGAACTCCGGTACTGCGTTTATTGGCTGTGATTATGTAAGTCGCTGAATGCGGTAACGAATATTTGATTTGGTTGTGAGTGTAGGGGAAAGGATGTGAGGTGAGGTGAACGCAGCTTTAATTTGGCTTCATCTTTCGCTTTCCTCTCCCTTCACAGGACTGCAATTGCGTGAGGCATCTATCTATCTAAGCTAGCTACATGTAAGTAGGTGTAGCTATTCCCACGATGCACAGCACAATAACTAATTAATTAGTCCACCACCCACAGCAATCTCCGAGATGTACCACCTACATGCATACAGTAATAGCTACTGAAATAGCTACAGCCCTCCCCCACTACTCCACGCCGAAACTCCTTGATTGTGACTCTTCGACAGCTAGTAAGTAAGAAAATTGAACGATCCCTTGCTTTTTACCAATTATGTACTTGAATCGAGTATAGCTAACCCCCCCCCCCCCCACTACAGCTCTCCGACGACGACGACGACAACGACGACGACGATGTGGACAGACACGAGCTGTGAGTCAATCCCACACTGGCTCTCCGAGTCTGGGGACGTATAAATACCAGTGGGAAAGAAGGCAATTGCAAAGACAGACGGACAGACAGCAAGAAAGCAAAGACAGGAACCCTCGAAGCAGGAAGGTCGAGCTCTCTCTATATATACTATACATACCATACATACAAACCATGGCCGCCCCAGCAGTAGCAGTCCCAGAGAAAGACCACTGGTCCCCCGTGGCCTACACCGAGAAAGTGGCCCCCTTCGTCCCCCTCCTCACCACCAAAGTGGTCGCCCTCCTCGATCCGCAGCCAACTGGTATACCCCCCCCTCCCCAACCCACAATCCCTCACTAACACACCACAGACACGATCCTCGACCTCGGCTGCGGCGACGGCATCCTAACCTCCCGCCTCTCCCACCACGTCACCCACATCACAGGCCTCGACTCCTCCCCATCCATGCTCGCCTCCGCCCTCTCCTCCCACTCCACACAAACAACAACCTACACCCACCAAGACATCCGCCACCTCCCCGCCTTCGCCGCCGCCCACCCCCACCGCTACACAAAACTCTTCTCCAACGCCGCCCTCCACTGGATCCTCCGGGACAGCGCCACCCGCGCCCCCGTCCTCCGCGCAGCCCACGACCTGCTCCTCCCCGCCGGGCGCTTCACCGCCGAACTCGGCGCCCACGGCAACATCGCCGAGGTGCACGCCGCGCTGCTCTGCGCGCTCGTGAACCGCGGGATCGAGCCCGCCGCGGCCGCGGCCGCCTCGCCGTGGTGGTTCCCGACGGAGGCAGAGATGCGCGGCACGCTTGTCGATGCTGGGTTTGAGGTGCTGGCGGTGGAGACGGAGTTGCGGCAGACGGTGCTGACGCCGGCGGCCGACGGCGGGGGCGTCGCGGGGTGGGTTAGGTTGTTTGGGGTGGCGTTTTTGGAGTTGTTGTCTGGCGAGGAGGAGAGGGAGGCGGTGGTGCGGGAGGTTGTGCGTGCGGTGGAGGCGGTGGGCGGCCGTGTTGGTGGGGAGGTGGCGGTCAATTATGTTAGGTTGAGGTTTGTGGCGAGGAGGCCAGAGTAGAGGGGGTAAAAGTGGTTTTCTTTTTTTGTAGACCTAGGGTTAGAATTGACTTGCGTAGAATCGTGAGCAGTGAATAGTGATACTCGGAAACATATAGTAGACCCTTCCCTTGTTATAAAGATATTCGATATTGTTATAGCTTCGACTCACTCCGTATAAGAGTGATTCGTTATATAAATACATATTCTTGCTCTGAGCATATCAGTATACTTACTGTAAATTCACTCGTACACAGTATCCCGCGCAATGTATGAAGTATCAAACAAGTATCTCGCGCACCACGCACCGAGTGAGAACCCATGACCCCACCCAACACCCCAACCCCACCGCACCACGAACAACCACCCGTGATGTATGTACGCACAACCCCCCCCCCCAGCCCCACCAGTCCGCTCAGTACATACATGTATGTATATGTAAGGCCCCCAGGTTGTAGCACGCATCTTTAGATTCCGGCGAGTGAGTGTTTATGACTACATTGTACGTATATCTCGAGGAGCGCTTCTTCGACAGGGAACATGTATGTATATGTACGTGATGTTTGTATGTATTTGTTACATTGCGGCGCGGCATAGCCGGGTGTGCAGTTGGGATAATATCTCCATTTGATTCGAGCGTGATGTGACGTCCACGTTCCCGCTGCCAGGGTAGGACAGAATATAGTAGAACAGAATAGAGAAGATGGTATCACTAACCACCATAACAGCTATAACACAGTACAGTACAGTAAAATAATAACGCAATCCAGCACGGCAAAAAGTAAAGTTTTTCAAAAAAAAAAAAGTTATTATCCACCCCCCCCCAACCCCCCTCACCCACTACTCCTCCTCATCCTCCCCCAACTCTGCAATAACTTTCTCCACGGCTGCAATCAGCTCAGAGATATTCGGCCTCTCGCTTGGCTCCACCCTCAAGCACATCTTCACAATGCTTTTCACACTCTCACTGACCTTCTTCTGCCCTGGCTTCCGCCCGCCCAGACGGCCCTCCTCCGGAAACGTATAGCTCCCCGCGCACACCGCGAGCGCGAGACTCCCACCCGACTCCTCCGTAGCGAGCTCAAATGGGGAGTGGCCGTAGAGTGCGCAGTAGAGCGTGCACCCCATGGACCAGATGTCGACTTTGTCGTCGAGCACGGAGCCAGTCTTGACGTCGAAGAGCTCCGGCGCGCGGTAAGGCATCGTTGAGTTCTCGGCGGCGGAGTCTTGGACGGAGAGCGCAAGGGTGCGGGATGTGATTGGTGTGGGGGAGGGGGTGAGAGAACCAAAGTCCATAAGGATTGGGGTGAGCCCGTCGTCGTCAATCATCACGTTCCCTATTATCACCCTATCGTTAGTTGCGGTAATAATTGAATGCAGACTGTCACTAACCAGGCTTGATATCACGATGCGCATACGCCCGGATATCACCCTCCTGCCCGCCCTCCCGCTGGCTCCGCACCTCACTCGACATGAGTGGCTGCGCGCCTTCCTCCTCTGTGCCTTCACTCCCTACTCCGCCGCCGGTCCGTGGGCCAGGCTCCTTAAGCCGGTGCTGATGTAGCGCCTGCAAGCCCTTACACACGCCCAGGAACAGCTTCATCAGTTTCCCCTCAGGAAAGACTGTATGGTTGATCAGGTTCGCATTGATCGCATCTTGCAAGTTTCCCCGCCGGAAATACGGAAGAAGTATGTAAACCGTCTTGCTCGTGCCATCATCCTCACTGTCGCGCCCAATAACCGTGGAGCCTCCGCGGCCCGAGTCCGTCGTGATGGTGTAGTCGATTGACTTGATGATATTAGGGTGTGAGAAGAGTTTGTAGGCTTCGACCTCCTTCATTGCGCGCTGGACCGACTCTTGTCCGAAGGGACCTGAGGGGTGTTAGCTTGAGAGGAGAAGGGGGTGAAAAGGGGGGGGGGGGGGCAATGGGGGGGAAAGGTTACATCTAATCTTCTTGAGGGCGTAGAGGGCGCCGGAGGTGTCTTGCACAAGGTAAACGTACGAGAAACCACCCTCGCCGAGGAGCCGAAGGATTTTGAAGGAGCGGTGGTTTATAGTTAGGTTCGGCGATGAGGGGAAACATGACATACACGTTGTAATGGAGTATACGACGTCGAGGATGTATTGTGTCATTTTGAAGGTATGTGTATGATGGGCGGTATGAAGGGGGGGGGGGGATATATATCTGATCGAATGATCCTGTCTTCTTTGTGATTCCCCGCGCAGCGGTGGTGCAAGAGATGAGCTACAAATAGATGGACAGAGAGCTAGGGACGAGCAAGTAGAAGTCGAGATGAAGGCCTGGGGGGGTATTATACTAATGTGTAGAAGGTAGTTAGTTGTGGAATTGGTGGTGGTTGAGCTTTGTTTCCGGCAGAACTCGGACATACATAGCCTCAGAGTGAGGCCGCGTTTGCGATGGGAAGAAAGAGAGAGAGAGCTTGGTATCACGTGACATGTGCATGTATTAGCTAATGCTCTATTTATAGATCTTTGCTGAATATGTCTCCAGTTATATTCTAAGGTCAGGATTCTGAGAGAGAAGCTTAATATTTCTGTGTGCTGTGTGGCTTGATCGTTTTCATATCTTGCGGCTCATGCAGAACGAGCTAGGTATCTGTATCTATGTTTAAAGTAGAGTGTCGTTGGCAGATGATCATCTGAGCCTCTTGGCCAAACCCAGGAGGAAACGCAACCTCGCACCGCCTCAGATTTGGTGACAACTACATACATGTACTGTATGTAGCTTCGACGGTGAAGCCTAGGGACAAAGGATGTGGATGGCCGCAACAATTCAAACGAGCCTATTATATACCGTACATTTGTGGATACCAATATAACCACAGCTAGTAAGGAACGGCCAGGGTGATTCAGGTGCCACTATCCCCAGTGCGCCAGCGGGACAAAAGTAACTGACTCAGCTGGGATCACGTTTGAATCACCCAGAGACGTTCTCCACCCCCGGTTTGAACCCAGGACCTTCTGTTGCCGGGGCCAAACACACGGTGTTTGAACCGGCAACCCAAGTGTTATATCCACTCGGTCACCGGCCTTCTGGTGGAAACTTCCCACAACCCACGTTTGTTTGGCGCGCCCGCCGACAGAAAATCTTTTACAACACAACAACGAAAGGGGGGGTTATTCCCCATGTTAACCCCAGCCCAAGGTAAACATATACTGGGCTACCAGGAACTCAGCACTTCCAATTCCTAGGCGCGGAGCCTAGTCTACGCGGTACCAGCGCCCTGCCTCGATATAGTTGACTTTTTTTCTTGGCCTATGGTAACCAGAATAGTTTTCTTCCAAGAACCGAGTGACCAGCCATGATACACTTTAGGATCATCAGATATCACTCGTCTACCACGAGTGACGTGTGGACGGCACTCACGGTATATATTGACCCGAATTCGCAGTGATTTTTTTTTATTAGTGGTAGATGACGCTCGGCGGCATTACCGCTAAAAATCCCCTGGACCGTTACAGCTTAAAACTACGTATCTCAAATTTTTACCCTCTAGGTCCACGAACCATGTATGGACAGCTGTATAGTCGTAAATTGTTCAAAAGAAGAGTTGCTCTCCCAGCACCTATGGCCGCCCTGGGCCCCAATCATAGCTCGGTCTTAGACGCGTATTGTAATCACCTACTTGGTATTTCTGGAGAGAGTGGCAATGATAATTATGATGATTTTAGTGTAGTGCATCCTCTGTTTGAGGCGCCAGAAAGTCTGGGCGGCCCGGAAAATTCTCTGAATGGCCAGAAAAGCCGCACTGCTTCCCACACGGAAAATCGTGGAGCCGTCCCAGGCCGGATCATAATGGTGGAATCGTGCGGGGAATTGCGGGGAGGGGGGCGGTCAACTCAGGGCTCTTTCATGATGAGATGAGCGTGTTTAAGAAGCCAGGGCCAGCTGTAGTGCAGAACATTACCTGAACGTCTTGATCGATAGCATTCGGGAATCGGTTTACATACCATTTGTTCGAGATACTATTGAGCGGATCTGAGTCAACAGCCTTATGTTCAGCCACCCCGCCGTTGAGGGCATGATGTGCCTTTGGAGATAATAGGGTTGTGATTGAACTTGGGATGGAGGTGGGGGGGGGGGTTTCTGCCTTACTCAATTCAGCTAACCCAGCGCCGAGAGCCTCATCGCGCTAAAAAAAAAAAAAAAAAAAAGCGGGTTGAGGCGGGACAATTACGTCATCCACTCGGCAACCAGAAACTAGGACTCGACTTTCCTCCGTTTCCTTAGAGACTCGAGTAGCGAATCACCATCACCACCGTGAATGCAGGAATGGTTACCGTTTGTGACAATGTAGCCTATCAACTGTCGTCGTGCGCCATCAGTAATCACTCATATTTCTGGGGTTTTTTTTCCCTCTCTTTCTTGGCAGCCTGTGGTTGGGTTGTTTTTGGTAGCGACGGGGACGTTGATGTTGAGTTCATGCATGTCTCACACGGGGCCCATTTGTCAGCTTGAGCTGGGAGCCTCACGATACGAGTAGTATTACGTCATGATGGGTGCTTTTGACGGATTTTCGTTGCCGGAGATAACTGGAGACGAAATCTCCGGATGCGGAACACCACCTGCGGTTGAGAAGGAGAGGTTCCTGGAATCGCACATGTTTCAGGTATAATTTGTGGGCAGTTAAACGCTCCTCTTCTGCTTATGTAGGAAGTGAGGGAGGTAGAGTTCCTTACACCGGGTGAACTGCACACATACATAGCTGCTCATTCGTGTTCCTATCAAAAGCCGGCTTCCTTCATATCCGGGAAATTCGCAATTGGTATGTCGACTGAAGTGGGTAGGTAATAAATGTTAGAGTTACTTTTATCTACATGACTCTACATTTGTCAATCTACCCCTCACCCATACAGTCAGAGTTATACAGCACCACCACCGTTCGTATCGTATTTTTCAGGCGTCAATCTGGCTGGTATGTACATGTACCTACTATGGGTTTTTTCTAGCTCACTTTAAACACGGAACCAGAAATTCCGGGCGACATTGGGCTTTTTTGGTTTTAGTTAGTTGTGCAAACCCACCAACCGCGCTGAGTTCTATGTTCTTGGCAGCAGAACATCCATGTTCGGAATCAAGGACTTCCGTATAACTTTTGGCTCTCCCGGCACGATGGATGGCATGGGCTATGAAAACACTCAGGAATGCTCGCGTGCTCGACTGCAACTGGTGCGTTATGTGAGGGAACAAGATGCCCGAAGAAATCCCAGTATTTTATACATGCCCGCGGTTAGAGTATTCGGGAATTGCGCTGGTGCGGTGCTTACTATGGTCTGCTTTTAAGACACTCATGCTAATATTTTGTTAATTACTGATATGCTGTTGCTGCTTTCTTGGTTGATCTTCCGGGGCCGGAGGGATGTTTGTTGGTAATAGCTAGATTAACACATGATCACTGAGCTTATAGTTGGGTGCCTCCATTTCTTTTCTTTCAGTTCCTTCTCCTCCTCCTTCCTCTCAGTGCCTTTCATTTTTCTTCTGCAACCGTCTTTCCGCAGAAAGTAGGGACTGTGGTTTATATTATATACAGGCTAGGACTCATTATCAATCACGTCAGCGGAGGCTACCAGAGCACCCTGTGTTTTCAATCTGCGTCATTTTCCTCCTAGGAGTTGTTTGTGCAAATATTTCTCCATACCTCTACTACATAGCCACAGTGCGGCGACTTCTTGAAGATGTTTGCCGACGCATTCCTCGAGCCGTTGATAGTGTTCAGCATCCTCACTGCTGGAGTCCTATTTAACCGCCGCCGCTCAATAATCGGCCGTGATCAGAGGGATGGCTCAATATCACCGAGATCCACCTCCTCATCAGAGGGCCTGCTGTCGGGGCCTGTGATCGAGGCCCAATGGCGGGAGCGGAAGTTTCTGGGGAAGAAGGTCCGCAGCAGAAATACTATACGCTGGAAAAATAGCTTTGTTTCGAGGATATTAAGAAAATTCCCGTTCCTGGTTGAAGTTTGGTACTGGCTACTGGTCTACTGGGTGAGTGCAACTACTACGGGTGATGGTTTGTGATCTTGTTTAACAAGGAGCACAGACCTACCAGCTCGCCCGCGCCTTCAGCGCCGTCACTCTTCAGACGGATACTGTAGTCGCAGCCCGTCAGCATGCGCTCTCCCTCATCCGTCTCGAGCAGCGGCTCAACATTTTCCTTGAGCCCGCTGTCCAGGCGTACTTCCTGCCTCGGCCCATGCTGCTGAAGACGATCAATCTGATCTACTCGTTTATTCATATCCCAGGTACGATCACGTTCCTTGCGTGGCTGTACCACTATGCGCCCACCTCGCTGTTTGAGGCGAGACGGAGGACGCTGGCAGTGTGTAACTTGATGGCATTTGTGGTCTTTACGGCGTGGCCATGTATGCCACCCAGGCTGCTCCCCGAGGAGGATGGCTTCTCGTTTGTGGACACGGTACATGCGGGGAAGGTGGCGAGTGTGTGGACGACGAATAAGTTCTGCAATCAGCTTGGTAGGCTCCCTTTTTTTTTTTTTTTCTTTCCCCTTCAACTCTGGAATTATCGCTATGCCTGAGGCGTTGTGTTGCCCTCTTTGAGAACTGCTCGCAGTTGCAGTTTTCCCCTCCCAGAAGGCGCTGGGCTTTGAATTGGCCTGGGAAAGCCACTTTGGCAATCAGATGCTCGGCGTGGCATGTCTCAGACTAAAGGGATAAGACAAATACAACGTCTTTCTGAAAAAGAAAAGAAAAGAAAAGAAAAGAAAAAATTCACCGGCGAGACCTTCCTGCAATGTCAGACATCTGTTAACAAGTTCTTTCTTTTGTAGCTGCTATGCCCTCGCTCCATTTTGGATACTCGTTCGTAATCGGACTTACAGTTGCGACAATGCCCCCAACTTCCTCGCTCCATGTCAACAAGCTAAGGAGACGGATCTTGCTGGTTGTCGCGGGAATGGCGTACCCCACGATCATCCTCGTGGCCATTCTGGCCACGGCGAACCACTACATTCTCGATGCTGTGGCGGGCTTCTTCGTGGCGCTGATTGGATGGCATATCAACGGTATCCTCTTGAATCTCTTGGTGATTGAGGATTGGGTATTCTATCTCTTGAGGGTACATAAGCCGGCAAGAGAGGCAGATGTGGATGGGGCGCAGATTGTCATTGACAAAGGAGAGGAAGAGGAGGATTGGTGGAGGAAGGCTTAATGTGTGGGGGGGTAGTGTGTATTTTTGGGGGAGGTGAGCTGTGTTGGGGTCGGTGGTGAGGCTGAAGTGTTTCTTTTTATTTTTATTTATTCCTCTCCTTTCCTTTTTTCTTTTAGACATTCATTTTGGTTTTCTTTTGTTGCTGGGCTCCCAGAGAGGCCCTTTGTTAGTTCCTTCCCGGCTGAGGATAATGTTTTTGGTGTTGTAGGCACATTAATTGTTGGCCGCGATGAGGAGTTTATGATTTTCGGAATTAGGCTACATGTTACGTAGCCTTATATTTACGCATTGGAGGAAGGAATGAGGGAACATAATTCTATTTAACTGATTTATGGATGGATGAATAGCTGAAGGTTATGTGTATATAAAATTTACTTTTAGTAGTAGATAAAGTATCAACACGTTGACGATAGGCTTGACCTTCCTAGTGCTGAATGGCTATAAACCAACGGTTTTTAATTCGCGTAACGACGGGTGGTGACGCGAGGTCCACCACAATCTACTTTAGGAAAGTGGCTCGTGGAATGTGGCGCGAAGGTTCCATTTTATTCGGTGGGTTTGGTTAGTCTTGGCGATGTTGCGTCCGCCAAGATACCGACAAATCGATTGGGCTCGCGACGCAGGTAAATTTCCTAGGCAATTTCCCTGACCACTGCCTGTCTTCCCAGCAACACACTCTCAGTCCTCTTTCCCATCCCTCCATCCTCTCCCGTGAGACATAACTCTTTTTTTCCCCTTCAAATATTCTCACACTCCCCCCCCCCCTCCTCCCATCCATCCCCTCCCATCCTTTCTACCCAATTTTTTGATCAACCCTCTACTACTTAAGAAAAAAAAATTTAATTCGATTCCTTAAACGCGTCATATCATCATATACAGAGGCCCATTCCTCTCCTAGCTACCATCCTTCCCTCCCACCCTCACAAAAAAAAGAAAGAAAAAAAAAATCTTCCACCCCCCTCCCAATTTTCGATTGTCAATAATGGCCGCTGACGCGCCATCTCCCCGTCCTACTGCGGAGGAACCCACCGCATCTGCTGAGAACAGCGAAATTCAGAATGACGCGACCAAGAGCGCCGCTGTCGCCGACAAGTCGGACGTTGTTGACGCGGTTGTCGCGGAGTCTGAAGTAGGTGGTGAAAAGGGGAGGGAAGGTGAAAAGGGAGCCAAGACGAATGATGACGACACAACGAACGCGGCCGTCGACGAGGGCGATAATGCCGCCGGCGAGTCTAAGGCGAAGAACGATGATGATGATGTAAAGAAGAAGGGCGAAGATAAGGAGAATGCGACAGCAGCAGCCGAACCCGAGGCCGGTATGGAGGACGTCCCTGCTCTTGATGGCTCAACGGACATAAAAAAGAAGAAGAAGTCACCCGCCACACCGGCAAAAGCGGCCCCAAAGTCTGCTTCGAAGAAAAAGTCTCTTGCCAACCTCAAGAATAACGGTACGCCTGCAAAGGTGAAGAATGCCGATGTCAACTACGAGCCTGGAATGCAAGTTTTGGCCAAGATGAGGACTTTCCCGCCATGGCCGGCTGTCATCCTTTCGGAGGAGCTTCTACCGGAAGCCCTGATCAAGACAAGGCCCAGCAACAAGAATCCCCGGACAAAGGGATCAGCTGCCGAGCCCACAGAGATTAAAAGGCATTGGCCCGTTATCTACATGGGGACCAACGAATAGTGAGTGTGCCCCTTTCCTTCGTGTTTCGTTGATAATGCGCGATCCTCAATGATTTGCCACCCCCTTTGTGGTGGTTGGATCATACGTTGTTTACTTTTTTTCTTTTCCGCAGCCCCGCTGGTTGCACAAAAAGCATCAATTTTCTCATTTCATTTTCGTGTTTTTTTCCCTTGAACTTTAGCGGAATTTTACGTTTTGTGTGCAAAAAACTGACTTCTCAACCCCCAACAGTTCATGGATGAACATTTCCAACCTGGATCCTCTCACTGCAGAGCAACTTGCCACGCCCCCAACAAACATCAAGAGCAAAGGACTTTTAGATGCCTACCAAGTTGCCCAGGAAGGGTTTGGCCTAGACCAGATTAAGAAACTTCAGTCCAGCGAGGAGGTTATGGATGTTGATTCAGCCGAGGACGACGTGGCTGAAGAGGACGCAGCAGAGGAGGAGGCGGAATCAATGGAAGTTGATGAGCCAGAATCAGAAACGGACAAGAAGCCTAAAAAGGCCTCTAGCAAGAAGCGAAAGATTTCAGCATCAGATGAGGATCCGGAGACTTCAGAGAAGCCTTCCAAAACACCCAAGAAGGCGGCGGCTAAGGCGAAGACCCCCAAAACCAAGGCTGCTAAAACACCAAAGACCCCTAAGACGCCAGCCAATGGCACAGCAGCCAAGGCGGCGGCTAAGCCCAAGGCTAGCACAGCTAAAAAGGAGAAGGCAGCTCCTGCCCCCAAGAGTGCCAAAAAGAAGACACCTGCGAGAAGCAGCAAGGCTAAGAGCGCTGAGAAAGTTGACGAATCAGATTCAGAGCGGGAGGAGGCCTCTTCCGAGGTCACAAAGGAGGAGGAAAAAGACCCCGCTGAATTCCAGATGAAGCAGGTCAAGGCGCTTCGAGGACGACTGCAAAGAGGTTTCCTGACCAAAGATACGCCTCCAGTGGAAAAGGTGAGTTTCTACATGTGTTCTCCTCTGATTCGTGTGATTTTTGCGATCCTAACATGGTCATGGAAAAACAGGATATGGCAGATATGGCGGCCAAGTTTGAGGTCTTGGAGAACCTTCAGAATCAGGGAATCGACGCGGAGATCATCAAGGTATGTTCAGTTTTTGACTCTAACTGGTTACGCTACTTGGGTTTGTTCTAAATTGCCCCATAGTCGACCAAAATCAACAAGGTTCTCAAGGGAATTATCAAATTACCTTCAGTCCCGTTGGACGACAAATACAACTTCAAGAAACGCTCCGCTGATCTTCTTGCCAAGATGAACGTTGTTCTCGCCAGCGCTGAAGGGGCTGCACCAGCCACCGAGAAGACCCTGGCTGTTGGCAAGGAGAAGGACATCAAGAAGACTGCCGAAAAGAAGAACGGCGTTAAGGCCAGCGAGGCGGACCAGGATAAGGAAGGGGACAAGGAAGATGAGAAAGCAGAGGGCACCAACGATGAAGAGTCAACTACAAACAAGAAGGAGGATGTTGAAATGAAGGACACCGACGACAAGGCTGATACTGAAAAGGAGGAGACCGCCAAGGAGGTATCAGAGAAGGAGGCCGTTGAGGGAACAAACTAAAAATAAGGGCGAAAAAAAATTCGAAAATCAATAAGCGCATGGGAACTGATTTTTTCTTAATACTTATTGTTTCCGTATCAATACGTGAGTGAGTTTAGCACAGGTCAGTTTGTGAGAGAAGGGGGCATCTGTCTGTTTAGTTTTCAGGGGGTTATTGGGTTTAAGGCTTAAGCGTGCATTGTCTGTATCTGCGTCTTATAGTGCGCGCTGCTGCATTTGATTTTGTTCACCCTTATGATGATGGGAGGCCCGGTCATGTTTTTTTTCCTTTCTTTCTTTCAACCTTCATAGTTTTCATGTGTTAGTCTTTTTTCTTTTACACATGATACTACAATATTTTTCCCCGCGTTTATCCCTTCTTTCACTGATCCCGTTCGTTCTGTTGACGTCCTTATTCTTTTTGTTCTTCTATTCTTCACCTCTTCAACGTGTAGTTTTTATCCACTCGGACCCAAGCACCGAGTCTAAGTGAGTTCAATCGCTTTTCTTCTTTTCCCTCCTCTCTCTCTCTCTCTCTCTCTCTCTCTCCCTCTCCCATCTCACCCCATCTATTTTTCCCTCATCGGTTTTTATTCTATTCCAGTTTATCATCTTTATGAAAGTACGGACGGGTACGCGGTATGGTACGTTAGGAGGAACACAAAGCTAAGGACCGGCTGGTTGGTTGGTTAGTGGAGGGTAGGATTATTATTCTTTTTTTCTTTTTTCTCTTTCTTTTTGTTAACCAAAAAAATGATGCGTTGCGTATATATAATAATCCATGTCTTTTTTTTTGTTACTTTTTTATCATGTTTGTGTGAGGAGGGGGGAGAGGGAAGTGCAGTGGAGGGAGATGAGATGGATGGATGGATTGGATGGATTGGATGATGGAGCGATGTTATGTAAATGAGTGATTGAGTTTAGGTTAGAGTTTTTTATGATGGATTTAATTCATATTTTTTTTTCCCCACGGCCGTTAATTGAACTCGGGGTAAGTTGTTTTGAGGGCTTGGGGGAAGAGAAGGAAATAGTACTGCGTGTGAGTTAACTATTTCTAGGAATTGGTCCTTTTGGTTTGAGGATCTATCAGGTAATGCTTATTAGAGACTTTGCGTTGATGGAGCCAGCTCTATACTTCGACTAACTGACCGGTAGACTTTGGGATCGGCACCAATCAGGTTACCGGAAAATGGGGCGGGCTCCATTTGCGCCAAGTCTTTATTGAACACACCTGACAAACAGGTCCAAACCCATTTGCTAAGCTCCTCTATCCAATCGCCCCAAATCACCCGATTACGTTGACGAGCCAGAGTTCAACCGGTCCTGAATGCTCGTCGGACTCTCTATTATATCCTAAATCCTACATACACTCTACAGGGCAAGATAAGTAGGAGTCGTAAATAAACCTTGATAGCGCTTCTGTGCATGCACATGTGCAAATGCTGTTGGAGGAACAAAGTGCACTATTGACCCTAACCCTCCATATTTCGCCTATCATCTTGCAGATCGACACGCCTTGGTCAGATGGCAGTCAACTGGATGCTGGATTGGACTGAGCTGGCTTGGCCCGACTGAGTAGAGTCCAGTATGACGCACCCTATTGGACCGGCTTGACCCGTCTGACTGAGTAGACCTGTAACAATCCCTTCCCGACTGAGTCCTGTAGACTTGGCTACCTGCGTGACTGATATTTGTACTAAAATGCCGAGATCATAATATTGAGTCCCAAAGGAGATATTAGTAAATAAACTGCATTGGCTTAGCCATTCTGACTGATTCAAGTCTAGATAGAGTAAATTAACCCAAACTGAGTCGATCAATTTCCGTTAGGATCGACATACGTAGATCGGGCTCAGTCCATTCTTTTGAGGGTCAAATTATATGCTCCCAGAATTTTCGACTTATTCCTTCGCCTTTTTCTCAGTGGATTAGGCTTCAATTGACTTGTCCTACGATCGACTAAGCTATTCGTGAAGCGCATAAATCGCTATATCTAGGCATCTAGCCTTCTATTAGCTGCCCCGGCGTGGGTTGGGGCCTTGAACTGAGCAGGAACAGAATTTTGCAATCTTCATCGGCCCTGTTGATCCTGACAATAGTTGAAAGGTTTATCCGTAAGATGTACTTGTTTAGCCTGCCCAATCATTAATTAGGGCTGCATGTTGGCCCGTCGAACTGAGTTGTGATAAAACTATTGTCTTTTACCGAGTAGTATATTATTATCACTTCCGGCAGTCTATGATCTTAAAAAACTAGCCTGGTTTGTGGCGCGCACCATGTTGGTCAGTGTTCAGGAGGAGACAGTGTATTTCTTATTTTCTTTTCTTTTCATTGAGATGGCGGTGGATGGAGGGGATAAATAGTGCGATATTGCCATAGCTGAAAAGGTGCATGCAATTAATGAATTAAACAAAAAGGAAAAAACCTGGCTTGTGGCTACAGGGCTTAGTCTGCCCAGAACGAATCATTGGTGCAAGCAACTAGCTCCGAATTAGATAGCTCACTTTGAACGACCGCATTTTCATTTCCTGCGGTGAGGTAGCCTGGGATGAGTCAATCTGTGGATCTAAAACACGCCTCATCATCGGATAAGTTCAGTATGTCAGATATCTTTACATCTCAGTCCGACTGAGATGAGATGAACTGTCTGAGTTGGCTGCGTAGCTCTCCGCCCTATCAAACCTATTTCCCCACAGGACCAAACCCCCACCCCGCTGATTCCCTGCATCTCCCATAGGGCCGAGCTCTTTTACCCCACTGGTTTTCTCCGTGCGACTTAGTCGGGTATACGCTGACCCACAATATGGCTGAGTAACATTTATACAAGTCTCGATCCGGTTTGCCGCTCAAAGTCTAACTGGGCCGAAAACTGTGCCTATCACACTCTGCTGAGGTTATCCTGTCGGCTGGCCTAACGATCCGCTATTTGCCGGCTCCGGACTGATATGCTCAGTCATGGCCGGCTCAGTCGATGCGCTGTTCTCAGTCTAGCCAGCACCCCCACCAGCAGATCCCAAAGATCGTGCAGTCACACAAATAGACTGAGCTGCTGCTGCTGCTGTACTAGTGTGGCTCTGTGTGCGATGGTGGTACGACGTGTTAGGTGGCGGAGAAAAGGTATATAATGACAGGCAACAGGGCGTGAAAAGAGGTGGGAGGAGGGAGCCAGTGAGCGAGTAGACAAGTAAGGGAAATCAGAAAGGAGAGCTACATGAATTGTACATAATATAGGGTGCCGTGTCGAAACCCGTAGGGCCCGTAAAGCGTGTGCCAGTAAGTAGTAGTACTTCCCCGGTTCTTGTAAAGGCCGAAAATGTGATCAAGTGCCCTCCTGTATTAACAGGATCCGCCGTACTGTGAGGTACTGCAAAAATTGAAAGGACCTATTGGTGTCCTTATGATATAGGTTGATCGGTGAGATGCCAGTCCCCTCGTGATCAGCCTACTTTCGATTGGTAGAGATTCGGGTGTAAGCTTTAGATGTTTCAAACTGGAGGCACCGATTGGGCAAAGGTAGAGAGATAGCCTGGATTAAAGGTTCAAGCCCGCTAGGGATACAGTCTTGTCTCATATGATCATGGTCTGGAGCAATCACCTTTCATTCTAGTCTGGCGCGCGCCAATCATAGATTCTCGCTCGCCCACTAGCTTATTGGCCGGGTAACAACAAAACTACAGGTCACGTTCACTACTACCTGAGACCCACCCAAACCACAAGCTGTCACTCGACTCGGAAAGAAATACTTGCTAAATTTTCGGCTTTGGGGTGAAAATACAACCAATATTGGCGATTGCCACCCCCCCTGGCTATATTCTCGTCCTAAACTTAAAAATCTGGCAAATACAGCAGCTAGTAATCAATCTCTAATTTATTAAACTCATAAAGCTAACTATAGCAGAAAGAAACGCTCGGATTCTAACAAGAAAAGTAGGTCCAGCACAGGACTTATCATGATCAATGTCTCCTAACCGACGTAACGACTTAACACCCCTGGGTTGACTAACTATGGTCGGCTTGGGAACGAATTAACTAGATCATCACTGAGTCGTCATCGTTATTAATTCATTGGTCCACCACTGGGTCAGTAGTAGAAGGTTTTCCCATTGTCGGGCCATGCATTTTTGAGGTAGGTAGCAACAATCAAGAAGATGAATGAGACCCAGACAAGTGATAGTGGGAAGGTGAAGTAACGATTAAAGGGGCTGAGATTACCCTTAAGTTCTGGGACTTCTGTATGCTGCTCCTGGGGTCTTGGTACCAAGGATTCTTCCTCTTCTTCGTAGTCATCAAGATATTCCTCATCTTCAGAGTGCTCCCCATCCTCAAGACTCGGCATAGTATCTTCAATATCATCATCAACTGAAAACTGTCCTTCATCCTCATAACCCTCATCCTCATAACCCTCATAACCCTCATCCTCGTAACCCTCATCCTCAGAATCTTCCTGAACTTCAAGAACGGTGGAGTTCAGACCCTCAAGGAATCTCTTCAGGAGCTCCTGCTGTTCTTCACGGATCTTCTCCTGCCGTTTCTTGACCACCTTCAGCTTCCTTTCAACCTCCCTCTTCGCCATCTCGGCGGATACACGGTCTATCTGGAGTGTGTTGAGCTTCTCCTCAAACGCCCTAATCTCCGCCGCAGCCACGTACTTCCTAAAGCGCTTCTCGTAATTATCTCCCATCTCTATATCCGCCCCCGCCCTTATCAAAAACCCAAAAACCACTAATCTCTGACCCAAAGAAACCCGCGTCCTACCCGTTAGTCCCGGGATTCCCGTAAAGGCCCTCGTTCTCGCCTCCTGGTTCAAGGCCACATAGTGTAGCGCCGTCGCGCCATTTAGATTCTGTGCATTTACGTCGGCGCCCAGCTGGACCAGCACTGGAACTACGTCGAATTTTCCCTCCGCAATTGCAATGTGAAGGGGTGTCAGCGCGACGAACCGGGTTTTCATTTCCATGTCTGCCCCGCCCTGCTCAACCAGCATCCGGACGACCTTGACGTGCCCGCCCTGGGCAGCGTAGTGGAGGGGAGTCCAGCCGTGGGTGGTTATGGCGTTAGTAGGGATCCCGTAGGTAAGCAGGGTACGGACTGTGTCATCGTGGCCGTGCTCGGAGGCATAGTGGAGGGTAGTTTTGTACTGTTCTTGGGGGTTGGGTGTGATGGGGGAGAAGCCGTCAAGCAAGAATAGTTTGACCAGGTCTGTGTGGCCGTGTTTGCAGGCATAGAGAAAAGGGGTGAGGGTGGGGTGGTCGGCTCGGATGGCGGCGGTGAGATAGGGATAAAGCGTTGAGAGAGTTATGTGGTCGAGATTTTGGAGGATTTCTAGTGGGGCGTGTTTTGAAAGAAGGGCTTTGAGGGGGGGAGATAGGTTTGAGAGCGACATTACGCGCGGCCGGTGTATTCTGATATTGGTATTGAAGGGTAAAGTAGATAGGCAGTTACAGTGCCAAAACTTAGTATTTAACTATATTAAAATGAAACTAATAAGTATTAATATTCGATGGTTTAACTAGGGGAGATATAATCTATACTTTTTAGTTGCAGTTTGAAGTTGAGGATAGAGCTTTGAACTAGTTGTTGTTGTTGTTGTTGTTGTTGTTGTTGAGAAAGACGGTATACTTGTGAGAACTGTTGGGAGTGCTGGTTACGGATGGGGGACATCGAAGGGTAGATGGTGGGGTTTTATACGTATCTTCACACTTGGGCTCTTGAATTTATTAGAGGTCTACTAGCGTACCTAATCCGGAAACGCCATGTCTTGGTAAAATAGACCAATGCGAATTGCTAAAAGGGCACACAATCACCAGTGAAGAGCAGAATAAGTACACAATTGAATTTGTATTGCGTCAATATTCATGTAGACCTGGATGTCAAAACCCCTTGTATATACTATATCCATCCATGGAATGAGCTCTAAAAACTATAATTTGTAGCATCTTCGATCACATGATTTAGCCTCAAAATCATAAAGGTACCAACCCCTAACTACATGTAGCCTTGAAAACTTAAGTAGACAGTATAGCCCAGCAACCGTCCTGATATCACAGAATGCTCATGAAAATATACCGGCCTTTGGTATAGTATTTGTCAAAGGCTTAATAACCACACGAGATGGTGCGTTATATATGCATGTTTCGTTGAGCATCGATGACTCTTCAAGTACGTGGTGGCGCTCTGTCATACCTGGTGAGTTTTTCGACGAACAGTCCCCATCAATGTTTTGATTTGGTTCTCATCAGAGTCTACGTACGTCACGATGCGTCTAACTAATGTGTCATAAACCATAGATTAACATGCGCTTGTCTTTCAAGCCCCCCACTGACATGAGACGATGATGGATTTGTGGCCTCTACATACACGTATGTATCCTGGTACCATGGGTTCCCCCACCAACCCATTCCCTGACAGCTCTCCCTTTGTGTACACCATCGATGCATGTATCCCCTGGGCTGGTGAGACTCGCGGAATCCAGGACTTCCTGTTCGGGCTGTGGCAAAGTCACTGAGCCCGTCACTTTCTGTGGGTGTTTGCCAGAGATTGTTGGCGTTTGTTAGCAAAAAGTGGGACAATTATTACTGAAATAGGAAGTCCTGGATTCTGCAAGTTTCAACAGACCAGGGGATACTACATACTTGTATATTTTAACCCTTGATCTGTCTCCTCTTATTTATTGCAAACCCGCCTTCCGGAAATTAACTTCCACTCATAGAAGTTTACACTATATCTATCTAGGTACGAACACAATCCTTCGATAATAGCTACATGTAGTGGTTGGATCTTTAGCTTACTATATGCTAGCAGCGGTAATAATCCAGTTACGATGATGGCTTCATCTGCGATGACCTATGTATAATACACGTATAGCGGGTCTAGCTTTCCACTCACATACCCGTCTCCACCCAGTCGGTCTTTCTTCAGTCAAAAGATATCCCACTCCAGGAGTACCCCTCTATTCTTTTCTTTCTATTTCTCCCCAGTCGTCTCTCTACGAGCCTACCAGCTGGCCGGATGGCGAAATATCCCGGAATATCTAAGGTCAAGGATAGGACGGCACCCTTGGATTTTCCAAATCTTATAAATAGTGACCCCCCCACGAATGGAGGATGGTCTTCTATGGGTCGAAGGTATAAACAACTATCCAATGTTGCAGACTCACATCCGAACTACATAGAATGATAGTGGCTGATGCCGATCTAAATCTAGATTGGGCGTGCCACCGAGTGATTATTTATGACCCAGAATCTCACAATTACGACCAGGGATATAAAAGCAAACACGTAAATTCACCGAGATCAACTCGTTCATTTATCTGTGTCAAGCTTACTTACATGTTACTTGGCCAAAAATTACACAACATAGGATATATACGCCCCGCCCCGCCCGCTACCCAGGAATGAAAAGTTACAAACTGAATAGAAGCAAAAAAGAAGACTCCGGTTACGCCGTTACTCCAGATTCGCCGACAATATTATACCAGTCTCACCTCCTGGACCATCTTCAGTATCTCTTTTTCCTCGCCTACTTCGTCCATAATCACTCCCTCCTCACTCTCGCTATCATCGTCATCATCGTCGTCAAGATCGTCGTCTAAGTCATCACCATCGTCACTATCCAGGTGACCTACGATTTCGATTTCACTCTCCATAGGCTGCGGCTCGAGGTTAAAGTTGCCTATCGCAGACTCTACGCACCTCTCCGCGCCCCTCTCTGCCAGCAAGTTGATAACTTCCTCCGGCGCTCCAGCCGTACTAGCAATCCGCATGGCAGTTCTTCCCTCGTCGTCTTTCGCGTTAATATCGCACCCCGCGTCCAGCAGTACCTCCACCCCATCCGTTGGCACGCACCATCCATGCCCTAAAAGCACATGCAGTGGGTTCTGTTTCCTCGCATCGAGCGCATTTACGCCCGCGCCGTGGTTAATAAGTATCCTGAGGCTCTGTGCCGGCTCCCCAGCCTCGTGGAGGGGAGTGCGGCCAGGGTCTTTGTGATTAGGCCAAGTGCGGGCGTTGATATCAGCGCCGTTAGAGAGGAGGGCGGAGATAAGGACAGGATTCCCACTTTTGGCGGCGAGATGAAGCGGAGTGACGCCTGTGCGATCGGTGCAGTTGATCTGTGCATTGTGGGAGAGGAGGAGATTGAAGAGCGTGATTTTGGTGGGAGGCGTATAGTTGACTAGGTGAAGTGGTTGCTTTCCCTTTGAAAGGTTAGTATTATGAGCAACTCATGGGGAGGGTGGCTCGGGAGTTATACGTATATAACTGAATAGTGGAGGGGTGTCCTGCCAGAGTTATCTGGGTGGTCAACATTAGTCCCGTGAGATAGGATGAGCTTTGCGGATGTGTCGTGACCGTGGATGACTGCTAAATGAAGTGCAGTCTTTCCATCTTTGGTAGTAGCCCCAACATCGGCTCCTTTAGATAGGAGAAGGGCAACCGTATCCTGGCCATAGAGCTGAGAGGCAGCTTCATGGAGCGGGGTTTGGGCATCATTGTCAGATGAATTGACATCTGCGCCGCCTTCAATTAGGATGGCGGCAGTACGAGCGTTCATATGTCGGGCAGAGATATGCAGTGGTGTATGTCCCTTGTCATCCTTGACGGAGACCTGAGCACCTTCTTTAAGAAGTAGCTGGATCATTGGTACTGGGTTATTTGAATATCCAGCCCAATGCAGCGGTGTCCTCTTTATAGAATCCTGACATGAGGTATCCGCGCCCTTCGATAGTAACAGCTTTACGACTGCTAACCTTCCAGAGGCCGCACATGCATGAAGCGGAGTCTTCTTGTCCCGATCCCTCACATCGATACCCGCACCCTTTTCTAACAAAACTGTTACCGTTGATTCATGATCATGCGCTGCTGCCAGGAATAATGGTGTACGCCCATAGTCATCCCTTTCGTGGACGCCTGCGCCCTTCTCCACCAGCAGCCTCACCACTGCCTCTCTCCCGCCAAGAGCACTCCAGTGTAATGGCGTCCTTCCATGTATGTCCTTCCCGCCCACTTCTGCACCCCTCTCTAGCAGTACCAAAACCGCATCTTCACAGCCATACATCGCCGCCCAATGCATCGCCGTCTTCCCGTCCCTGTCCTTCACGCCAACACCGCACCCTCGCTCTAGCAGGAATCGTAACACCCCGACATGTCCATTCCTTGCAGCCGAGTGCACAGCTGTTTGGCCGCCCGTACTGACACCCTCAGGATCTGCGCCCGCCTCCAGTAGGAGCGCAACCATTGACACGTGCCCTCCTACCGCAGCCAGCTGCAGGGCCGTCTTGTGGTCGAAATCGACCGCGGAGACGTCCGCCCCGTTGGCGAGCACTAGGTGTGCGATAAGGTCATGGCCATGCATGGCAGCCCAGTGGAGGGGGGTACGGCCGTTTTTGGGGTCGGTAGTGGTGGGAGAGGCAAAGCTGTTGGTGAGGAGGAGGGTTGCGAGGGGGGTATTGTTATGTCGCATGGCGTCGGAGAGAAGGCCATCTTCGGGAGGGGAGAGGCGTGAGTGCAGGAGAGGGGTCAGAAGGGAGTTAAGGCGACGGTTTGTCAAAAGGAGTGAGGCGATAGCGGAATTTGGGAGAGTCGATGCGACAAGGAGGAGGAGCTCGTTGGGAAGGTAGAGGAGGGGCATTATGGGTATGCGGGGTGGGGAGGTGAGCTCTGTGGGCTGATTCTGATGGTTAAAGATGAGAGTAAGTGAAGATTTCTATCTACATGAGATGTCGGCAAAGACGACGGTTTTGAAGTGGTTCTGGGACGGAAGAGAGGTCGGTGAAGTTGGTGAGGCACTGATAGACGAGTGAGTTGATCTAGGTTTCAGGGCCTTTAACAAGCAGAATCCTAGTAGTGATGTGAGGCACAGACGCGCGTGTTTCTACTCCTCCCCACCCACCCTCATGCAGTATCACTCGACGTCCTATATACACCTCACCTCTTGCCACATATCTAGTATGCAGTAGTTGTAGATATCTTGGTCTCCTTGATGATTACTCGATGCCATACGTAGCTTCTATCGCTTTCCATGTCCGTTTTTCCCATCAGCTCCAAAAGTACCCAGATCTGGTTGCCGTCCGCCCAATCATTACCCTGCGGTGTGACTTTAGCAACAGCCCAATCGATACCCGTTCTCAATTGTGGTGAGATAGATCATACATGGTTCGTCAATTGCCCAGCCAGCTGATCTTCTTGCCTTACATATACTCCTCTTCTCTCCTACATATACACATGTAGACGTAGGCACCTACATCACTCAATTACCACAATGTACATAAAGTAAATTCGCACTTCACCTTCACTTCATCACCACTTTGCATAGCACGGTGCAGATTGGGCATTGACCAGATCCTGTTGTCGTTCACAAGATTCTACGGCGTGGTTGTTATCAAACTAGGTATCTTTCCTGACGATGACCTTTTTCTTTTTTTTGCTTTTATATCCGAATATCTCTCAATAGATTTCTTCGCCCGCCCGCGCTTCTATTAACACAATATCTAGATCCAGTGGTACCAAATACAAAATATAAAATGGTAAAATCCAAGCATCAATCATGAAATAGATCGCTAGACAAAACAAACAGACATAAGAAAGCAAATCCGTCAGAAAAGAGCTCGAAACCCGCCCCGCTCCGCCCCCGCTCCGCCGGCATCATATCGTCGAGAGATGAAAAAAAAAAAAAAAAAATAAGAAGAGAAAAAAAAATACAGCCCCTGAAAATAAGTTTAACCAAATATCCATAGCTAAATGAAAATTATATATAAAAAAAAAGCCGATTTCGAAAACCCATCCCCATTTTAACCCTCAATACTCCTAATCACGCTTTGCAACGCTCCATCGATATCTGGATGGAAAAACGGCCTCCGCATGCTCCCAAGAAGCTTCCTCCTCGGTCCGCCCGCTGCCAAAACTCCCGGTGACACTGGTCTCACCTCATTACTAGACCTCGCGGAGTCGCTCGTCAACGGTTTCCCAGCTTCCTCATCAAAGCCCCTCTTTTCATCATTAATATCCTCCGACGATAATCCCTCCGCAGACTCGGCAACACTGAAAACCGGTGTCCATTCCTTCTTGCCAGCCTTGAACTCCTCTGTTGGGAACCCGAACCCGCCAGCAGCGAGCGCACGCTTTGTCCATCTGTTGCTGACGGCCGCAAAATGCCATTCTACCTTCTCCGGGGATGCATGACGGTCGAGTTGGTTACGCACGTCAATGAGGTTCTGTACGGAGGTGATGTCAACATTGTTAACCGACGAGAAATCGAGGATGATGGCCTTGAGCGTAGGGCGGGTATCAGCGGCAATGGCGGAACCTTTCCTTGGGCCGGGGTCGTTCCATGGTCGGTCGCCGGCCTCGGGCATGAGTGCAGGGTTGGTGGGGCGGGTAGTCTTGAAGATATGCGCAACGAGGTACTCAGTGTAGTTTGCAGCATTTGCGTAAACAAATCCTGGGTTATATTAGCGCACGAACAACTCAAAAAAGGGCTAAGAAAACATACCTTCCGAGAAGCGGTAGATGAAGACACCTGGGTACGGGCTGATAACCTCAATGCCGGGGTTCGAACCGTCCTTGTGATCGAATGGAAGGAAGACGTTCCGAGAACTTGAGAGGTCCAGGCTGCTTTTAGACGCCTTTTTTGTGGGGCCACGCTTGGAGTCCCCGGGGAATGAGTTCACACGGGGCAAGTCGCCGCTTTGGCGGGGGCTTTCGTTGGTACTACCTCCAAGGAGGTGGTCTCCGACAACAGAGTGAATTTTGACACGACCCAAGAAGTGACCCTTTGCCTTTGCAATGCGGAACAACAGGACGGCAGCAGATACGGCAACGGTAACATAAATTCCATTCTCAATGTTGGTGAAGATTGTGACAAAGACACCGGCGAAAAAGATAACCACTTCCAGCGGAGAAACAAGCCAAAACTTGTAAACTGTGTTCGGCGGGGTAATGAGATCACCAACAGCGTGGATAATAACAGCCGAGAGAGACGAGTTGGGAATATAGTAGAAGACACTAGTGAGGAGGTAGATGGCCAGGAGGACGACAACACCAGTGATAACTCCAGCGAACGGGGTTCGAACTCCAGCCTTGGACTTGATAGCGGTACGGGAGAAGGAACCAGTGGCAGGATATCCGCCGAAGAAAGGGCCGAAGATGTTGGTGATACCGATTGCGATCATTTCCTGCGAGGGGTTGATTGTGTAGTTATTGATCCTACCGAATGATTTTGAGATGGCGATATGCTCAATTAACATGACAATAACCGTAGCTGGGAGTTCTGCACGGAAAGCTGCGAAGATATCTCCATTGAAGGCCGGAACACCCATATGCTGGAATCCACTAGGTACCTTTTGGAGAATTTTGAAACGAGGATGCGACCGTCTATTTCGGTTCACCACCCATGAGATCAGTGTATAGAGCAATATAACAAAAGCGGTCCTTAGCGTAGCCAGGAAAAACCAAGCCTTCTGATGACGCGGGAACTTCTTGGTCAAAAATCCGGTGGTAAACCATCTCAAAAGGTACAGCAAAAACAACGCCGACAATCCCATGGCGGCATCGATCTTTGAACTTGGAAGATGTTTGAAGCTGTTGATGATAACAAGATATGTAGGGCCACGAGTATTGAAACCCGACATGCCCATCAAGCTGGAAACCTGGCCTGCGGCAATACTAATAGCAGATCCGGTCATGAACGCGGCAATAGCAGTGAGTGGAATATATTCAACCACAAAACCGAGGCGTAGCAAACCCAATGCGGTAACAATACCCCCAGCTACAAGTGCCAGCCCGGAGGCAATAGCTTGTGCGGGAAGTTCGGGCGTGTTTGCAACAATATTACCGACTAGGGTTGACATAACTGCGACGGGGCCAATGGTGATATCCTTAGAGGTTGCAAAAAACCAATAGATCATCACACCAACGAATGACGAATAAAGACCGAATTCAACCGGGAGGTTTGCAAGCTTTGCATATGCCACTATTTAATAATCAATAAGTATATGTGGGCTAGCGCAAAATTATTTTTAGAGCAGGAGGTACATAGGGAGATACTTACTTCCTTGAGGAATAACGACACATCCAACAGTAATACCAGCTACAAGATCCCCATAAAGCCATTTCAAGTTGTACCTGTGAATCCAACTAACGAAAGGGAACAGGCTCAAAGTATATTCAACGGCTCCTGATGCAGTTGGCTTAAGTTCCCCAATCCACTCAACGACTGTAGGCTCCTCCTCAATGTATGCATCCGATGATGTTGACCGAATTGATCCACCCTGAGACGTCGAATCTCCTGGAATATCCACGGGGGGGTTTCTCGCAAGGACGGCTGGGGTGAGATCAATTCCTAGGACCTTCGCAAGCCCATGGCCGATTTTTGAGGACGTGGAGGAATCTGCCATTGCGCGCGACGTTGCAGATATTCAACCTAGTTGAATATGAACAGTAGCGACTAGCGGGCAGAATAGGTAGATTGTGGAAGAGATAGAGGGGGATAGAAGAGGTTGTTGTTAAAGACTTAAGGGTAGAAGAAGTGGGGAAGGGAAGGAGGATTGGGATGAACTAAGGACGGATATCCTTTGAATTTGTAATTTTGTAATCACCACTCTAATATTTGGGTGTGGAGGCTGGTATTCGTTCGAGTGTAGTAGGCACAGTATATGGTAGAATTCTCCGCCGCCGCAGTGTTGCCACCAAAATACTTGGGATTAATACTCTTTGTCCCGCCCTTTTCCCTGCAGGTCTGGTGTCACAATTACTGCTTTTATGATGTGCTTGCTGATGGTGAGATCTTGGAAACGAACCGTCTTGTGCGCCCCTTCTTATTTAGCCATACTACGGCTATCTACAGTACCTACATTCTTACTAGGTTTCAATTATGTACTGACATGGTTATTAGTTTTTTTTTTTTCATTTTTCTATCGGAACCGGGGATATGGTCTATTGGGGGGGCAGGAACAAAATCCGTTATTGTGGGTTAGTGGGGGTGGGTTAACTCGAGCCCTGTCGTCGAAATTATCCAATCATGGGTCAGCCTGAAGGCGACATTGCGGAGCTTCATGTCGCAACGCAGCAACCGACACAGTTATAACTAGTACTAGACACTACACATCACTGTTCCCACCGCGTATTCGTGAGCATAAAAGCGCTGGGTGGCTTAACGCGGCATCACTTGTTAATTCCCAACTGAACCTCACCAAAACAGGTACGTATAGTATCAAGCCGTACAAAAAAAGTAAAAGGGTGGGGTGTGCGAATTTTCTGGAGACAACCGAGAAACATGTGGTTTTTTTTTTTTTTCGCTTGGTTTTTAAGTTATCCGATTGGTGAGCCTTAACTTTGGTACCTTGGAGACGAAGTAAGCCTTTTCAAGGTTTGGTGACTTTGTTGGTGGCCCCTGTCGAGTAGAATGGGCACGTTTATTTTTTTTTGTCTCTCCTACAGCAGCGGGGAAATTGAAAGGTTCGCTTTGTTCACGCGGACATACGTATGTACGTACAACCAACCCAAGTACCGGATCTTGATCATAGCAACAACGCCACATTAACAACTGCAGAGTAAGCGATGAAATCTATCATCCGTTAGAAGGAGGTGCCCATATAACCAGATACCCAAGACCCATTTCAACTACAAGCCAGATGAAAGAGCTCGAAGTAGTAGATGAGCCTATCAAAAATCTAAGGACAAATGACGTGCTTGTCCTAGTACTTGTTTAAATATTGCACCATCAATACCCCACCACAGCTCCTGATACTATAGGGCACAAGAAGATTTTGCTTTTCTAAGGGATCCTCCCACTGGAAAAGATATCTATCAGTTCTATTGAAAAGAAATTTCGCAGTGGAACAATCGATCTGTATATTGTTATGTGATTATGCAGTGTTCTGCGTGAGCGCTGTTGGCATTGATCATGGAACTTTCTGAGAGAAGCAGCTACCGCACCGGGGGCACATGTGCAGAGACACAAAAACACGAAAACTCTAAACCCAAACCCAGCTTGCATCCACAACGCTAGCTCAATAATTGCCACCACAAGGCTTTCTCCGAATCTCCTGGCAGGCAAAAAGACTCCTTCCAGCTGGGTCAGCACGGCTGTCGGACTCTCAGATATTATCAAACATGTGCAAAAGGAGCGGATAAACTGATTCAAGGATCATCACCCTCATAGGCCTGAACACGGCTTATCTACTATGTCTATCAAACTTGAAACGAACACCAGGTCTGTGGAACCAAAGCGGCAGGATACTGGGGTAAGTATATATCACTTTTAATGATATTAGTATATCCAATATGAGCCCATCATTACTGGAGGCATTAATTTCGGAATCATTTATATGCACTCGTGACTTCCTTCCTGTTTACGCGTATACGCTTAGAATAGTTCAGGGATGTTTTGGTTTACGTTGCATATTGCAAGAGAGAATATTACATAGTACAGGAGGTAGTAGTGGGGCGGGAGAATTTAGGAGCACCAAATGCAAAGCTGAAGATCCTATTCTTGGTATCAGTCTTCACCGCATATACTGCATATATGGAAAGCTCATCGGCAAGATTGGCGAGACCCGAATTAAACAATACTTAAGAAAAAAAAACCAAAAGGACTAGGATGGGACTTTCCGAGGGCTTGGGTCCTGGAAATTTGAAATCAGGGGATTCTAGACTTGGTAGACAAATAGAGCGGCGCAGATATAAGTCACATACTCTAAATACGTCTCAATTGGATGCCCAGTTTTGTTGCATGTTTGGATAGAGAGGACTTTGATACTGGCACAGTGGCACCCTATACGTGCATTGCTGATCTCAAACCCTCGCCCATTCCGGGCATTCGTCTAACATGCTCGCCTAACAGCAAATGGTTTTGTGTTCCATATATGCATGATCCTTGTTCTTTGCTGATATGCTTTGATATAGCCAATCCGCGATATTGTTCAGAATTGCGTGATTCTCATGGTTTCAGTCGTCTCTGGACCAGCTTATCCGATATATATCAACCTCTTCCTGACGCCACCCGATTTTATTCCAGGGGGCGTCTTTTCTTTTCTTCTTTTCACTACGATGGGGCGAGGACGTGGGCGTGGGGGGAGGTTTTCTCTTTTTTGTTACGAGATGAATGTTAGGAGGGAGATGGATTACCACAACAAAGCTGATATCAAAAGAGGAGGTCTAGAAGAAGATATTTGAAAGCATGAGGGAATGTGGCATACGACTGCCATGGGATTTGGAACTGAGTTTTGTTTAGATTTGGATCATAAAGTGTCACTCGGGTGATCACTTCTTTCCCAGGGGGTCATGGCCGTTTGTCTTGGCGAGTAAAGCTCCATCTTCCGAGTTCTTCTATACTTTTACCCACGATTCTTCACGGAGAAGTGGATATTGACGTTCACTGGAGTACTAGTTGTCACCTCAGGACCCGCTACATACCCCCCTCCCCCTCCCCCCAAACCACGCCAACGTCCCTCAGCTATAGCTACAAGCCTCAGCGGTTTAACTTTTTTTCGGATATTCCGACGTAAATCTATCATTACAGCTATCTCGTCCCCGGTTTTTCCCCGCACCTAGTTCTCAAAACGGTGCTCGGCATATTCTTCCTCAATCCACAGTCTAAGTATCTTTTCCTTCCTCAATTCACCATCTAACTTTTTCTTTCCAAACTCGGTCCCGTCCTCGAGTTACTGCTTCTGGTTAAAACTAGTTAACTAGGATATCTTATGTTTCACAGAGAGCAGCGTGGCGATTCATTCGAACAACCTCCTTAGATCATGCATTGCTATAGCGGCGTCAGATTTTCAAAACCGTTAAGATTAACTACTCGTTATCCTCCACTGAGAATGTGGGTAAAATATACGACCCAGATCGATACGAACTCTGCGCATACGCTGTACGGAAAGACTTAACACAAGGCTATCCGGCCTTCGCCTCCATAGTCATCCACTTATGCTATTCGGCATTAGCTCGCGCTCACGCGCCCAGCCCCACAAATAGGCTGCACCCGCAACAGGAGATACACCCGAATCATTACATTTACCCTTATGTACTTGTGTTGGATGATCTCCATCTCATGCCTCGCGGTTGTGATTGGGGGCTAGTCATTGTCAAGGCCGTACGCGTATTATCATAATAACTAAACATTAACTGCAATTCAGCTGACCTGGGGAAGAGGGGAAACACACATTTGGACTTTATAGGAACATCTTTGTTCTGAATTGACCAGCTCTCTGACAACTGACATCACCAAGCTATCAACTTCGGAATATAAAACGCGTGTTTCAGTTGGTTGCGCAGCTGGCCGTGGCACGTTTGGGTGCATGCGACAACAATATCATACTCTCTGACATTTGACATCTAGATAGCGCTAGTAATAACCCTGCGATCGTGAATATTAACCAGATCTGGACCCCACAATCGGCCGAGTTAGTCCCTGATATTCAAAAAGCGGGGAATTCGAATGTTGTAATTTTTGTGACGAGCGCGAACGGTATTAAAATGCGGGGCAGTTACCTCGCTGCCAAGATTAAGAGGAGAGAAATGATTGATGATGGCCTTTTCGGTGGACGCATTAGGCAAGAGGGGCACGGTATCTACTAGGTGTTTCGCTCAATAGGCCTCGTGATCTCTAATAATAAAACAAGAGCTACATGTATGTGAAAGAAAAGAGATGAAATAAAAGTCTATGGATAAGTGCACTCTACGTGTAAAAATGAAAAGAAAATACATGATAAAGAATCAATATTTACGCTTCCGTATCGAGTACTACACACTCAACTCCCCTCCTCACACCCCCAGCCCACCCCGCTACACCCCTTTCCCTCATAATAAACGCAACCACCGCCTCCTTCGCCTCCTTCTTCCCCAGAGATCTCTCAATCACCAGCCTCTTTATTATCTCGGCAACTTCCCTTTTTTGAGCCGCCGAAATTGTAGATAAACTCCTAACCACTTTCTCATGCAACAACTTTCTTTCACGCTCTGGCAGTGTTGTTGGTGCGCTCACAAAGAGCGTTTCTAGTAGTGCCGGAAACTCTTCATCATCCTCATTACCTGGAGGGTTGGAGAGAGGCGTGGAGGTGAGAGAGCGCGAAGGCGGTGTCACCATGTGTGAGGGGAGATCATTCCAGTGCTCCTTGATGGTGCCGGACTGGTGTGAGGTTGCAGAGGATGAGGAGGCGGCACGGACAAGAGGTGCTCTGGCTGGAAGCATTTTGGGGGGTTTGTGTTCTAAATGAGCGTAGATAGCGGTAGTTATAGTAATATGTATAGAGGTATTATAATAATAATGAGTGGCGGATCGTGAGGTGTTTTAGGGGAGAAGAGCTTCGATGTGAAAACCGTTGCTTCTTTGATATGCTCTGGTTTGGTAGAACTGTGAAAAGGCGCTAGCCGAATTTAGGTGGTGTAACCGGAATTAAACTACAGTGTCATCACTGGCTATCACTCGGCTCTGGGGGGAGGGGAGCAAAATGAAGTATTGCATCATTAACAATTTTTCATCCCTCACTCCCGATGAGGAGTTTGTGCCTATGTATCTATGTACTAGCGGCCTAGATGCCTCCACTGGAGATGGTACTTTTACCAAGGGGTGTACTACATGTTCGGATTCATGCAGTAAATATCGTGTGTTAAAGATTGAGCTCTTATATCTAGATTCGGTCGAGAGCCTACTTTATCTTACTACTTCACTTATAACACCCCCTGAGCCTAAGGTTGCCCAATTCTTGGGAATGAGACTGATATCTCTGACGCTTCCATGTCCATGCGACGTAGCTCGACTTCTTCTCTCGAGCTCCCTCTTTTCCAAGACCTATTCCATTTATTGCTTTTTGATTTTAATTATAGGGGAACTATGTAGGTAAAGATTTAGGTGTACGTCTATGGAGCCTTTTTCCCGACATATTCTTTTATGACATAGTACAGCGACAGGTAATAAGTGATGGAACGCCCTGAGAGTACAAACACCAAATGTTGCCGGCGTTTTACCAAAGCTAGCTGGTAGCGCTGTGTTCAATCACTTATTATCTAGCGCTGTACATGGCATGCAGCACATGTTGGTAACCGCACTATTATACTGAAACAAAGTATGCCCAGCATAAACCTACTTAATGCACTGTTTTAATCGATCTAATATAATGTCTTTTGCGAGGGCAGATTTTTAGTCGCTGTCAGCTAGTCAGAAGTCAAAAAGCGTCCAACACTTCTCCCATATATATATATATACGGTGGAGTTTCAAGCTTACTACATACTTCCTACATGCCAGCGTCTGTGCGATTTGAATACAAAAACAATCAGTTTAAGGTAATACCCCGTTGAAGGTAAACGCCATAAATACCTCTGGTACGTATAATGCTGGTGGGGGGTATGGTAGTAGAAGATTTCTGCTGTGATACGCGCACTATTGTCTGTACTCGTAACTAGATTAGATTCAGTTAGATGTATATACTGAGAGAAAATTTAAGGGAAAACGAAGTTTTGCTATAGTTGAAAATCCCATGCGAATATTACTAGGTCACGCGTACGGCGTCGTCGCCGCGTAGTGAATGGCACCGGGGGCTCGGGCAAAACATGCCAAAATGGGGGTGGTGGTCGCGGTAGACTAGTTAGGAACACTTGTTACATTGCCCCCCGCAATATACTGTGCCCCCCCCCCCCAAAAAAAAAAATAGGATTTGTATCTTTGGATCGTTGCCATTGATGCACACAATTTGTAGCAAAACCCTTCAAATGGGGAAGATATTGAAGCTCTTCTCCCTATTCTAGGCAGAGTCTGATATATTTGGTGATTCCTGAAGTGACATGATTTAATATATTCTAGCTCGTGTGTAGCTAGTTGTTCTTGAATAACCCCTACAATTCCCTTTGGCTCTAAATATCTGATATTATAGTATGATCTCGTTTCAAGAGCTTTTCTAGTATTTTAGGGTCGGGCTTAAATAATATTCTAATAATTATGTATAGCAATGTCAACAATACTATCCCGTATACGTATTTGCACAGAGCCTGCAGTATTCATTGTGTAGCCTTCAGAGTATTCATATGACCCACTGAATTGTCGGCATCACTACATGTAGTAAAGGCCAGGGGCTCGATTCCGAGTGATAATTTGTGACCAACAATACCCAATTCCCTATTCCTAGAGTTTAGGCCTCAAACAATTTCGGAGTATACAAGTCCATTGTATAAAATATATAATGGGTTGACGAAGTACATATACGTACATGTACCTACATACGGTGCCTGTGGCAGCTCTTGGCTGGGGATTTACAGATAAGAAAAGCTTAACTTGGCGAGCATCTGATAACGTCAATCAACATCGCACAAAAAACAACAATCGATTGTTTATAATTACCACGATCGAGGAACCGATTAAAAAGATTGCCCCCGCGGGTCCCTGTTTGTATTATAGTCTTAATGTGCGGGGGAGCGGCTAGACAAAGTTTCTAGCCATAGCAAGACAAAGCTCGTCCTTTAAAATTTGCTTTACACTGGAGATTTACGAAAATTGGTTGAGAATCGACAAGACTTTGCTGCAGCACAAGAAGGCTATGTAAAAGGGCTGTGCTAGATGGTTTGGTATTTGCTAAACAATTGGAAGATATGGCGGCTTTTGGCACTCGTTTTATAGAGGCGTTCTTTAAACCGTGGGTTTTTTTCACGAAGCGGCTGAAGATCTGCTACGCGCTATGTCTGATTTAGATAAGACGTTTTCCCTCCTCTATTTCGCTTGTCCTTTTGTACCCCTGCTTTGTTGCGACGACGGCGTTGGTGGGGCCCAGATTGGCACGGAAGGAAAAGAGAGAAAAAAATTGTTGCAGGGTCTCTCCTCAAATAGAGTCACAAGCCTTTATTCTTTTCTACTTCTCCTCCCGCTTTTCCCCTACCACCCCGCAAATATCACATACCACTGTCGTCTCAGGACAATTGCTTCCACCATTAGCTGGTGATATACTCTCTATTCATTAATTGACCCTTCTCTAAATACTCTCTACTCCTGCTGCAATGGCTCTGGCCCACCGCATTGCCCTGCGCTCTTTGCGTCAGGGCGTGACGTCGTGTGCGAAACCCTCTCGTTCAATCTCCTCAGTATCGAGGCTTCTATCTACACCAGTTTCCACTCCCCAAAGTTCTCTGAAAAGTAGCCAGGGATGGAAGTCCATTCAACAGGCCCGCACTTTTTCTTCATCAATAAAGTTGCGGGAGTCGCAAAAGGCCCCCTCGGCCCAAGCGTACCTTGCTTCAGGAGCAATTGCTGGAAGCAACAACCTGGTAGATGTTACTAAGGTTCTTGTTATTGGAAGTGGTGGGTTGAGTATTGGACAGGCTGGAGAATTCGATTACTCTGGTAGGTACCTTCTTGCATACTAAAATTTGTTCCTCGGAGCACAATTCGAATTTTGGAGATGAGTCACGAGGTCCAATGCTGATATTAACTTTCTTTTCCTTATATAGGTTCTCAGGCACTTAAGGCTTTGAAAGAAGCAGGAAAGAAGTCTATCCTTATTAACCCTAATATTGCAACCATCCAGACCTCACATATTCTTGCTGATGAAGTCTACTACCTTCCCGTCACCCCCGAATATATCTCTCACGTCATTGAGCGCGAAAGGCCCGATGGTATCCTCCTCACTTTTGGTGGTCAGACTGCTCTTAATGTTGGTGTCAAGATGGAGAAAATGGGTGTCTTTGAGCGTATGGGTGTCAAGGTCTTGGGAACTCCAATTAAGACTTTGGAGACTAGTGAGGACCGAGACTTATTTGCCAAGGCTTTGAATGGTATCATGAACCCCTCTAATTCATAACATCTTGACAAGGCGCACAGTGATGTTTGCTTCTGACACAAATCTATAGAAATCAATATCCCTATTGCTGAGTCCATTGCGGTAGAAAGTGTTGATGCCGCTTTGGACGCTGCTGAGCAAATTGGATACCCAATTATCGTCCGTTCTGCATACGCTCTCGGAGGTCTTGGTTCCGGATTTGCCAACAATAGGGAAGAACTTCACGATCTTTCCGCCCGTTCCCTCTCTCTTTCCCCTCAAATCCTTGTTGAGAAGTCACTTAAGGGCTGGAAGGAAGTCGAGTACGAAGTTGTCCGTGATGCCTCTAACAACTGTATCACTGTTTGCAACATGGAGAACTTTGATCCTCTTGGTATTCACACTGGTGACTCCATTGTTGTAGCACCTTCCCAGACCTTGAGTGACGAGGAGTATCACATGTTGCGTTCTGCCGCTATCAAGATTGTCAGGCATTTGGGTGTCGTGGGAGAGTGTAACGTCCAGTATGCCCTCCAGCCTGATGGTCTGGATTACAGGGTTATTGAGGTCAACGCTCGTCTTTCCCGGTCATCTGCTTTGGCTTCTAAAGCTACTGGTTACCCCCTTGCATACACTGCCGCTAAGATCGCTCTTGGGCACACCCTTCCGGAGTTGCCAAATGCTGTTACCAAGACCACTACCGCTAACTTCGAACCTTCTCTCGACTACATCGTCACCAAGATTCCTCGATGGGATTTGAGCAAGTTTGCCCACGTAAAGCGTGATATTGGTTCCTCTATGAAGTCTGTCGGCGAAGTCATGGCTATTGGACGTACATTTGAGGAATCCATCCAGAAGGCTATTCGCCAGGTTGACCCTCAGTTCCTCGGTTTCCAAGGAGCAGAATTCGAGGACCTTGATGATACCCTCCGCAACCCTACCGACCGTAGATGGCTCGCCGTAGGCCAAGCCATGCTTCACGAAGGTTACTCCGTTGACAAGCTTCATGATATGACCAAGATCGACAAGTGGTTCTTGTACAAACTCCAAAACATTGTCGATAAGTACAGGGAACTCGAGCAGGTTGGATCATTGTTCGGAATCACTAGGGATCTTATGAGCTCTGCCAAGAAAATGGGGTTCTCAGACAAGCAGATTGCCAAGTGTGTTGGTTCTAGTGAGGATGAAGTCAGGTCTCGCAGAAAGAGATTCGGAATCACTCCCTTCGTGAAGAAGATTGATACTCTTGCTGCCGAGTTCCCAGCTGACACCAACTACCTCTACACTACTTACAACGCTTCTTCGCACGATGTCAAGTTCGACGAGCACGGTATTGTTATCCTAGGGTCTGGTGTGTACAGAATTGGTTCTTCTGTGGAGTTCGATTGGTGTGCTGTGTCTTGCACTGTTGCCCTCCGTGAGATGGGCAAGAAGACTATCATGATAAACTACAACCCGGAGACCTACTCTACCGATTTCGACACTGCTGACAAGCTCTACTTCGAGGAGCTGAGTTACGAGAGGGTTATGGATATCTACGAGCTTGAGCAGGCTGCTGGTGTTGTTGTTTCCGTCGGTGGACAGCTTCCTCAAAACATTGCGCTCAAGCTCCAGAACAACAACGCCAAGGTTCTCGGGACCAACCCAGAGGACATTGACAAGGCTGAGGACCGTCACAAGTTCTCGCAGATCCTCGATAGCATCGGTGTTGACCAGCCGGCATGGAAGGAGTTGACTAACGTTGAAGCTGCCCGTGAGTTCGCTGAGAGCGTTGGATACCCCGTTCTTGTTAGGCCCAGTTACGTCCTGTCTGGTGCGGCCATGAGCGTTATCCGCACTGAGAAAGAACTTGAGCAGAAGCTTCTCAATGCTTCCAACGTCAGCCCGGACCATCCTGTTGTTATCACCAAATTTATTGAAGGCGCCATGGAGATTGATGTTGACGCTGTTGCGTCCGACGGAAAATTGATCATCCACGCCGTTTCCGAGCACGTCGAGCCTGCAGGTGTTCACTCCGGTGATGCAACTCTCGTCCTTCCTCCAGTTACCCTCGAGCAGGAAATTATGGACCGTGTCAAAGAGATTGCCGAGAAGGTTGCTAAGGCATGGAACATCAACGGGCCCTTCAATATGCAGATCATCAAGGCTCAAGAGGGTGACAAAGTCGCACTTAAAGTTATAGAGTGCAACCTTCGTGCTTCCCGTTCATTCCCCTTCGTCTCCAAGGTTCTTGGAACCAACTTCATCGATATTGCCACTAAGGCTCTTATCGGTAAGGACGTTCCCGAGCCCACAGATCTTATGACTGTCAAGCGTGATTACACAGCTACCAAAGTTCCTCAGTTCTCATGGACTCGTCTTGCCGGTGCTGACCCCTTCCTTGGTGTCGAGATGGCTTCCACTGGTGAACTCGCTTGTTTCGGAAAGGACCTTATTGAGTCCTATTGGGCTTCCATGCAGTCTTCCATGAACTTCACTGTTCCTCAGCCCGGTAGTGGTCTTCTTTTCGGTGGTAACACCGAGAAGCCTGAATTAGCCAAGATTGTTTCCCTTCTTGCCCCCATGGGATACAAGCTGTACGCTGTTTCCAAGGAGATCAAGAAGCACCTTGAGCAGAGCGTCGAGGGTGTCAAGGTCGAGATCATTGAGTTCCCCAAGACCGACAAGAGGAAGTTGAGGGAGGTGTTCCAGAAGTACGAGATTTCAGGTGTCTTTAATCTTGCCAATGATAGGGCCAAGACTCTGTTGGATGAGGACTACGTAATGAGGAGGAATGCTGTTGACTTCAATGTGCCGTTATTTATGGAGCCTAAGGTATAAATGCATCCTAGATTAATTCCTAAACAATACTAACCTTCTGATAACAGACTGCTTTTCTGTTTGCCCGTTGCCTGAAGGAGAAGTTGCCCTTGACTGGAGAGGTTCCTGGTGAGGTTAGGAGGTGGAGTGAATTTATTGGAGGAAAACCATTGTAGAAAATAAAACACTACTGTAGGGTCGGCTTTGGACCACGGCTGGGGGAACAAAAGAAAAACTTTCAGGTTCAGTTTTTGTGTGATATTTTCCTTTTTCCCTTTCACTTCTTGTACTTTTCCTCTTTTTCTTTTTTTTTGCTACTATTGAGGCCCCATCTCCCTTTTTTATGGTTTTTTTTTTTTTTTTTTTTTTACCCCTTACTTTTTTTTCTTGAAGAAGCATACCATGACTGCATGCAGTTAAAGTGCTCTTATTGTTCTTGTAAATTCTTTAAGGTTTGTTAGCCAATGTCGGGGGGTTTGGGGGCGGGAGGTGTTCCACAAAATGGTTCATATGTAGTTTCCAATTTTTGTATTCGCTGGTTTTATGTTATATATACCATAGCTTAACAATACCGACAATAAGGAACATGAAAACGTTGACTTTTTTTTAAACTGTTACATGTAGGTACTTGGCATCTGGGGTGATTGTTGTACTCTTTGGTAATACCTGTTTGGTTGAGGCTAACCAATTACGCATACGCACAGGCCATCACTCGACGTCCATCCCATCCTCATCTCATCCACACCTCAGCTGCGCCAATCCCATCCCAATATCCGCCCAGTCACATTTGCACAATCAAAAAGGAGAAAAAAAAAGAAATTATATAATCTTTCACAGACACTCAGTTACGTAGTGTAGTTAGAGCAGATAAACATTTCAATTCCCACATCGCAAGAAAAACGAATGGTATCGTTTATGTGCACACGTACTCCCATATTTTCCCTTTCATCCACCTCTTTTGCGGCCAGCCAGGAATAGGAAAAACTAGATATGAGAAAATAAAGAAAATCCAGTCGAAATTTTGTACAAATACAACCAACAGCTTCCCGGCTTAAGAACCCATACGCCAATATCAGTTTATCCCTGGTGCAGCTTCTTGACCCTCAATGCACCTTCATAGACACCACGGTCAATGGCAGCAGCGACAGTCAAAGTTCCACCAATAACTGCACACACGCCGGTCAAGAAGCCAGCGAAGCTCTTAGCGCGGGCTTCGCGGTTAATGACCTTCATTGGCGAGATATCCTGTTTTCTGCATTAGCTACTTATCAAGTCTACACTATTACTGAAAGGTAGTGCTTACATATGAGAAGAAGACCCCAGGGATTCCACCCTTAGCATGGACGGTACTAGCATGCTCGGCATCCTGTCCACCGGCAAGACTACGCTTGTGGCTAGTGACTGAATACTGGTGGGTCTCAACCGAGCCAGTTCCAGCTCCCTCGGTGGTTTCAGTGACGCCAAGGGGGAGGTACGATGTAGAAACGACCTTGATGAAGTACATGAAGTTGAATGAGCGCTCAGGTGTGGCCTGGCTAGTTCCATCAAGCGGATTGTGCTGGTGCTTAACCGTGCTTGGAAGCTCAGGGCCGAAAGATAAAGAGTGGATCGTGTGGGTGAACGTGTGCTCTTTGGATGACGCAAAGTACTGGTTAAGGTCGTGCACATGCATCTGAGCGGTCGAGAAGGACTTTCCAGGGGCAATGTGGAAGTTCCCAATGACCTTGTTTACACTCAAGTGTCCAGCAATGTTGCAACCTTCTTCACGCATGCTATCGAGGCGCTCTGCATAGTGTTCGCGCTCGCATTGCTCAACACCCTCACCTTTGCCGAAGGCCCAACCGATGTTGGCATAGGATTCACGGACGTCCTCACAGGTATTACAACAGCCGTTTTTGCCTTCTGGGGCCGGGGCGCCGTAGCAGTTGCCGCAGTATGATGGGTCAAGGTGAGAGGCGGTGTCGTCGTGAAGGTTTAGAGAGGAGGTGGAGACAGGGCGGGACTCAGGGAAGGGCGTAAGGCGTGTTAGCGAAATGCCATGGGTGATTGAGGACTGTTGTTCGCCTGAGACGTCCATTACATCGAGAGTGAGGAGTTCGCATGGTATGTGAGGGAAAGTGATATTGAGGTTAATTGGAAGTTGCTAGGCAAAAAATGAGAGGTCAGCCATATGGATTTTGGGCCTTGCGCGCAACTCCCTCCTTCCTCATGATGTTATCGCAAATAACCCTGCCCGCCGTAGGCTCTTTATGAATGCAGAAACAAATTGTGGGGAAGAAACAAACCTCCCCTCTCGTCTTATCCACAACCAGCTCGGGCCTCACAATGATTCTCCGATAATCATTGAATTCCCCCACAACAAGCACAAACACGACAAAGATACTAACGATGGTGACAATACCGCCAGAGGTTGTACGGACACGCGCATCCTCAACCGTCTTGGTGAATGCGTCCAGACGGGTCAGCCGCGATCCTCGTCCCATGATTTATATTATGGAGTATTTTTCAAGTATTAATGCAGATTGTTCCGTTTTCACTGTAATTGCTGGATTGGGAGCTTAAGAAGATATAACTGGTAAGATGTAGAAGAGGAAAGAATGAACGTCGGGAATAGGATTATACTGTAGAGGGGAAGGGGGGCTTGTGTGTTAGGTGATAGGTGATAGCCTGGTCTGGGGGTGGGAGAGTGGATTCTACGGTATGTATTGAATGAACGTCAGGGCCAATCTGCATATGGTGTCAGAGAAGAGGCCACCGTTGTTGTAACGAACGGATTTCTAAAGTAAGGAACAGCTGTGTGTGTCTGTCTGTGCCTGAATGAGAATCATTGATGCCTGCACGATGCATGCATGGGGCATGGGAAATGGTTAATAAAAAACCTCAAAGGGGGAATCTGTGGCTGTGTAGTTTCAGCCTCTTAATGATTACTAAATAGAGCACTTTTATGTGACTGATCAGGGATTGAGTCACGCACGCCAAGGATCAACTCACATCATCGCCACTTTCTTCTCTATGCCTGACTCTCTCATACCTTCATTCTGATCTACCCCCCACACACAGAAACTCTGTCAGTTTAGAAGTCACCATCACTTATAACTAAAGTTCTCCCCACCCACCTCCACGATCACCGTTTCACAGTGATCACCTTCCTTTGCTATCGATTGCTATAACTCTTTAACTTCCCACTGTCGATCTCGGATCAAGGACTGGGACGGTTAAACCACCAGTGTTTTCCTCAACGCGTAAACAAGTTTCACATCTCACTAAGGTATGTACCAGCACTACTCAACTACTCCAAATATGCCAAAGAATGCCTTCTTTGTCTTTGAAATGTTCCCCAGCTGTAAAATCGAGCTTGGTGGGATTTCTTCATGGGGGAGATGCTTCACAGCGACTCATCGCCAGGTCATCTGACCCCTTGGCATCGGAGACGTTGACTTTTCCCTCCGTGACGTGTTTCGGCCACCATTGGTGCTACGTTCCTTCCTGAGTTTTGCTGATTTTAGGAAATTCTGCTTTCTTCGTAACTGCGTAGCACAGGCAACAATCTACGTCATTCAAACTAAACGGAGAAATACTTATCATAATTTTCGCTACCTACTCGGCACGTAGTATACTGTGCTGAGAATGAATTCCACCGCTTTTCGTCCCCGAGGTGGTGGGCCTTCACGGGGTGGTATCACCAAACGTTCCACCGGTCGTGTCAGAGTTGATCGCGACGGAGATCTAGACATGGACTCCCCAGCAGGGGGCGTACGGGGAGGGCGCGCGGGGGGTCGTGGAAGGGGGGGAGCCTTCAGCAGAGGGGGCGGTCCAGCGTCTGGTCCTCCAAGGGGACCGGCGGCAGACCGACCCAGAGGGGGAGGTGGTAGTGGGGCCATGAGGGGTAATCCAAGGAGGGACCCAATCGGGACAAGGGCAAGGACTACATACCAACCACCTGGTAGAAGACCTGGAGGGCCCCACATGAATGAAGGTCCTACAGTTGAGGTTAGAGTTGAAGGATGGAAGGATAGCAAAGGAAGTGCTGATGAATGCATAAGCTTCCTTGAACGAAAAACTAAAATGACTTTCAAAAAGGTAAGACTGAAAATCCAAAAATGTCTTCTTTTCTTCATTCACCTTGTGTTTTCATCCTCTGCTACATCAATTTGTGGATATATTGTTTCTTCTGCCATCAATGAGGTGGTGTTTCTTTGTACTTCTACGACACTTGCTTCTTTGAGCAACATGGGGAGAGCTTTCGAAAAATTGGGTGCATGGCCTGTGGACTTCTGGAGGTTTTTATCGATATTGCCAAAGTACCCCGCATTGCATGGCGTATCGTGGGCATACATTTCGAATACAAATAACCCCGCCCCGAAAAAGCTCAAACAAAAAGCGTCCAAAAACGTCTAAAAAGAGAAACTCGTGCGAAAGAAAAAAAATAACCATATAGCAGAGAAGTGCCAAATTGATCATTTCCCAAGCTTTTTTAAATGCCCCTTAGTTTTTATGTCACGCAAATTATAAGTTTAGGAAGAACCATATGCTAAGGCGATATTTTCTCGCACCATGTAGACATCAAGACAAGGGGTTACTATCATCTTACATGTCCCGCTCAGCAAAATTGAGGCCATACTCGAATGGGATAATGTGGCATTCGCATCTTCACATCTACAACTCACTGCGCCCAATCTCAGTAATATCACCTCATCAATTGAGTCTCGGAGCAATGCGATCATTTCCCAGGCTGTGCCTAAAAGCAAGGACACAGTTGACACCATCAAAACTCTCGAGCAAGTGCTTGCAAACCGATACAACATCGAAGCCAAGATTTTAGACCTGAGTAAACTTGGCGAAGACCCACTTTTAAAACTGAATGGGTTCTTTGAGCTCAGTTCAACGACCAGCAAAATGTTCCCTGCACTTATGCAGATCGCAGACAAGCGTTTTGAGACTGCTCAACAGAAACGGGATACGGTACACAGTGTATCGCTTGCCTACAACTCATTGAAAGACCTCCGGGCTGTCACCACACTGAGTGTCACATTCCCTGACCTGAAGAACTTGAGTCTGCAGGGGAACATGATCGAGAGCTGGCAGTCGTTAGACCTTTGGAGGAACAGATTTAAGAATTTGGAACAGCTAGTGTTGATGGGGAACCCATTGACTAGAAGTCCGGATTATAAACAAGAGGCTATGAGGAGGTTCCCTGCACTTGTCATGTTGGATAACGTCCCTCTAGACCGAACAACAATCAAAATTGGTGATGACTCCCGCCGAGGCGCGGACCCTAGCGTCAGCGGGATGTCAGGAGCGGTAGATGAAGGAGGGAGGCCAATAATGCCATTGAAAACCAAGGGGAAGTTTATCCAGGATGACCATGGTGTTGCCATGGGGTTCCTTTCAACGTATGTATACCTTAGATACACACCCCACGTAGCTAGAGACTAACCCAACGAATCACAGATTTTTTGCAACCTACGACAATGATAAGAACGCAGTCCTATCACAATTCTATGACTCAGCGTCCACTTTTTCAATGTCTGTCAATACGTCTGCCCCCCGTGTAGAATCCCAGCAGAACACACGTCAATGGTGGGACCCTTGGATTCCGATCTCTCGTAACCTTAAGCGAAATCACGCTCCCGGTTGTATGAGTACGCGTGTCTTTACCGGCCCAGATGCAATTGGGCGTATCTGGGGTGAAATACCGTCTTTTCGCCACAATCTTGGAATCGAAGAGCTGTGGAGTTTTGATGTATGGCCGATTGAAGTAGTGGGTGCTGGTGGGATTATGGTTGGAGGTATCATGTGCTGCGTCCATGGCGAGTTCGAAGAGTCAAACGGTGATAAAATCATCAAAAGAAGTTTCGATAGAACGTTCATATTAAGGCCAGACGCGAATGGAGCGGTAAAGGTTGGAAATGATATTCTTGTTGTTAGATCATATGGCGGTTTCGAGTCCTGGAAAGAAGAGCCCGAAGCAACGGTACCAGTCCAAGCACCAATGGCGACGCCGGTCGGAATGCCAATGGCTGCACCTGTGGGTACGGTTCAAGGTACAAACATGCTTCAGGGACAAGCGGCGGTAGCACAGCCGGATCAACAAGAGAACATGGCGAAATGCTTCGAGTTTGCGAGACGATCCGGTTTGAAAATGGAGTGGGCTGAGCTTTGTCTCACTGAGACTGGGTGGAATTTGGAGGAAGGATGGACGGCGTTTGTGCAGGCCAATGTATGTCTTTTCATTTGTTTTAATACCCTACGAAACCGATTGCTAACAGAGTCTTGAATTTATAGGCAGCTGGAAATATTCCGCCAGACGCATTCGACCCTAATATCCCAAGGCCGTTATAATATCTACTACAAATACCAAACATCACCACTCCGCGCAAATTGATAATGAAAGGCTATAAGGAAAGGAAGCAGGGGAGGAAATGTCGTTGATTCAAAAATCTGGGCACAACTTGGCCGAGATTGTTTTTCTTTCTCTTGATTTTCTTCCTATGTTGATCCTTCATTCTTTTCTCTTTTTCCTTTGTTACTTTTGATATTTCTTTTCTCTTTTCTTTTTTTCCATTGTCAAGGCGGAGGCACCTAAATGAAGTGATGGGAGGAAGGAGGGGTCAAGGCAAAGGCAAACAAACAGGTGGAGGTTTTTTTTTTTTTTTTTTTTTTGCCGGGACCGGCGACGGGGCTTGGGGGGGGGGGGGGCTCTACTATAACCATGTCCGCGGGCCGAGTTGAATCGGGAGCCGTTCAAGTCACATAAATACCCCATCAATTTCTTTAACTTACTATATATATTATCTCTCGGGTTTGGAGGTTTATCGATTTCTTTTTCTTTTTCTGTTTTGGGAAAGGCGGGGGCGAGTGGGGTTCAATTTGTACAATTAGATCTCCTTGCTGGTGGTGGGCGGCGGGGGCTTTCTATTTCTTGGTGCTGGGAGTATGCGATTGAATCAAACAATTGAAACAAAACAGGAATATATGAAGGGTCAACGATTGTTTTGACGGGCATCTGTATATATTATTGGTGTACTGCTCATGATATTTTGCATGTTTAGGGTTTTGTAATGGGAATTTGGGCGCTGATATCTATTATAATGCAAAGAAAAAAAGGGGGGGGGGCTACACGTTTCTAGTCATCTAGTGTCACTTATTATGTGAATTAATCGATCAATCAATCAATCATACGACCAAAAGTACTTAACTGACCTAAACTGTAGAACCTTGGTACTCCCACTTGGACAGCGAGCGGATATCCACATACCGTATTAACTGGAATAGAAGGCCCGTCACACAAGACGTTGAAATTCCCATATTTGGTTGTTTGTCTTGAATACGCCCCCTAATCTCCCCTCACTCTGGCTTGGAAAGGCAACTTCGACGTCTTGTGTAACGGGCCTTCTATTCCAGTTAATACGGTAGCTACAGGCTACAACTCCCGGCCTCCAAGTTCCTATGCATTCCTACAATACTACATGCATATTTAATTATTGATATTTTGGTAAAAGAAAATTGGCATAATACATACATCATACCCCCCAGAAGTTGGGTTGGGTGGCCGTAATTGTTTATTAAACAAACCCCCAGTAGCCAAACCAACAACAACTGGGATTAAAATACCAGCAGCAAACCGTATGTCCAGTTATGAATGAAATGATTAATTGTCTACTTTGGGCAAATATCATATCAGTTACCTACTATTAATACACCAGCCCCCCCAAATACCTGCGTATGTAACCAGGCCAACCAACCAGACCCTTAATAGTAAAATATATATCATGCGCTCACGAACATTGCCGAGGCCAAGTGTCTTGTAGCAGCTTCAAGTTCCAACATCCCACGGCGCCAACCCTTCAAAAAACCTCCCATCCACCTATAGACCAAAGATAAAAGGAGAAAGGAAAAAAAAAATGACGGCAAAATTCGTCCTCCCCGCAATTGCAGTGACAATCGGTCAGTTCAATTATATCTATCTATCAAATTGTGTTCGAATTGATAGTTCACAGTAAACTAACATGAGAGCAATTACACTTCTCAGGCTTTCTACAAGTCGCCGTCCCCAATCTCTCACGCACCTACACACTTATCGGCGGGCGCCGTAACAACGCCCACTACCTCTCCCCCGCCTACACCTCCACTCTCGACCCCATCTGCAGCCTCCAGCACACCGATAAGTTCTACGCCTGCGAGTCTATGCAGCTCGCCGAGCTGTCCAACTCCACCGTCATCTTCACCACCTGTCTGACCGACTACGCGAACCGTCCGCGTATACTCTCGCAGTCGCGGGAGGCCGACACTGCAGAGGGTAAGAGCAGGTCCGGGGACAAGATCTTCCGGTGGGACCTGGATACGGATGAGGTCGTTGAGCTTGAGATTCGGGGGATGCCGGGGGGCGAGGGTGGCGGCGATAGAGGGTTCCACGGGATGGACGTCAACTATGGGTTGGAGGACGGGAGCTTGAGCTTGTATGTGGTGAACCACCGGTTTGAGGGGACGGTGGTGGATAAGTTTAAGCATGACCCAGAGACGAATGTGCTGGAACATGTGGCGCGAATTCCCACAGCTGAGGGCGGGCTTAAGTACCCGAATGATATCTACGCTATAAAGCATTTAGATGACATCAATGCCTTCTATATCACTGATGAGAACAAGTATAGCACGGGTCTCATGAGGTTGATTGGGGACTACACCCGAAGGCCATGGGGCAGCGCGCACTACTACTCCGCTGAAACCGGGTGGAAGCTCGTTCTCACGGGCCTAGGCGGTGGGAACGGAATCACAGGCGACAATAAAGTAGGCGGAAGAGTCTACATCTCACCACACCTTAGCGGTGAGATTGTTGTCGCTGATCAGGACGCCTCGCAGCCCGGTGTTCTGCATGAACTGCAGCGCATCCCGCTCAACTTTATGGGCGATAACCCAACGCTGAGCACTTCGGGCGAGGATATCATCATCGCGGGATACATAGATCCCCGGAATTTCCATGATCATGTTGTTGATCCAAGTAATACGCCACCCGGATCCGTCGTGGGGAGGATCAGCACGAAGCAACTGGGGAGTGCCTTCTTCGGAGAGAATGGCGGATACACGAGTACACCAGTCGTGGAGGAGATGTTTGTAGATATCCAGGGAAGATGGATCAATGCCAGCTCGACGGCGGTTCTGAGGGAGAAGATCCTGCCCGTGTATGACGAGGAGGTTGAGGAAGAAGAGGATGAGTCAATGGCAAAAGTGGCGAGCGAGCCAGGAGACCTGTATATTACTGGATTGACCACCAGCGGTGAGTTTACTGTCTTTCTTACTTTGCCCTCGAAACGAAATCAAACACCGATAAGCTAGCTGGGAAGCTGGTGGTAAGCCGGTATGGATGGGTTTCGGAGCGCATGCCGGCCCGGGCCGATAGTTATGGACCTTGCCCCTTCGCTACCTCCGAACACAACACCAATACTCTGGAGTTGCAAATCTTATAAGGTGCAAGAAACCCTTTACTGACTATGATGTGTTGTCAATAGGGATCTTGAAATGCAAAGGTGTTCCTCCCTCCTAAACAGAAAGCGGGTATGACTTTAACGCGTTCGAGGAAGCCGTAATGATTGTATGTAACTGTAGACTTATGAGAATCGTTTTAGCAAGGGTATTCTCGCCCAGGCATGGCTGCAAGCCCATTTCTGAAGTTGAACTCCTGGATAAGAACATACCGGATAAGCCACTGTTCATTCCCTGCCTAGATCAATATATGCAGCCCCGGGATAGCCGGCAGCTACATACAAAGCCCTCGTTTCTACTTTATGTCCATATACGACCCTCAACCACTCGCTCAATGAACGGGGGAAACCTGAAAGCTGTCCATGGCCACAATTACATCTCAACGGAACAATCCGAGTGATATTCGATGCAAATTTCTTTCTGCAGGAGCGGCCGGTTGGGATATGGTGATTACATGTAGATACTATGTATGTAGTATAGCGTCGCTATGACCACAGTGGCAACTACCCTGCCTGTCCTGGCTCGACTTTCGTGGCAGTACGCCGCGTTTTTCAAAAGTAGGGGGGTGGGGGGGGACCGCGCGGGTATTTTTTTTCCCCTGCAACTGTAGCCGCTGGTTCGATTCGGTCATCAGGTTAGTTCTGTAGCCCTTGAAAGATTAAGATAGGTACTCACATAGATACATGTATGTATGTATGCTCACCCACTTGTTGCGTTTCCCAACTATTTCAGATATAGATGATTGTGGGCCGGGCTATTGTTATCCTGCATACTAGTAAGTATATGTGCCCACTTTGTAGCCCCCCTATCCCCCGCAGCGACGCGAGAAGAAGGAAGAAGAAGAAGACGATGAAGAAGTATAGTAGTACCTACACCCAATTTGACAGTTCAAGCATCTCCAAAGTAGGGTACGTACGCACATGTACTAGGGTGTTATCAGAATCTGATAAAGACAAACACACAGCATTCACTTATCAGATTCTGGCCACTTACCCACACGCCCGAGTAGGCCAAAAGCAGTAGCAGCGCCGAATGTTAGCTGAAACGGGCTTCGGGCGCACAGCCAATCTTTTAGCGAAGAAAGTGGAAGCTTTCCGTGCGGATCGTGGGCGACATGGAGGGGGGGAGGGAGGGAGCTGTGGGTGGTGGGGTTGGGTGGGTAGAGCGAGTGATGTCTCATGAGTGGGGGTCGCATCCTGGTCCTTGTCGGCCGGCCGAGTCTACCGATTACATGGTACTTTAACTACACCACAACCATGGGGGGGATAGGGGAAACAAAGGCACAACACAAGCACAAGCACAAGCACAATGGTGATAGTGGTGATGATGTGGGATCATGTCCACTGTTAGCTAGTACGTATATATACCGCGCGCGCCTGCGTTTCACAGATAGCAGAGATCCTGTGGTTTTGAAACGTGCGACTTTCTCCCCGATATATAGTGGTTAGGGGGGGGTTCCGTGTGAAACCGCACTAGGCGTAGCGAGGGCGACGCGTAACGGCTTTAATGTGGAGGGGAGAAGACATGGGGAGGGATCAACTATTAATCTGTGGAAAGCAACCCAGAATATATACATATCCATGGTAATATTAATATTCCCATGGTGAAAGTACATGTAATACTTTTCCCCACCATCTACTTGTACTTTATGTACTTTCCCACAACCCCCTAGTACCCAACAATCACGCAGAAATGGTCCAAGGTTCCAGTATTTATTCCCTGATCAATTAATAGATTCAGCGCTCTCGGGCCCCAGGAGTCGCTACTACTATATAGCGAAAGCTTGTCAACATATACGCGTCCTGGCAAGGATTGTACATATGTAGTTGAAAGGCGGTAGGAACTTCCCGGTCATTACCCATGGCCGATTGCGGAAATTGTTGATGTTCCTTCCAAAGGGACTTATCAAAAAAAAATACTCGATGGTATGCTGGATACTCGATGAATACACTGGAAGGTTGAAAGGCATATAAACTGCCCTTTCGTCCCCCCATCTTCGAATCACCAGCCAGCTCTCAATCAACACATTCTTCCACTGCATCTTCAGCACTCTTCTTCTTCTTTTTAATACATTCATTCTTGTAAGTATTAAAACCCACACATAATTATCAATTCATTTGGGATTTGCAATACTAACTTTTCTTATATAGAGACTGTGCTAGTTCACGTCCCTTCACTCGACTTATTCAACTCATTCAAAGACTTCACGATCAAAAACAACCACATTCAAAATGCAGTTCCTTAACTTCGCCGTCGCCACTGCCATTCTCGCTGCCCTTGCTGGCGCTGCTCCAGTTCCTCAGGAGGAAGCCCCCACCGCTACCTTTTCCGGCATGCCTTCCGGCGTTGCCCCCACTGGTAGCTTCCCATCAGGCGGTGCCATACCCTCTGGTGCCGTACCCTCTGGTGCTGCTCCCTCGGGTGGTTTCCCAGGCGGTGGCCATCACGGCCGCCCATCCGGAGCTGCCCCATCAGGTGCCGCGCCCTCTGGTATCTTCCCCTCTGACGGCGCCGTCCCCACTGGTGGAGCCGGTGCCGCTCCCACTGGCGGTGCCACAGCCGGAATTGCCGCCGTCTCTGGAAGCGAGTTCGCATTCCCCACGGCCTTCCCTACGGGCGTCCCATCGGCCTTCCCAACCGGTGTCTTCCCGACTGGTGTCTTCCCTGCCTCTGGGTCTGCAGCTCCTACTGGAGGTGCCGGCTTCGGTGGCCACCACCACCAGCACAGTGGAGTTCCGTCTGGTGCTATTCCATCTGGAGCTGCTCCTTCGGGTGGCTTCCCTGGCGGCGCTGCCCCTTCGGGCGCCATTCCAACTGGCGCTGCTCCTTCCGGTGCTGTGCCTTCCGGTGCTGCCCCCTCTGGCACTGCTTAAGCATTCAGTGGTATCAACTCAATGGTATGGAACCAACCCCCTATACCCCCCCTCCTCTACTACACAGCTAACACATGTCCCCCTAGATCTGTGCGCATAACTAGAGGATCGATCTATTTAGCGGGTGCAGGCATTTGTTTGCGAATGAGCCTTTTTTTCTCCCCCCTTTTCTTTTCTTTCTCTCTCTTCTTTCTCGCAGTGGAAGATTGGCTGGGCCTCTCGGTTAGATTTTCTTTTTTGTCTGTATAACAGGTTAGCTTTACGGCTGGCGAAAAAATTAAAACATTCTTTAAAAAAAAACCGTGGTCCGAATTCTTTTGCTCTGGTGATGTTTATGATCCGCAGTGATATTAGATGATTGTCTTTAATGGGTCCAAGCCGCTCCTAGATCTAGCAGGAGATCGTCCGCAGCGTATACATAGGGCTGATGAAAAGGAGTACAGTATGATTCTTAGCCGGCCACATAGAGTGACCTCAACAGTCTAGAGGTCAATCTTTGACATGCAGAGAGGACCTTACCCGCAAGTTCTGCTGGACGGAACATCTAAACTTACGTACCCTTCCATGTTAGCTGTAGTCGACGACGACCGAAAGAGAGAGACGACCCCGCGGGGGCAGTAGCGGAACAAGAAAGAACGGATGTCAAGAAAAGCGAAGTAGAGAGCCAACGTGTAAACCCTTTTCACAGAAGATCACTCGTTCAGCAGCCCCCCGCTAGGGTGGGTTTCCCTCTTGGCGGCCACTCCGAGTGATCCGTGATGGATGGACTATAGCTAGAAACCCGAGGCGGGTTACTCTGCGTGGTTTACCGAACCACTCACGCACTACATGTGCTTGTAGGCTGCCGCCAACTGGGGAGCGGGGATCGAGATGTTGCCATACATGTATGTGATCTTTGCGGACCCCAATTAATACCTACAAGTAGCAAGTTTAACACCATACATTCAGAAGAGTAGCAGCATGTAATCAAGTTGGGGCACTTATTCGGACAGCTCAGACCACGCCAACGAGTCTTTTACCGGGAATTCTTTGCTGCGCGAGGAGGACAAACACTATTGCATTCGTGTGCAGAAACCGGTTTGTGGTGATGAACCCCTGCACTCTAGAGGAAGCGATGGGCTTGGCGTATAGATATATGTATTAATGGTTTGCCTGACATTGTTGGAGCATTTCTGTGACTGGTCAAATCTCATTTTGGTGTAGTGATGGTTTTATATCTTTCATCTATGTATTTTAGAAATCGGGTTTTGGTCGTAAAAAGAGTGTTTGTCGATCAAATAAAGAGCTTGTGTTCAATAATGTGTTCGGAGTTCTTTTGGTAACCATTTTCTAGTCCATATTATCAAGATATCTAGGCGGTTCGAACATTTCCGTAGTAACTTTCAGTCGCGTTGACGCGTGATCACATTATCACCATTTAGATAAATCCAGCGCCAACACTTTTACGGACAAGGGTGCAGGGATACAGGGCTTGCCGTCACAGTCTCCACCTGGCATCCACGTACCATAACAACGACCGTCATCCCAGACCCCAAGGACGGACACAACTTTGCCTCAACTCTCCATCAGAAAACAAGAGGGTCACAAACATGGCAGACTCTATGACAGATTCGAACACCCGTTCCATCGCCGTATTTGGCTCATATTTTGGCCTCTGTTTGGGCCTTCTTTCCCTCATTCTCTCACGTCTGAATTTCCGCAATTTCTCGAAAACCTCGGGATCCTATGTTTTCTCTTCTCTCGCTGCTGCGTCTCTCGGTTCGACGTGGTTTTATATGATTTCGTTCTTTATGAAATCCTACGGAGACTGGCAAGCGTTGCAGGTGCACATGCCCACAGATGATGGGGAGCTCCGGTTGGGCGAGTGGTTGAGGGATGTGAAGCTGTTCCAAGAAGCATGGGGTACAGTAGTAGAGAGTCCCCAAAGGTGGTGGTGGAGCCAGCAAATTTTCCTTGTGACCGCTGCATGGAGTGTATTTTTGGCCGCTGAAGGTTTTTAGTCCTGTCCTCTTTTTGTGGATTGGAAACTTACACTTTCTCTAGGTTCTCGTCGCGGTATTAAGAACCTTTGGGCATTCATGCTCCTTGGTCAAGTAGTCTCGGTTTCATTCGCGTCCAACCTCTTTTTCCTTACTATCCTCCTCAATGAGACAACCCCTTCTGCTCCTGCCGAGGCACCCAAGGTGGACCCCTTAGAAGCCAAGGCCAAGAAGCTCCCGAGCTGGCTGTACTTTACTGTCACAGTCCCATTGGTCGTCTCATACCTCTGTTCCTACATGACTCCCAAGACCCTCGACACCAATGGGTTCCTCCCCTTCCTGCTTGCCCCCCATATACTTCTCCTTGCAATTCCGGCAGTTTTTGAACGTCTCGCGTCTACTGGTGAACTATCGATTCACATTCCCGCGAACCGATGGAAGAGCTTCTGGAAGCCGCAGTACCGTCTTTGTTCGCTGGTTTCTCTTGGATGCCACGCACACGCCATATCACAAGTCACGGCTCATGGGATGACAGTCAAGGATGTCGTCGTTGGTACACTTTCGTCATTGTTTGACCACCCAGCGGTGTCATCAGTAGGATGGGATGTCATCATGATGACTGCTAGTATCAGTGTCTGGGTAGGTGTTAGGGGGATTGATTTTTCGGTTAATCCCGATGCAAAGAGGAAGGAGGGTGATTGGATTAACGCAACAGCCGCATGGATTTATATGGTTTTGGGATCAGCAGGGTTGGGGGCAGTTGCTTTTGCTGGCGAGTTGGAGGAGTAGGATGGGAGAGTGTTTTTTTGGGTGAGAGGAGGAGGATGAAAATTGTAGCGTTATCGAAATTACCAGAGTATAAAACGTGTCTTGCATAGTGAATCCGTGTAGTTTAGTAGTGGTTATGAGGCGGAATTCAGTACTCTGGAGAACTTAAGATTGTCTCGTTTGCTGTATGCTTGTAATACGCTCTAGCCCTATGTAGCTAGTGCGCAAGTAGGGCTGATAACCAACAAGTCGAGTGATATTCCATGAATACCAGGATATCGGGTCGAGTGATAACTACATGCAGAGTCCTCTAGAACTACCTCTAAATTGTATCGTCAGAGTAGGATCTCGTGGATATTAGCTTCTCCTGTAAGATACTAGCTAGGGATTTCTGGCACCATCTAACCCCACATCAACGGGGCCAATGGAGCCGCTGAGAAACGGAGATGCATGATATGAACAACTATATAAACCAAAACCCCACGAGACCAACAGCGTAAGCGTAGAGAAGGCACTCAGCAAAGACAACAACTACTGCATGTATGTACAAGTACAATCCACCACAACAACTCCCACCCTCCAACAGCCACGTCCACGAGAACCCAGCATGCACCGCACCGGGACGTTTGTTTCGGCCAAATGTGCACTTGCAGGTGGGGGTTGGGACGACCTGGGCTGGGTCGAGTTTTGGGGGGTTGAGGCTTTGCGGGTCATGAAGGTCCGGCCCGACGGGGGCGGGGAGAATACATGTGGTGTGGTTAAGGTTTGATCTGGGGGCCTATGGTAGGCGGCTGCGGCGGAAGGGGTTGTTGGGGTGGTAAGTGCTAGATACGGGACAATATGGACTAGCAGTGCCCCGTGGTTATATCACTATATATAAGTGATAGTCCGTCTACTTCTTGGACCACTGGAGACTCGGTCGACGGCGTCCACTTCGGCAGCGGAAACGTACCAGGGAGTTCTGTGTGCCATTAAACGGGGGCTACCGACGCTGCGGGCGGTGGATAAGCGGTGGGTGTACGTGGTCTGGGTTTGGCTGTGTTGTCTGTTCATCCCTCGCGGGGGAGTATAGAGAAGACATGGGGGTTTGACTAAGAAGGGCGGTTGGATGAATGGATGGGAGTTCACTCTGGGCGCCACGACGCCAGTTAGTCTGGCTTATGGGTTATTGTATGGGATCACTGGTCATCACAGATCACTCGGTCACGGCCGTCACTCGCTCCACGCGCACAAGTATCTATCTATCTATCTACACAGCTCAGACCAGCGAATACACATCCGGCCTCCTCCTGAGCGGCACCTCCCTCCTGACCCTCTCCACGACCCCCAAGTCCACCTCCGCCACACAAATCTGCGGCACAACCATCTCCAGCGGCTTCGGCTCCTCCCCAACACGCACCCTCTCACACTCGGCCAGCACCCTCCCCCACGGGTCCACGACCATCGCATGGCCATAACTCGCCCTGCCGGGGCCATGCCGCCCGACCTGCGCCGCCGCAAACACATACGCCTGGTTCTCGACCGCGCGCGCGCGCAGCAGCACCTCCCAGTGCGCCTGCCCCGTCGGCACCGTGAACGCGGACGGGTAGGAGAGCGCCTGCGCGCCCATTGCGCGCAGCGCCAGCGCCGCCTCCGGGAACCGCAGGTCGAAGCACACCTGCATGCCCAGTGCGCCGACGGGCGTGGGGAACGGGGGCGTGAGGGCCGCGCCGGGCTCCGTGGTGTTGCTCTCGCGGATCTGCGGCCCGCCGGGGATGCTGACGTCGAAGGTGTGGACCTTCTGGTAGCGGTGGGTGATTGTGCCTGTTGCGTCGATCCAGATGCTGGTGTTGCGGACGCGGCGGGGGTCGGTGGGGCTTGGTTCGTGGATGCCGACGTTGACGGGGAGGCGTAGGGAGTGGGCTTCGCGCTGGAGGCCGAGGACGAAGGGGGAGGTGGTGGTGGGGTGGCAGAGGGCGTGGGTTTCGGTTGCGGTTGTGGCGATGTAGTCGGAGGCTTCGGGGAGGAAGAGGGCCGAGGCGTTGCGGTCGCGCGCGAGGCGGAGGAGGTGTATGCAGGTGGCGAGGTTGGCGGTGAGGGAGTTTGTGGCGCAGAATTGGCCGACGGCGGCGAGGGGCATTGTGGTGGTGGTGGTGGTGGTTTGATAGATGTGTATGAATGTAGTTGTAGATGTAGCTGTTGGAGTTGTGATGTTGGATCCTTGTATGTAGTAATGTTACTGGAATGGGAAATACATTAATAACTTGCATATCTCTCTTGTTATCATCTACATATATGTATTATTATTATTATAGTATCATGATCAGGTCGGGGGAACAGAGCAGAGGATTGACGTTACAGTAACATAGCCATATAAAGCAGGTACACATGTACTCCATCTACACTCCTGCAGACCGACGGACGCAGACAAGAGGACCAGAGACGGGAAGTATCAAATCCTCATGTCTGTCCTCACACACTCACACACTCACACACTCCGTCTAGGCCCTCCCCTCCCTCATCCCATACATGTACAAGGACAAACATACATCATCATACAAGTACTTAAGTATCTACCTGGCCGCAACTGGAGTCCCACGGGTGCCATCCGATCGGTGGTGCGGATCCAAGGGGAGTCCACAGCTAAGTACATGTAAGTCGTTGGTGTCTTATATCGGTCCTTGGCTGCAAGATCTAGTACTCTACTCTGTTTCCTTGGAACCAGGCACATATGTTATGTTACCGTCCCCTTAATTGGAAACCCCCCGCGGTGTGCATTGGAATGCGGAGGATGGATACCTACTCTGTGCGAAGCACCCGAGCTCCTTTACATGTATGTAGGTGATATATAGCTCCCTCCTCCTCCTCCGCCCGAGGTGCTTGCACTTATCGAACGGGGAAATAAACATATACCAGTACACGATATAATGGCTGACTCAGACACAGAGACAGTACTCCAGATCGCGCGCAGGCACAGACGGGTTATTTCATACTGTAGGAACACCTTAGTATATCTCCAACATCTATACCGGCAGTACTAACCCAGCACGATATTCAACAGGTATGCTAGTATCCGTGGGCACACTAACCACCGGCTTCGATGCCACAACGCTCCTCCCCATGCCCCAGTTCCAGCGCCAGTTTGGCCGCGAGTATGGTGATAGTAATAATAACAATAGTAACGGCGGCACATATGTCGTGCCCGCCATGCACCAGGCGGTCTGGAACGCCGTCTTGATCCCTGGCTGTCTCTTGGGTTCGGCCATCTCTGGGCCAATCGGTAATCTGTATATATATATATATTTATATTCTAAACCCATGTATACATATATCTAGAGATAGAGTAGCTGACTGACGGTGGGAAAGACTGGGGCGGAAATATATCTTCGTCATTGGCAGCATCGTCCTCACCTGCGGTCTGCTGCAGCTCCAGCTGTGCACAGAGTGGAAGGGCTTCACCGTTGGAAAGTTCCTCCAGTGTAGGTCCTTTTATTATATTGTTCTAGGAGGGGATAGTAATAGTGGGGTGTGCTGATGCAGACCGCGTGTATGGTAATATATAGATCTGGGCGGGACATTATACGGTGTCGGCGTCCCCACCTACATCTCAGAGGTTGCACCCCCCCAGATCCGGGGGGTCCTACTCTCCCTCGTCAACTTCTCCCTCTACATCTGGCTGTGCGTCACCCTCTCTCCCCTTCCCGGGAAACATCTAACGCCGGGGTACAGGTTCGTCTGCGCCTGCGCCATGCAGGGCGCGCTGAGCGTGCCTGGGAACCTCTCGTTCCGCTCCGTCATCATCCTGAACTACCTCGTCCCGCTCGTGGTGATCACCAGCATCTGGTTTGTCCCCGAGCCGCCGTACTGGCTGGTGGAGAAGGGGAAGATGGCAGATGCGCGGAGGGCCGCGGAGAGGCTGTATGGGGCGAAGGATGTCGAGTCGAAGATAAGTGAGATTGAGAAGGCTATCGCGGAGCGGGCGGGGACTGGGTCGAAGACGAATTATATAGACTGCTTCCGTGGCTTGAATCTCGTAATATTGTGGCTACCTTGATTATACTTGGTTCGAAATACCGGTATATATACTGACATGGCGGGGGAAAACAGCGGCGAACAACAATCGCATGCGGCATCCTCGCCGGCCAGCAATTCGTTGGCATGATCTTCATCTTTGGCTACGTAAATATCCCGCCCTGACGTTCTCTCCATACTATTTATTTGGCAGCTCTCTTAACTACTGCTGTCATGAAAAATCACTAGACCACGTACTTCTTCACCCTTGCGGGAATCAGCTCTACCCCCGCCTTTACCCTCACGGCAGTTCTCATGTTCCTACAGATCCTCGCCATTCTCGCCGCTTGGCCGCTCCTCGAGCGCCTCGGGCGCCGCCCCCTGCTCCTTGGGGGAACGGCCGTAATGCTCATCACCCACCTCATTATCGGCGGCATCGGCACAAGCGCTACCTTTGACCAGGGCGTGATGCCAAGGATCGCTGTGGCGTGCGTGTTCATCTTCTCACTCGCCTTCCAGCTGTCGGTCGGGTCTGCGTTAGTCTCCCCTCACCGTCCCCCGAGGTTAGTGCTAACGGCGGTGTATCTATGTAGCGGCTGGGCGGTCGCCGCGGAGGTGAGTTCATTGGAGACGAGGGTTGCGACGCAGGCGGTCGCCGTGGCAGTCAACTACGGGAGCTGTGCGGCAGTGTTCCTGAGCGTGCCGTACCTAATCGTGTGTCTCCCCTCCCCCCGCCTTTATTTTGTGGGGGGATAGTAATACTAATAGGGTGGGTAATATAGGGCCCGGATGCGGCGGACCTGGGGCTGAAGGTGTGTTTTGTGTTTGCGTTCTTTGCGGCGGGGACGCTGGCGTTCGTGTACTGGGTCGTGCCGGAGATGCGCGGCAGAAGCTATGCGGAGATTGAGTACATGTTTCGGAACGGTGTGGCAGCGAGGGAGTTTGCAGGTGGGTGTACTCTTCCCCGCTCTTGTTGGGGGGTTGTAGTTGCTGATGTGGGTTATGTAGGGTTTGTGGTGCCGTTAGTGGATGGCGAGGGAAGTGTGGATGAGAAGGAGAGGGTGGGCGTGGAGGTGCGGGGATAGGATAGCTGTGCCCCTTTGGCCCCGTTTCTTGGATTTACAATAGGTTATATTGATACCCCGTAATAGAGATATATATATCGATTAGAGCACGCATCATGACCCATCACTCGTGCCAAGCAGTCAGCCCGGGCGGGTAGATTTATCTTGGGGCGGGTGGATTCCCGGGTAGATAGTCACTGACAGCCCGCGTGCATACATACATACTTTCGTAGCCCTCCCTCCCGACCAAAACATAAATGGGCGAGTGAGTAACTGTGACTACGGCTGTGACGGCGCTAGGGATTGCTGTATATCCCACCCCACCCACCCCACCCCATTCCATCCCATCCCATCCCGGGTGAGTGCAGCGGTCTGTATATATCGAGCAGCAAGGTGGGGAGATGAAACTTCATGGGGTGGGATGCTGAAGTGCAGTTTCAATTGTGTATACCGTGGCGGCGTTGGTTTTATATACGAGGCCGGGTCTAGTGTTTGGGGTGGGAAGGATTGGGTCATGCGGTATCACTCGTATTTCCGGTAGATAAGGGCCTGGTTGGTGCTGGACTTATCTAATCAGGTAATGACGTTTCCGGACTGGACTATTGCATGCGTACATGTAGTCTTGGCTGTGTTCGAAATTGATATTATATGGTCCGCCCTCGCTTACTGAATGTTGGCTATGTTTGCTCGTTTCGTCGAGAGCACAATTTCCCATGTAAGGTGCAGGGGATGTTTAGAGTACCTACTGCTATTCTCCATACGAAGGTTTAAGCGAAGCAGGCTGCCCCACACAAGATAACACCAGCCCTCAAAGGAACTTCCTTTTTCAGAGAGCTGATCCCTGCATGTGCGATCAGGCAAGCAGCCCTGTTGGTGTGGAGAAGTTACATTAGAGTAAAAACTCTTGTCGAACACGGGTCCTTACCTGGTCCAAGCGCGCGAAAAAAAACGAGGCCGAGTCTCATATCCCCCACCTCTTCTCTCTCCCTCCCTCACTCTCACTCTCACTCTCACTCTCACACACTCTCTCTTTTGCTCTTTACCACACACACACCATCTCATTCTGTCAAGATGTCTCCCCCGAAGGTGCCCGCGACTCCATGGTACTCCACGTACGGGATACCCGTCCTGCCGCCCTACCAGGAGCCTCCGTTGCTTTACAACTTCCAGGATAAGGCGCTGGAGCAGGTGGTGTACTCGCTGTCGCAGGTGCAATGGCTGGGCGTCGACGACTCTGCGAGGGCGGAGAGGAAGGAGGCTGAGGTGCTTAGGTGGTTGGGGGCCAGCGTGCTGAAGGGCTTGACGGGGATGCTGTTGATGAGCTTGTTCCCTGATCTGGATGCCAGTGGGCTAGAGGTGAGAGAGTTTTGTGCCTTGTTTTGTGTGCTCGGGAGACAATGTTTCGGGGCATGTGGCTGACAAGTGGATAGGACATGACGGATGCTCTCACTACGAAATCGTTTTACGCACATCTATCGCGGGTCCTCAGCCTCCATAGCCGCCTTGCGGCCCTGAACTATACTTCGGATTCTGACGGGATCCTTGGCAACCTCTTCACAACCTATATTGGCGGGATCCACCGCGAGCTCGGGACTCAGCGCTACCACGACCTCTACATCTGGTACTCACAGGTTGTTGCTCCTTATGCGGAGAAATACCGTGTTCTATACCAGGAGCACGTGGCCCAGCCGGTGCCGCCGCCGTGGTCCACCGCCCTTGTGCTCAAGAAGCCCTCTTTCACAACCACTACTCCGGGTCTTCTCAGTAGTCCACCTGCGCCTAGCGACCCGCCCAAGAGTACGTCCATAGAGGCGAAGCTGAGACGCCAGAATATCAGCATGTACACTTCAAGGCTGATGGAGTACGCGGCGAAGAGCAAGTTGTCGCAGCCGAGCTTTATATTCAAGGATAATGGATACCAAGGAACGAATATACAATGGACCGTGACTGTCAACATGGACGGGAGGGAAATAGCCACAGCTGTGGCGACAACAAAATTGGAGGCGAAGCATCTGGCGAGTAGAGAGGCATTGCTTTTCTTGAAGGCCCCGATGGGGCCGTTGCCGAGGACTAGGCCGGAGAGGAAGGCGCACATCAGGAAAATTAACGCTATGGTAATGGGATAGTGTGGTTGATTTTTGAACGATCTGGGTAGGGTGGGGTAGGGTATTGTGCTTTTTCTTATTAATTTGGGGGCTTGGGATGGGATTGAGATGTTTTTGTAAGTTTTTATTGGCGTGGATTTCCTGCCGCCTTGTTACCGGGATCTTCACCCATCTATTGTTGTGGAATTGGTTTTGTCTTTTTTTTTTTTGAGAAGCCTCGTGAACCAAGTCGTTATGGGAAGGGACTGGGTGAGTGGTTCACGAGGTTTGTCTTTTGTCTGGCTAGCTATGTAGTGTTGCTGTTCTTTCTTTCCTTCTTTGGCTTTTTTTTTCCCTTTCTGTCAGTCTGTCTGAAAAATGGTTTGGAAGTAGAATTATATTCTATTCCCAGACCCTTAATCTCGTGCTGGGCGTTTTTTTGGGGCGGGGGGCGTAAAGGTGTTAACGTTCACGGCGACGGTCCTTCTTCCTCTAACTACCACTACACTAACCAACCAAGGTGAGTGACGGCTCATGACTGCGATATTAATTGCGGTGGGTATTCTCAAAGGGGGGTCTTGGCTATATATATTGCAGGGAAGGTTAATTGGGTGGGTGGTGTGGGGTGCTCAGCTGACCATGGGAAAAGTTACAGGGGAGTTATGCGTCCGATGCTAGGTTAAAAGATTCCAGTTGCAGTTGTGCTCCCGATGATCTACATACCTGCCTGGGGGGGCGGTCGGCGGCGGCGGCGGCGGCGGTAAGAGAGTGATCATTGATAGTCTTGGCTTACAGCTTAGTCCGGCGGCATGCAAAACTCGACAGCTACCTACCTACCTACCAACCTCGATCGAGGATAAGTACGTTTCAGAGCCGGTAGGTCCGGGTGTGAGAGACTATCTACATACATGTATGTTTGGAGAGCTGGTGTAGTGTATTGTACCTAGAAAGAATGAATGAAAGTTTGGTTTTTTCCAGGCCGTCTTCCTGTGTTTGGCTGGCGGGGTTGAGTTGGGGTGTGTGTGTGTGTTTGGCAGCCCGGTTATGTGTAGTAACTTGGACTTGCGCATGTGGTCTCCCACCATATCGGCCTGCCTGCGTCAGTCTGGTCCACAGTCTCCCAGCCAGCTAGTGCCTACCCTAACCCCCCCGCCATGCATGGGGCGGGTGAATATCGTCCTTCGATAACCCGCGCCCACAGTGTATCTCCCACCCTACCCCCTTACTTTGACATCAGCAGATCCACCCTCCGCTGTAGATGCCCGATATTTCATGTCCCCACTCACCAGCTTTCCAGGACGTTTTACTCCACCCCGTCTTCCGGCTGGGAGCTGTGTTGCGTTACCAGTAATCCGTTTTGGGCCCGGGGAGGGAGCTGGCTGGAGCACTCATGATGGTAGCTGGGGGGGAACCCGCGTAGCTGCTGACTTGGTGTCGAAAGAAGAAGAAGCAGGAGGGTACATGTAAGTAGTTGATCACCGTATATATCTGGGGGCTAGCTGCTTGCCTGCCTAGTTATGGGCCGTAGGTAGGTAGGGAGTGGGCATGTAGCGCGGTTTGGATGGGGAGCGTTGGTCTATTGGGCTTGGGTAGTCGGTGGGTAGGCTTGAGGGTTGTGCATGTGGCTGGAGGGGGGGGTCTTTGTTGAGGTCGGGCGCAGCGTAATATCAGGAGGTTCGCACCCGGATAGCCCGGGAGGGGGGCGTTCCGGGCGTACTTGCGGCGTCGCTTTTGGGCGGCGGGCTGGGGGCTGGATATGGGGGTCTAACTACATGTACATGTGTGTAGGTCAGTTAGGTTCTACGAGTACATGTTTGAAAACACATCCCCGCCCCCCAAGATACTCGGTATTGTTTGTTCGGATCTTGGCAGGGGATCTTTGTTTGGATACTCTAAGCCTAGGCTTAATGGCTAGGCCGTCAATGTTCACGACGTCTGTGTACACTTAAGAGCACAAACAGTAGTCTTCTGCCCCATTCACATTCCGGGGGAGCCTGGCACTGGCTTTGCGATGGGAGGTTACAATTCGAGTCTGGATGGGCCGTGCTGTTTGTGTATGGGGCAGCAGGCAGGAGGGGCGGTAAGATGAGAGCTCTAGAACCGTAGAACGAGTCAAAGGGATCAATGGCGCTTCCTACCAGTTGGCTGTTTTCTTAGGGATGTGTGGATAAATTATAAAACCATACTCTATAAGCATTTGCAGATGTGTGAGATACGGCGCTGTGGTATGTACACTAGATGCTCAACCGATGGGGTGTGAACTATCGCATCTCGTTACAGATGGCCGCCCCCCAGTTCGTCGAATTTCTCCGGGGGCTCTCCAGGTGCGTAATTATTATGCTACCTTCCAAAAACATACGTGCTTGCCAATATGTATATGTACATGTAAGTACATGTATGTATGTAAGGGGGGATATGCCTGGGATGCCCTAACCCCACACTTCTTAGCACCCGCATGCATGGCGCACTTGAGCTTGTTTAAAGCCACAGCCGAACATTCCGGTCGAAGGCTTCTTTTCATGGCTAGGCAGTCTACATCTCCCTTATCCACATGATGGTAAACACACAGGGAGAAATTGTTTGCCTAGACACCATCTAGTTCATCGCCCCGCCCGTATTGGGCGTAAGAGTTCTCATGTACAGAAGATCAGTATCAACTACTAATCTAATCGACAAGTATGTCCGTACTCACTATTCCCATTGCTGTCATCAATGCGCGTTACACAAATGTTAGGCTATATGGGCATTAACCTGACACAGCAAAAAGGCTGAATGTACCGAATTGAGTGTTGACGTCCCCGGCATGCATGCAGCCCGGAACCCTGTGTTACGGGAGTCTTCCCGCCGGCGCAGCGGAGTCCAATGATCCACTTCACTCTTTGACTACATATATCTCAGAAATAGATTAATGCATAGGCCAAGACAAACGACAACCCAGGGACCGTCCGCTAAATGTTCTAATCAACTAATTACCCCAGGGCCCAGGGTCTCAAAAGGGAAACTTAGGAATGCTTAATGCTAAGATCAATAACACAGTGGATTTATTTCTCCGTCGCTCTATATCGGGGAGAGAATTGAATATTCGAGAAGGAGGCGAAGAAGGCCCGCTGCAGGGGTGGGCAGCGCACATCGATATTATATCCGCCTGGGGTATCTGGTCAGACTTTAGAACCGAGGCTTCTGCCTTGTGGATTTACCTGTCTTCATGGGTTTTTCGGAACTTCGAGTCGTGATTCCGGAATATCTTCAAGGAGTTCAGGTTGTTGGTGGATCATAGAGTAGACGTTACTACAGATGAGGCAGAGGATCAACAAAATCCCTGGTTATCCTACCAAAAAATACGGGGTAGACTAAATCTAATTCCCCGCAGCAGAATTCTCCTCGACAGTTCGACGGGCAATGAACTGTAACCGCGATTGAGTGGAGAAGAGGAGCTATAAATGCCATAGCATATCCTCCAAGAATTGAAGTTCCTCAACATCATCACACTCATTCTTCACGCTCCTTCACCATGAAGTTCCTCGCCGCCCTTAGCTCGCTCCTTCTTACCGGCGTACTCGCCGCGCCCACTGCCTCACCCGCTGCCTCTACTGACCTCGATAAGCGTGCCACTTTCACGTAATTCCACACGCAAACTGCTTGATATAATAGATACTAACGGGCTCTAGTGCCTTCTCGGGGACCAATGCATACTGGCTTCCTTTCCTCACCAGCGACACCGATGTTGACACAACTTTCGCAGCCATCAAGGCCGCTGGCTTGACCCATGTGCGCACATGGGCCTTCCAGGACTCAACCTCCTGCTCCGGAATCTACTTCCAGTGCTGGAGCGGCAGCACAGCCACCATCAACACCGGCAGCAACGGGCTAGCCCGCCTCGACGCCGTTGTAGCAGCGGCGGAGAAGTACGGCATCAAGTTGATCCTACCATTGGGTATTTCCCCCCCCCCTCTGCCGCAAACCACATTCTAACACCACCACCACCAGTCAACAACTGGGGCGACTACGGCGGCATGGACGTCTACGTCAACGCCCTCGCCAGCGGCTCCGGCCACTCCGCCTTCTACACCAACAGCGCCATCCAAACAGCCTACAAGAACTACGTCTCGACCGTCGTCAACCGGTACAAATCCTCGTCCGCCATCTTCTCCTGGCAGCTCGCCAACGAGCCCCGCTGCTCGGGCTGCGCCACCTCAGTCATCACCACCTGGGCCACCACCATGTCCGCCTACATCAAGTCCCTCGACTCCACGCACTACGTCTCCCTCGGCGACGAAGGCTTCTTCAACCGCGCCAACAGCGCCTCATACCCATACCAGGGCGGCGAAGGCATCGACTTCGAGGCCAACCTCAAGATCTCAACCCTCGACTACGGCACTGCGCATCTATACACCACCTCCTGGGGGCAGACCTACGACTGGGGCAACCAGTGGATCACGGACCATGGGACGGCCTGTGCGGCGGCCGGAAAGGCATGTGTGCTCGAGGAGTACGGCGTGCCGGTAAAGGGGGCCACAAGGACAACGTACTTCAACCAGTGGCACGCCAGCATCAAGTCCGGCGGCCTCTCGGACATGTTCTGGCAGTTTGGGCTGACCCTGTCTGGCGGACAGACGTCGGATGATACTGTAAGCTACCCCTTCATTTTTTTTCTTCTTGGAGAAGATAGTCTAGCTGGGGGACTGACTTGCGGTAAAATAGTACACCATCTTCACGACTGACGACAACTACCAAGAGCTCGTGGTCGACTGGGCTAATTCCCGCTAAATATACCGTGGGTTTCCTTAAAAGATGGGGGGGGGGAAGGCCCTGTGAAGGTTGGAGCGAGTTCTCCAGCCGTGTATGAGTAAGACATTTGAGGGAGATAGTTTTTTTTCTTTTTGTAAGATGATTAAAAAAAAGATTAGCTGCTGCTCCCAAATATATATAAGGCAGTAGCTACAAAATATAGATGTTATATCCTACTTTATGCGCTAGTATTTTACTAGACTCGGGCCAATTTAGAATCGGGCTGGACCAGTTGGAATCGGGTAATGATTGCGCAAGGGGTCAATGATTGATTCCACAATATTTCCTAGCTTAGCGGCCAAGCCTTATTTCCCCTCCATTCGGCGTTTTGATTACTCACGTATTAATTAAGTCCTGAGAATTCTTGGTAGAAACGGCCTCACAAAATTTCTCAGGACTTAATTAACGGGCGGGTATATGCACACATGAAATCAAGTAATTGTAATGTCATTAGAATTAACCATATAAAGTAAAATAACAAAGGAAAGGAAAGACATCCATCCGTCGATGCAATCATAACTAGTACAATCGTGTCGAGGCTAATTCGTAACCTACATGATATAACTGTACGTACCCCCATATCTCGTGCACAAAAACCTATACTCCTAAAACTCGCGCCCGCAAATCACCATATCCCAAATCCCTAGACTCCTACATCCACACCCCACATGCCCCTATCCATCGTATCCCCGCATTACATCCAAAAACGCTATAAAAAAACACCCAAAAACGCTATGAAAAATGAAAAAAAAAAAAAAAAAAAAAAAAGTAAAAGGAAAAGTAAGAGGAAGAGGAACGGGAGGGAATAATCTCAACCTCCCGCATGCAATAAAAGCACTTAGACAAAATGCGGCCAGTACCCACCATCCAAATCGCGCGGCGTAACATACGTCCTCCTCGGCACATGCCTCATACTGATAATCGCCTCCACCAGCAGGAACACCGTACACAGCAGATATACAAAGATCAGTATCCAGAAGACCTCAAACATAATCCTCTCCAGCCAGTACAGCGGCCACCGGATAATCCGCTGGATGGGCCCGCGTTTCTCCGTGATCGTCTTCTCCTCCCATTGCTTGAAGATGTCCTGACGACCGGCGTGGATGCGGGAAAAGACCTTGCTCCAGACGCTCTGGTTGAGGAACCGCGTCTCCCACATGGCGCGCAGGAACCGTTTGTCGTAGTTTGTGGTGGCGACAATGCAGGTGAAGATGACGGCGCTGACCACGATGGCAATACAGGCAGCGCGCCATAGCCAGGCTTCGATCTCTGTGGGGAAGCGGATTGACCAGGCGGGGATATGCATTGCGCCGTTAGAGGCAAGAAAGACTCCAATGACTACCATATCCCGAGCGCTCTTGCCCATGCCATCATCGTCGATTTCTTCCTCGACATCAGCGCGGTCGCCGCCGTCACCCTGTCCCTCTCCCTCGCTTGCGCCCATAACTCCACCGGCGGTGGCTCTACCCTTGCCTTTCTGGCGATAACCGCGATCTTTATTGCGCATAACAATGTATTCGCCAATATCGTATACAACTTTTAGCACCAGATTTGGAAGTCCTGAGCGGGCTTGTTCGGTGACAACGTACTCCCTTGAGAACTCCTCGTACTGGGAGGTTTCACGAATACCGGAAGATGTTGGCTCAAGTGGCGTACCAACAGCCCTAGGCAAAAGCAGTGTATTTCCCTCATCAATAGCCCTGGACCCATCCCAGTCGGGCTGGGTGTAATAATAGCATGGAGATTCTTCATCTGGTGCACGTCCCTCTGGGTATATTATGATTGGCAAAGGCTCAGCAATACTGAGAGGTTTCTGCCACCAGAAGAAGTAAAGTACGAACATACATAGGACTTGCGTCACGACGTGAACCTCAAGGATGGTGATTGGTAACCCGACGGATCCGCGGCGAATACACTGGTAGAGAAACCATGTGGCCTGACAGAGGACTATCGCTTTAGCCATAGCACTTGCCTTTCCTTTGTCGGTAATATATCGTCGATTGAAGGATGTGGGGCCGACCTGCCCGGTGCGAACATAATGCTCGAAGCCTAAAGGTGTCAAGACGGACTTGTAGCCCTTTCCTTCCTTCACAAGGAAACCCCCCATTAACACGAAGAATGCACCCTCCAATCCCAGGGAATCGGGCCTTTCTTTTGTGACTGGAAACCTCTCAAGCCAAACAGCATGAATTCTCCTTGCTTTGCGCCACTGACCGAAAGAACACAGCATCATGATCTCAGGGAAAATCAGAGAAAGCGCCATCCACGATAGATTATACTTTGTCTGAGCAACAGAATCTGAGTTGGCAAGAATATTTGGGTGTACCGAAATCCATAGACAAAGGAGGCAGGTCGCGACGGAGCTTAATATAAGGCCAATAGTACCACGTCCTTGTGGCTCTGGTTGGAACCCACCATCAGAGGCACCTAATGGAACTGTAGGTGAGGGTGAAGCGGGTGGGCATGTTGGAACAGTCCCACTTGGGGTATCACCAACTGTTGCACTTGGGCTGGCAGGACGAGGGCTAGCTGGGACCAGCAGAACATCTGTGATAGTTACAAAAGCGGTAATTCTGTCTGTGACTGTACTCCCCGGAACTGAAGTGCTTTCTGTAAGTGTTACGAAGCTTGTGATGGTTGCGCTTTCTGTTATAGTAACGATTGGGACACTATCAGTGACTGTGATGCTATCGGTAATCATGGTACTGTCCGTGATTGTATTTGTAACTACTGTACTCTCCGTCATCATCGTGCTATCGGTAAGCATCGTACTGTATAAGACTATTGTGCTGTCTGTAACTATTGTACTCTCCGTGGCTATGGTGCTATCGGTAACCATCGTACTGTATGTGATGAATGCACTGTCAGTGATCATTGTACTTTCAGTGACCATGGTACTATCCGTAATCATGGTACTATATGTTAGGAAAGTACTGTCTGTGACCACCATACTCTCGATAACTATTGTACTGCCTGTGATCATTGTGCTGTCTGTGACCACTGTGCTGTCTGTGATCATTGTGCTGTCTGTGAGCGTTATGCTGATGCTGTCCGTCACTGTGATACTATCTGTGATCATGGTGCTGTCCGTGACTACTGTACTATCTGTGAGCGTTACGCTGTCCGTAATTGTGATGCTATCTGTGATCACAGTGCTGTCGGTGATCATTGTGCTGTCGGTGATCATTGTGCTGTCGGTGAGCGTTATGCTGATGCTGTCCGTCACTGTGATACTATCTGTGATCATGGTGCTGTCCGTGATTAATGTACTATCTGTGATCACAGTGCTGTCGGTGATCACAGTGCTGTCGGTGATCATGGTGCTGTCGGTGATCATGGTGCTGTCGGTGATTGTGATGCTGTCGGTAATTGTGATGCTATCCGTAATCATTGTGCTATCGGTGACCATTGTGCTATCGGTAATCATTGTGTTGTCGGTGACCGTTGTACTATCCGTGACCATCGTACTATATGTGACCATGGTGCTATAGGTTACATAGACTCTAAAGATGTCTGTAATTTTATTTGTCACTGTGACCGTGACACTGTCTGTTTCTGTGACCACTGTTGTAAGGGTAATAAGAACTCTATCAGTAGCGGTGATAGTTGTGTCTTCCGTGACAGAAACGATATCGGTATTTGTTACATAACTACTGTAGACGTCTGTGGTACTTTCGGTCACCGCTGTGCTCTCCGTGCAAGTTTCAGTAACGATTGTGTCGCTATATGTAATAGTTACACTGTCTGTTGCCGTTATAATATCACTCACAGTGTTACTCGCAGTCTCCGTGAACGTGCTCTCTGGGGTTGTGATATCTTTGGGTGGCTCGTAGTATTCGCTTGTAGCCTCATAGGAATCCTTGGACTTTTCATGAATTGATGGGCTGCCCCATTCTTTGCCGCCATGCGAGGGCTCAATATCAGCCGCTGGAGGCTCCCCGCTCGGGGCTGGTTCTGTGATTATAGCTGGGATGCTCCCACTAGTAGGTGTAGTGTAGTCTTTATTGGGGGTATCAATGAAAACGCTCGTTATCGGGGCGCTGTCTGTGAACGCAATATCACTCGTTGAAGTGCAGTTCTCGCTCAAAAGGTCGCTTGCGGTCGTGAGGCTCTCAAATGGAAGTGGGAGGTCACTCGTTACGAAACTCTCGCTAAATGCATCATTTGTGACGCCATACTTCGAAACAGGCACAGATAGCACTGTGGTTACTGAGAATGTAAGATATGTAAACGTAAATAGTTTCTTAAACACAGAGCCTCGTAACATCTAAAGAGATGTCAATGTCAGATATTTGATTTCTTCCACTGGTAATCGGGACTCTCACACCTTCATGCTAGGCTGTGGGGATTGAGGCAACAGCCTCGGAATATGAGACTTCACAAAATCTATTCTGCACAGTACAAAGTTAAAATCATATCTCCTTTACTGAACTGATGGGTATATTCTCATACCACCAGAACCAGATCAAACGTTATCCAGAATCTGTGTCCCCACTTGCAATTGTATGTCGAAGAATCAACTCGAATCCACACACGTGCTATCTATAAAAGAAACAAAACTTATGTCAGTTTCATGGGGAATGAGTGATAATATGATGAACGTACCTCAGTCCCTCGATCTAGGCGCCAGTTGCTGTCCCTCAGCTTTCTCATAATTTCGCAGGAACGTCCAGCTCTTAAGGGACAGCAGCGCAGGAACAGCACTCAGCATACGAGTACCAGGTGTACTGCCATCCTGCAAGGTGCGGCTATTTCCTACCCAACCGGCACATCCGCCGCGAGGGTGTAGAGAGGATATGCCAGCAGCTCTTGCCCTTCTCCTTCCCGTGTGCCACACAACATTTTTTTTTATGACAGCTGAATTTGATATCGCAAAGTGGACCAATTACTACTGCTGAGATTCGAAATAATTCAAGCTTATCATCTACTTATGGATAGATGTCCTCCCCATCAAGTCAGTAAGGCAGCATGTAGGGCATTTGTGACTTATTGTCTGGATCAGACACCCTAGCTTTGATCTTACTTGATAACTGGCAGTCTGGGCTTAAGTCACACTAGATAGGCTAAGCGGAACATAATCTTTACTGTTTCGGCATAGTCAAAAACATCTTGATATCTATATGTACTCGCTCGATCAGAAAGTGCAACTGACGAATATGGGGAATATTTGTATGTGATGTTGTAAAAACACAACCCGCATTTCCTGGTTCTATACCCTATACGCGGGTACTGGCTCTGGACATTGAACTACATGTACGTAGTAACATCCATGTACCTACCCAGGCTACCCTGGTCCTGATTCCGAACATCGAACACAGGCACCCTGTTTTGTCAATGCCAAGCCAACTGCGCATCGTCAAGCATCATGCGCAGATTAACCAAGTCATTTTTGATCGCTATCTAGTCCCCTGCTATTGCTACATACCTAGAGGCTACCTGTCGGCACTTATTAAGATTTGGCTTAATTCGGTATTATCCCAATTCAAACTCCCCCGGAGAAGGCTTTCATTTTTTTGTGGCTGAGGATGGTGCATTGAATTTCGTGTTCCGGGTCCTGGTCTACGATAGGGCTTTCCTATATCACACAAAGCCATGATCTCCATCCTACATATATGCACGTGCTTCGTCCAAGAATACCCAATTCGCCGATCGACCTCTACTCCCATAATTGTACTAGCGCCTAGCCTAACTCTAATTCCTATACAAAAAAGGTTCCTCTTTACACACCCACCCCCTATGGCTTCTCACGCCCAAGTAGATTCTAGCCGTAATAGTACAAGGCTACCACTACCTACCAGCCCTGAATTAGCTAGAGGTTCCGAGACATCTAGGATGTCAAGCTTAGATTGGATGCCTATAACCACCACTGATTAGCTTAAGAGGTCTCAATAGCATGTCAATTCAGGGCGGAGTCACGATAATTTCGGATCCCATACCTATCTGTGGTCTTAAGTACTTTTTTTCCTTCTCTTTTCATTAACAGGCAGATTTCGTTGTTGGTAAGCCCCTCTTCCTGTTTGTGCTCCTAGGGATTTTTGTGTCTCATAGGTTTACATACTTGAGTTCTGCCGGTGTGCAAGGAGTTGGTTTGGTAAGCTTTGTTGTCCCTGCATAGTTTCTTCAAATATATTACCAAAGGAGATCGGGGCACAGAAAAGCAAAAAAAGAGGACAAGGGCTTAATGCGCCTGCAGCCGCATCACGTTACTCTAGTTTAGAGTCGTACCCAGGCAAAGATGAAATCTCGGGCAGAAGGTGGGGGTGAGGAAAAGCAACAGAACAAGTCCATGATAAAGAAAAAAACCAATGCTCAAGATTGGTTCAGAGAAATACACATACATCTAGCGAGCTTTTTTTGGTTCTTGTTTCTTCGTGCAAGTAATTGGCTGGTGCCGAACAGTCGTGAGGTAGAGAAGTAAGACTTGATGTCTCGGGAACCTATTAAGTAGATGGGAGATTTGACTTGGTGTGTGTGTGGGGGGGGGGGGGGGGGGGGACTTAATGGTGTTTGCTATTCGGCGACCATAATGGGATCGGCGTGCTTCCGTTGGCGCAAGCTCAATGATCCAGAGTAGAGTAGACGGCGGCCACGGGATTCGATGCTCTAGTATTTATGTGCCCCTAGAAAAGACTTTGTGAGTGGGTTGCACGATAATCTGACAGATGACAGGTGGAGCCACTAACATTGTCATAACATAGGTACATGTATATATACTTTGTATTTGTATCAGCCGCCCAACAATCCGTTGCTTTTACCTGATCTTGCGCAAGAAGGGGTTAAGGCATCAACAATGTAAGAGCGCGCATGCGCGCGTATACGTATGGAACACATCCCCGGGGCGGCTCTCCGAGACCACAGGCTAAGATGAGGAGTGATAGATACGATACGTATACCTTAATTCTGAAATTCTGTCTGATGTGTTGGTCAAGCTTCCATTGGGGTGACCTATCGTCACACCAGTGGAGTAACTGAGGGAAGGCACGCTGGCCTCTATCATTGAATTACCACCAAATTAGGGAATCTTAATGAGAACCACGGGCCAGGGGGTGCAGGCTTTATTAGAGCCAGACCGAGACGAGCTGAGATTCAGATCGAACTGTTTAGAATCTTCAATAGCAAAGAGTGAGTTAAAATGCTTAGAATACTCATCGATTGCAATGCCCAAGCATGAAACAAATTAAGATAGTGGACCATGGATAGGATCCCGTCTGGTAGAGCGGTACTCAAACCACTGTCACCCCCAAAACAGGCCCCAGTATACCCAGGCGTGAATTGTGAGATTACCTGTAGAGTAAGATGATTATACATATAAGAAGAGAGTAAGATGGCTAGTCATGAGGTTGTTGCTCCCGGTTCCATGGGAATCATCTTGGTCTGGTTCTGAAAGTCGTTCTCCATAGGCCAATCTTTCCACGCTACGACATGTAGGCTGTAGCGCATGTTTGGCCAAGATACTCTACATGTAGTTAGGCTAGTACTAATATGTATACATGTATCTAATATGCCAAGACCTCACCCGTGAGTGTCTATTCGAGTGACCTTGTATGATGTGGTTACGGAAGGGCTGGTGGGGCTCGTGCTCGTCTCAACTCCTCCCTAACCTTCCTAAGGAGCAACTACTCAATCAATCTCTTTATAAGCTATAGAGTCTATGGCGCAATGGCAATACCGGTTGATAGCCATTCTCCTTGTTTCGGCTTCGTTTCGGCAGTAAGGTCGATAGAGAATTTAGGAAGTAGTTTGCAGATAATGCTGGGAGGACATCAACAAGATCTGGCCCTTTTTGTGCCGCCTGCTGCAAAGGGCCTTGGTGCCTCGGACCAGTCTTGGGTGATTGTGTGAAGTATAAAGAAAATAAATAAGCCCTGGGTGGTAATAGTAAGGGATAGGATGTTAGGTCATTGAAGGTCCCTTGGGACTACTGCCCGGGTCGGCAGCAGTGCTTTCGAATAAAATCAGGGGAGCTTAAAGCAGTTTTTTTTTTGGACTTGACCCAAGTCCAATGCTGGGTGAATAGCTCATAGATAATCATGCTACGATAAAACAAAAAGGCGTGGCCGGTTCCCGTTAAAGTCACAATTCTTTGGAAACTTCATAGAATACTATGTCATAACTTTTAACAATCAACATGAGTACGTAAACAACCCCCCCCCCCCCTTCCCCCTCAATCTCACTGCAACCCAAAACACCAGACCTTATCACAACCCCGTCTCCGCATCAATAACCTTCAATCATCCCCGCGATTTTAAACCGCTCCCTTAGTAGGAGTATAACATCACACCCTCATCAGAACTTTCCCTAATTCTTTTATTTTCTCTCATCAATATGACCCTCAGAATCCACGCACATATCACGACTCCTGCCGAAAATGCCGCACTCGACGACATTGCCATTATGTACCTCGGTGCGCCGCTATCTGGCCAAAGGTATGGGCTATACACAAAACTGACATTTCCTAGTGTGTTCACAATCGCGATCGTGACGGCCTTCTTTTCTGGTGTCTGTCCTAGCACTTGTCCACACCATGACATAGTGATATTGTTGACACCGTACGTAGCCGCTGTGAAGATCATCATGGCTACATATCTAGCGGCGACATTGGTTGTGCTCATACTCAGAACGAAGCCGATGATGGCAATCACCTTCGAGATAGTGATATGCCATGTGCGCTCATTGTACTTACCAGAGCTCCAGCATACCAGAATGTTGGTGAAACATGCAAACAAATACGGAGGACATGTGAGGACAAGAGTGATTGTCGTGTTGAAGCCTAGGGTTTTGACGACACTCGGGAAGAAGTTCTTAAACCCGTTTGCTGTTAGATGGAAGTTGTACATGAGGCAGAAAACCCATGTGCGGTAGTCAAATATGGACTGTTTGAAGCCCTCCCAGGTACTGGAGCTGCCGGACTCTTCGGTTGTATCACGGATAATGCGGTCGTGGGCGAGTTGCCGCTCTGCGGGGTTGAGCCAACGCGTTGTAAGAGGCGTGTCTGGAAGGAGGTACATTGACACAAGTGCGACCCCGAAGGTGATGGCACCCGTGATGATAAATAGCCTAGGGAGTTGTCAAAAATGGCAGATTTTCTTGGCATGGGGCCGAGTCTTTACCATCTCCACCCTTCAAGACCGCTCTTTCCGTCCATGCCGGAGAAGATTCCAGCAGCAATCAAACCAGCAAAGGCATTGGACCCGATGTTTCCGGTATAGAAGATTGCCATTCTTGCGGCAACTTCCTTACGGGTATAGAAGCTGGTGAGAATGTACAACGCTCCGGGATAGTACTGTTATTTAATATTAGCTCAAGAGACTGACTTTTGAGTACGCAGACTTACGGGAGCTTCAGCAACACCCAAGAAGAATCGTAGGATCAGCATCCCATGATAATTCTTAACCAGTCCTGTCAGAGCAGAAATAATTGCCCAGACAGCCATGAAGCCTATCCGAATCTATGAGTATATTTCTACCTTACACATCGGATTTGTTGGCGACTTACCTCCCATGTAGATTGATGGGCGAGTGCGAGTAAGGATCATATTGGAGGGGACCTGGCCGGCAAGATAGCTGTTCGTTCGAGGTCAGTGAAAACGCTAGCTATTAGTAGGCGAAAGGGGGCTTACCCAACGAAGAGGATGGAGATACATGTTTGATACTCGCTGCCCTTCATTTTCAGATCTTCAGCGAGGCCGTCCAATTTGCCGTTTACAATTGCGTTTCGGTCCTGGGGATACTGTTATTTATCCTGCACAACGCAGCGTTGAGAATGGTTTTAAGCAGGAAACATACCAAAAAGTTCTAATAAGAGGGCTCATTAGTACCCTTCATGTTATTATCAGGCTGTTTCGAGAGGTCAACTTACCAAGAAATACATCAACCACAAAATCGGCTATTCAATCATCGCTCATTAGCTGAGATCTAGCACATGCCGGTTCACAAAACTCACTAAGATAGTCAAATCTAACTTCCTCACCAACGCAATCTCCGCTGGATCCGTTTTCATAATCGGGGCACCCGAGTAGTCCCTTTCCACAGGCGGCGTCTTTTCAATCTGCTCCATGCTTGCCGTCTCCTTCTCAATAGATGTTCTTGCAACAGTAGCAGCTTGCTGCGGTTCCATCTTGGCTCTTCCTTGGCTGAATATCTATATCGATCTATATAAAACAGACTCGATCTCTCGGCGCTGGTATATTGCTGGACTGGTAGAGCGGGAAAAACGTGTGGATTCCACTGGGAACTTTATCTACATACCAAGCTTCTGTGCCCCCTGAGCTTAAGCGAACAAGAAGCTGGGGGGTGTTAGCTTTGTGTGGGGTACCGTACTCTTGTGCCAATGGCATGCATGCCTGTGTGTGCAGCACAACGCCCCAATCTATTAGTATCCGAAAGACTTTTCCGCCCCGGCTATCTACGCTCGCAAGTAGCCGGATCGGATACTAGCCAGATGGAATGTTTCCGGCCTAAGTATAGCTACCCCGAGCAATATCAGCGGCGTCTGGCTATCTACAGAGGCACCAAGTTCTATATTGGAGGTAGGGTTGTAACAGTTAACCCTCAAGATGCCGTTCTTGCCATATATGCAGATCAAACGTAGATCTGCATTTACTTAAAGTTGCAGATTAGTTGTTGATAGCAAATACGTTATATATGGACGAGTAATCATTCCTACCTATTAGTAAACCCACGGCGGATAGAAAAACTGGCCGACACATAATGAGGTTACGCAAAAAGCACTATATGGGTATCTAGCTGGAATCCCGGTATAATGCTGTTGGGCCAAATCTGATTACTTTGTTCCTTTGAGTTTCGGAATTTCGGAATAACTAGAAATTACATTAAGAGTCCATTGTTATCGGTTCGATTGTCTGGGATGGTACAAACGAGGTCTACTTTTACCCTAGGGAGATGCCGAACTTTGTGGGCTGCGAACTATGAGACTATGTGATGGGCCGCAATGTTAGCCCCACGTCGCACTGATAATCCCAGGAGATTTTCACGGAACTATTAACGGCTTGGACAATAACCCTATTTCAATATCAAAAGTGACAGAGCTGCTGTAGTTGTTGAAACATGGAAGGTTCTAAATCCTTAAAACCTCAACTATACTAGCTATTATAAATGGATTAAGAAAGCACTTTAGTGTATAGCGTTTCCTACATAGCGAGCACGCAGAATACCTATCACAGAAGATCTCCATCACACAAAATCTGGCCACTAGACCCGTAGCCAAGGGATATTTGTAGGTGGGTGCTCGCCTCCTTGTGTGCTCGCTTCACAGAGGGCCGCTGTATTGTAGAATAGAGAGTTAAATAACAAGGTGATATAACTTCTTGGTAATGGATACATGTAGCTTGGCATTGGTACATGCATTTCGAGTGCGGGCTGATGACTGAGGTTGTGTGTGGATACAGTCTGATTGATTAATTGATACTTCGTGGATACAGTCTCATTTGATGCATATGGGCTCTATACATAACACCTACTAAACTCGTAAGGTCCATATATACAGTATATAAAATTGAATTAGCTAAGCTTTACGATCCGCACCACTTGGCACAATCGATGTGGATACATGCATATTTTGTTTTGAAAAAGGGCGACTGATACAGTACACTAGATTACAACGATTTCTCTACCCTGATCAACTCAGCAATCGTCTCCTCTACCGACGCCCAATCTCCTCCAATATCCTTTACACAACCCTTAATCGGCAGTCTTCCACCCTCCAAGTTCCCCATTCCTAAGACCCTTGACACACACTCCTTGATACCTACTACTGCCCATTTGACGCATACCAGCTCACTCGCTTTACTCACCAACCACTGGAGACTCCTCGCCTCCACTAGCGCCTCCTCCGTCATCGGGATTGTGGTGGCCAACTTGTATAGCCTCACGACAGTCTTCGGGAAGGTTGCCGCAAGCCCATCAATCACGCCAGCTCCACCAATCATGACCACAGGTAGAAGCTGCTGCCCCTGCCCGCTGTACAGCCGGAATGTGGCATGGTCAATCTTTGGGGAGAGGGCCACCTGCGCGTGATGCGAGATATTGCCGTGGGAGAACTTGGCACCAACGATATTGGGGTGCAGGGAGAGGCTCTCAAATGTCTCCATCGAGATTTCGATGTTATTTGAGACTCCAGGGTAGTGGTATCTACACGCCATACATAGTTAGGCCACTTGTTCAACACATGGAGAATAGAAAACGCCAAGGATACTAATCATACATCAATATCGGGATAGGCGATTCGTCTGCTATAGCCCTGTACCATGTCTCGACATTTGCCTGACTAACTTGACCCGCAAAATAACCCGGCGCAAGCACCAGGCCGTACTGAGCCCCAGCCGCCTCCGAATCCGCCAGAAGCTCAACAGTCTCTTTAATCGTCCCCGCCATCGTCCCGGCCATTAATGGATATTCAGAGAACCCATTTTGGTTTAGCGCTGCGCGTACACCACTGATCATCTCGCTGCGCTCGGCGCGAGATAGGTGTATGGCTTCACCGGTGGACCCGAGTAGGACGAGACCTGCGATGCCGTTGCGCGCGAGGTGAAGGGAGTGTGCAGCTTGCGTAGGGATGTCAAGGTCGCCAGAAGGGGTGAAGAAGGTTGGGACGGGGACCCAAACGCCAGGGGTGGGTATGGAAGGCATCTCCGTTTTTCTTGGAGGGGGGAGGAGACGAGTGAGATTTTGTGATTAAAGTGATTTGATTGCTTTCTTGCACTGGATGCTAACTAATGTCTACGGATACTTCTTAAGTAGCATATATACAACTATAATTTCTTTTCTTTGGGGTTGCTGATGAGGGAGTAGCCGTGCGGGTATCAAACACAGCCCGATTTTCCGAACCGGTTCTCGGCCGGTCGGGTATTTGCAAGTAGGTGTTCGTTAGGCTGCATTTCCAGTATGCGGGAGGCCCGAAAGAGGGGGCATACACACTCAGGTTCTATGTATGTCGGCGGTAAATTGGCTGGAGAACTTCCACTGGATAATTAATTTCTTCCTATGGCATTGCGCAATGAGCATCAACGACGTAATTGTTTCATCTCATGCGCTAATTATGCAACATAATCAGGGAATTGAGCCGTGAAAGTCCTTGCATGAGAATTGAAGTAGGTGTCTTTGGAGGGTTGGCTTTGCAAGGAATGGTCGCAGATCGATACCAGAGCCCAAGTACCTGGTGTTCGTAGTGCACAATCATAGGAAGGTCTGGGGGAGAGGGTCACTGGGTAAAGATTTTTGGAGGTACCAATTGCGTTTCAAAGGTAGATTCTGGGTAGGTTTCCCTGTGTGGAATTTATTGGGTATGTGTTTTGGGTCTTCTATACTCAGACTAGGTATGTACTGTTTTATTCCATAATCTATGTGTAGGACTAGACTTTTCTAACTACCATTCTCTAATGCTTCCGTCCTCACCTACGAATGAGCCACTTCTCCACGGCCTTCCTCTCCCACTCAATCTCCGCACCGCTTCCTCGTCCACCTCGATTCCCAACCCTGGCCGTTCGGACACCTTCACAAACCCTTCCGTCACCTCAAACACCTCTTTATTTTTCACGTAAGTACCTATATCTTCCTCTCCCGCTTCAGTATTATAATGAATACCGAGCGACATCTCTTGAATCACATGATTCTGCGTCGCCGCCGCAACCTGTAGACACGCCGCTAGCGCAATTGATCCTAAAGGGCAATGCGGCGCCAGCGCTACATCCCACGCCTCCGCCATCGCCGCAATCCTACGAATTTCCGAGATCCCCCCAACATGGCATATATCTGGCTGGAGGATATCGACGTAGCCTAAGAACGGCTTTACATCCCACCGGCTATACAGCCGCTCGCCCAGCGCGATTGGCGTTGTCGTTAGTCCCGCAAGTTCCTTGATCCCCTCAGGGTGCTCGGACAGAAGTGGCTCCTCGATGAACATGGGGCGGTGCGGTTCGAGCTGCTTGGCGAGCTGCTTGGCCATGGGCTTATGGAGGCGCCCATGGAAGTCAATGCCGGCGTCGATGCCGAGAGATTTTATAGTTTGGAGGCGGGCGACGGAGGAGTCGAGGGCGGAGGGGGAGTCGAGCCAGCCAACGTCGCCCGTGGCGTTCATTTTGATGGCACGGAAGCCTTGAGCCATGCGCGCTTCGCTGTAGAGGAATATTAATGATGCGGACAGATATCTGTAAGGTTGATGGTTCTTACGCTTGGAGTTTGACGTCGGAGGGCTTGTCGCCGCCGATCCAGGCGTAGACCTTAACCTTCTCGCGGACCTTACCGCCGAGCAGCTCATAGATTGGGATGTTGAGGCCTCGAGCTGCAAAAAAAGAAACAGGTCAGTCCTTCACTCATGCCCTCAAAAATCTAGTAGGCAGTTGGGGGGTTTACCTTTCAGGTCCCAGAGCGCAATATCAATTCCCGACAGTGCCGACTGGAACACCGGGCCCCCGCGGTAAAACCCAAGTCTCCAAACACTCTGCCATATCTTCTCAATCCCGCTATTCCCTCAATCAGCAATCTTACCCACTAATCTATAGCCCCGAAAGAGGAAGAGGAAAGAGTACGTACTTTGCCTCACACCCCACAAGCCTCTCCTTTAGCTCTTCCAGCGCGCCCTCAACAGCCTCAGTATGCCCCTCCAGCGACGCCTCACCCCACCCGTAGCCGCCGTTATCGGCCGTGATCTTGACATACAGCCAGCGCGGCGGCACGCGGAAGTACTCGATGGTCGTAATTTTGGGCATTGTATGCTTCTGTTTCTCCTTCTGCTGGTTATACTGAAGTTAATTACAGAGGTGTGTGTCTATGTTATTCCACGATGTGCAATTGTATTTAATGCCATTTTTCCGTGGGGGAGTGGGGGAGTGGGGGAGTGGGGGTGTTTTTCCGGCGTCAGGGCCGAGACCGGGCCCGGGTATGTACCGTACGGCTGTGAAGGGCGGATATGCAGGCAGCAGGCTTCCCCGCGTTTTGGGGGAGGGGGGGGGGGCGAGATGTCCGGTGCAGGGAGGAGGGGTGTCTCTTATTTTGCTTACATACATGTGGTTGGGGAGGGTTTTTTGTTAATTAGTAGAGACACGTTTTGGGGATAGCGTTGGTGGTGCTTGGCGTGTTACTAATATTTAAACCGGGCTTAGCGGAAGTCGGAATGGATTGATCGGGTCCTATAGCACGGATTACATATATGCTGTGGTGAGCCGTGCTTTATAATCTATTGCTAACATCAGAAAGTGGAAAACCTATATTATATGTTGCGATTACTTCTGAGTGGGTTTAGCTAGAAGAGATATGGTCTTACACCACCGGTATATCTACGTGTAGAATATAAATATATGACTATAGTATCAAGTGGAGTGCGTTGTATGTATACAACGCAATCAATATATATGAGTGCCGCAATACCTAGTTCGAATATCAACCCTCACGGGAACGTACAAATGCAAATAGGGCCGGTGCGTAGCATCATTAAGTGAGACATTTATATATGTATATCCTGGAATACAGGTAATTGACGGATGTGACTGGACGGACAGAAATAGACTAAAAGGGCGGGGTTGGACTACATTAGACGGATAATGGACTTAAGGGCTTTTGACCTTAGGCTAGTCTACAGATAACCAGAGCTACCGAAGGGGTTTGGTAGAATCCTTTGTGATAACCGCTCATCATTTGGTGATCTAAATAGCTACATACTAGTTGCGGAAGTACAAAAAGATATACTGGCCCGGACGTACTCTATGTGACTAACATTTGCAATCTCGGGTTTGGGGTTTATATACAGTGGCCTATTTTATGCATCCACCCTACACCCCGTACGTCCCCTCCATCCACTCCGGTCTAAAAGTTAGACGGACTGGCTTGGCCGGGCCTTAATCAAAGCATTAAACTGTGTTTGGTTGGCTGTAGCGGGACGGCGTACCACAACAGTCTTATCGTAACTGGGCTGATTCAAGCTTTCCGATGGGCTGGCCCCATGGCCAGTAGCCCATATAAGATTCAAGTACGTCAATATCCCAAGTATTAGACGATACAGACCCACCTCTCACTAGACAAAAACGAGTCCTCTCTTCTCCCCCCCTCCCCCCTCCCCCTCTTCAAGCAACGATGTACAGGCCCTAGCTAGCCTCTCCTTGACTCAAGTTAAGACTTGCCCTCAGCTAGGAAATCATGTGTGATCTCCCCCGCTAAAAGTCTATTTTGATTCTCATCCACGCCAAACCTCGGCCCAGGCCCGGCATTCCTAGCCCTCTAGCCCGCGTACTAAATTGCTGGCCCAGCTCAGCCTATTTAGAGCCCGGGATGCTATGTGGGTTAGATAACATTGGTTCTGAACTCGCTGCTATACTTCATAGTTACCGATTAGGGGGAACGGATAAAAAGCACACTGCTTAAATACTATGCAAAACGCCACACCACTAGTGTGGTTCATGGGCCGAGCCTCGTCCTTCAGCGAGCCTGAGCCGGCTTGGGCCGGCTTCTCTCGGGCTCGAGCTTAGGCTTGAGCCTTAACTACATGTGTTTAGCTAGGCCCCAAGAGCCATGAAATAGGCGAAAAAGGCAGTTTTACCTACCTTAATGCTCAACTAAATAGTTTACTCGGCCCTCTTAGAGTATTCTACAATGTCGAAATTAAGCCTCTATCTCCCGTTTTACTAAGTTAGGTAAGAGGATAGCCTGTTTTTTGATCATTGACCACCGACTCGAGCTAGTTTGCGAGCCTGCCCCAAAGCTCGAGCCCTACGAGCATCTGACTCCTATGCTCCGAGCTAGCCCGAGTCTATAGGTCGTCTCGACTCGAGCTGGCTCATGGACCACACTACACAGCACGGGCCAGCTAGCCCATACAACCCTCAGTCTACGGCTACTGGAAGATCTGGACGGATTTGTGAGTTTATCCCACCCAGAACCCGCTCACCAATTGCAATGCTCCCGGTTTTAACTATATACGGATGGGTACCGAGAGCAGGCCATTTGTTCCTAGGCAGTGCTAATAAGCTAGCCGGTAGGTATAAATCTCCACCTCGATCTAGGGGCATCAGGTTTCGATATGGACTGCTGCTGAGTGTGGCCTGCAAGCACGAGATATTTCCGGCATTTCTTCACCCAGAAGCTATTAAGGGATAATAACGTGTAACTCCCGGCAAGCTTGTTAAATGTATTTTAATTCAAAATGTACAGTTGAAAAACTGGGGGTCGAGCTGGTTTAATTTGATAGGTGACTGGCCCCATGGGACGCATCAGAATTCTGACTGCTTAGTTGTCCTACTAGTCGGGCTATCTGTATCTTATTTAGTCGATGATAATATCGGGGCTGGTTGGGTGCTCTGCGCTTTTCCTATGGCTAGGACTCTAGCTCTGCCGCCTGGGATTAAAGCGAGGGTATACTTAGGCATTTAGTAAAAGGTCGTGAAAACTGGGGTTGTAAAGGGGGTAGTTTTCACGACCTTTTGCTAAACGCCTAGGTACGCGTACGAATTATATAAAGTACGTACTTCGATTACTAGTTGTAACGGATTGGACTTACGAGCAGACCGGGCGGCGGGTAGTGGGTTAGAGGACGAGCTAGTAGCTAGATTTTAACATTAATCTAGCACCTTTTCTCATACCTATTTATAATTCTGACCACTTCTTACCTCGTCTGTCATGGCGTCGGGAGCCTTGATTCTAGCAGGATTTGACAGTGCCCGGCCGGGCTACCTCGAGGGCTAATTTAAGGCCGAGGATGATATCGTGGTACGTACGTTAAACAAGTTTTGATGCGTTGCCAAGGAGATCGATCTTTCCACAAATGGGGGGCTCATAAACTACAACGACACAAACAAAAGTATCGTGGCGTGGCCTAGTGGTAATACACTGGGCTTCGTCATATGACCACGACAGGTTCAAACCCTGGTGGGAGCAGTGATGAGAAAGCCCAACATGGTAGCGACGCTCTTGAGGGATGAATACTTCTTCACATAAGTCTTTTGTTGCCGGCTTTTTTATCATTTAACCGCGAGTTATGGCAACAGTGGTAGACAAATCCTCTCTCCACGGTACGTGGTTGCGGGGCGCAAAAGGATGTAATCTAGTACATAGTAGATGTTGGGAAAGGGGGCTTCTACCTGTATGATTTCTGGATAGTGAGAAGATGAAAAGGGGTCCCCTATCTGTTGCCTTATGTATCTTACTGTCATTTTAAGGGCCGTCCCCTTCTCCTTTATTAAGCTGGTCCTGAACCACAAATAGAAAAAAAATAACAATAGATATAAACGCTTATTATACCATAAGAGTATTAGTTTTATAAATGATTAGGTAGACTATAGCGAGAAGTAGGGCACGGGGAAGAATATCCACAGTCGACAATCGTATAAAAATCCAAGAGAGGCCTTTCTCCTTGTCAGTTCGTGGCCTTTGTACTACATCCCAGATGATGTTGTAAGTCAAGACTCTAGAAAGCATGAAGACTACATGTACATGTACATATATATCTCTACACCTCCCAGTACGCCCCCTTTAATGGGCTCTTTGTACTCCGCAGAGGGGCCGCAGTACTGAAAGAGAGACGTATGGGCCGCTAGTACTAGCACTATAGCTAGTGCACTATAGCTACACCTGAGTAAAGATACCCACTTTGAAAGATTTTCATATATATACCGTTTTCTGTTCGTCTATATAACTACCAAGAAATAAAACTGTGTACCGTTTCTATCTATCTACCCTTAGGCACTTTAATTAGTATAAAAGGCTCAAATGTCCCCTCCGTACTCTAGGCGAAGTGGGTGTTCCAGATACCATGCATACCCCCATACCTCCCCCATGACGTCCCTAGCTAGCAACGTCTACATCATATCGGAGCGAAGTCCGTAGCACACACATTGGGTGCACTGCCAGTAGCGTTACAGCTCGCTTATAGAACCTCCCGAGAATGATAAGGCCTCTTTCTTGGGATGTTTAGTATTTCTGCTGATCAGCTTGATCGATATACATGATACGGAAAATACCGCGCTATATAGCTGGAGCGACCAGTACATGTACCTTATGTACTTATGTGCGGAAGATTGAAAAGGGCCAGCTGCATACAACCTACCAAGTGAACATTACAAGGGCGACGACTTAGAGGTGATATATTGGGGTTTTGGTAGATAAACGAACCGTAAATTATGTAGATGAAGTTGTATATATATCAAGCAGTGCAAGCACCGTTGCACATGATATAAGTTATTGGGCCACTAGAGTACGTAGACGTGTGGGGAAATCGGGGACAATAGAAAATAGTAATCAGTTATATCCATTTGTTTATCATCACGGCGTGTCACTCGATATAATACATATGTTAACTCTTACTACCTAGATTCCGCTAGGTCGTTTCCAACTACCACCACACTTGCCACACCTTTCGAGACACGTACAACATTCTTAGAGTTACCCACTTACCCTGACCTGTGCCATCCCACCCCACTCATCCTCAACTTAGGTTTCCTTTTTCAAAGCGCAAGATTCACCCGCTCCCGGGGATAAAGGGATAGGCACCGATCGCTAAACACAGGAACAAACCTGAGAACACAAGAACGCACAGGCTTCTAGAACCACCACATAAGAATACCGGACTTAATTTGGTGAATTAGCCCCGAACAGGCAGACTCGCTACTAGGAACATCCACGATAACCATCATCATCGATATCAGTCACCCATCGCCATCTTCCAAACGGCAGGTCCCCTAACTATGAACCCCTTGGATTTACTTGGCTTGGGATATGGTTGGGAACTAGGACATGCGCACGGGGTGTCTCGGTATTGCACATTTGCTTACTCCAAGGTCTTCAATCTCGGGAAACTTTGCCATAATGTCTGGAATCCAGACTAGGTACGCCTATGAGCCGTGTACAAGAAAATATAACAGGCCATTATTCCTAATCCGAGGGAGGCTCGGAGACATCCAGACGATTACGACAATAAATGCTCCAACTGCATATTATACACGGACCAGTCTGAGGGTCCTGACTGGCAAATTTTGTTACCAAAACTAGTCGACGTAATTTTTTCTCCGTAGGACAAGCATAAACCCAAAAAATGACGGCTTCGCCTGAGAGCTGAAACAAAATCTTAAGGAAGCCTTGGCACAGGCATCAGGGACGACGACAAGCACTGCCTTGTAACCTCTGTTTCGAGCACTGACGAACATCACAACGAGAGGGATCTGTTGATCTGTCCTGGAAGTATATACCACTGGTATCACAAACTATTTTCGCTTGTCCTGGTTATCGGATTCCTACTAATGAGGTAGTGGTGTCTTTATGGATCTCTGATCAGTTTGTGCTAGATGCCTACTTTAAGCACCAAAGCCCTTATACTTACGTGGGCTCGAAAAAGCTTACGTAGAGCATACTTCTGGAATATATTCATAATAATTAAATAACTCAAATCGCTAGTTCTCCAGGGGGTACTATGGTTTGAGTGGTGGCAGGTACTCTAATGCGCCAAAATACCTGTCTCATCCCCTATGTTAAAATAGTAAGCAGGCGTTCTGTAAGCCACTTTAAGGGAAAGAGAAATTTCGTCGAGAACGCTGACTGAACCATGAGACCACATAAAACACATTCACAAACCTAAATCTTGCATAATAACCACGGGGAAGAATTTAAGACATAGATAAAACCACCGAGAGACAATGATAGAGGCGCAGGGTATGATTGCTTGCTAGCATTCTAGGCCGAGAGAAAATGAAAGAATGTTAGAATGGGTGATTCTGGCTATTAGCCAAATACCCGTGTCGCCGAGGTATGTGTATTTAGCGGGAAAAGCACATCTGAAAAACATCACCAATGATATCTTTCCTGACCATTAGCTTAGTCTGCTCGGTTTCTTGGCCATGAGAAAATCCAGAATTATGATTATTTTTTTTTGCACCCCTGAACTCATGGTTTCCGAGACTGCAGAAGACCCCGCCTAGTGGTTAGTGAGTTCGTTAGGTTTGTGTAACGCTGTTCCTCGGTTGACCGGCTCACGTGTCGCTTCCCGCGATGCCGGGACTCGCGTGGGTATGGCGAAGCTTCCTTGGGAATGATGAGCAATTGATCGTTGAGGAAGGACATCAATTAAAATGTGACAGAATCAGCTCAATCTGGTAATACTTATATTCATACCTGGGCAGTAAAAATGATACGACTATGGAGAAGTCTTATCGCGAATTAAGGGTCATCATGTCCCCTATTACCAATGTTCTCCCTTTCCCCCCTCTTCAACTTGTAGCTGGTCAATGCTCTTTCACCAACCAATAAAGTTGAGCCGGTGTTAACTCAGATTCTTGATGCAGGTATGGGTATATCTTAAGATGAATATATGTAGAGTAATACCGTTAATACTCTAATTAGAGAGCCAGCTATTAAATGGGACGGTTTCATGGGATTCTCCAGGGATAAAGCCGGTACTCGCGCAAAGTTAATTGAGGTATTAGAAACAAGAGAGAAAAATTGTGCCACAACCGAGGCACCACCCCAATTTTTCCCTTCTTTTCCCCGCGTATGCCAGCTGTATGCACAGTTGAGTTGGGAGGCGAGAGACATCTCGCTTCTCGAAGGTAGAGTAAGTCAAGATCTAAAACAGAGGGGGGATATTCCTGTGCTCTAGAGTAGATACATACATACGATTTCTTTCAAACGCATCTACAGTCGTCCGTCCTCCGATGTAACGAATGCCACTATACCGAATATTTGCTGTATCAAACCACTTGGGCCGGCTTCTTTTCTTTTTCAGCAAAGAATTTAGTCTGCTATACTGAATAATCTGCTGTACCGAACGAAAAATAGCCCAATATGCACGTTCGTTATAGCGGAGGGCGATGGTATCTATCATACATGTAGTAAGATGACCCAAGGTCTGAAAGAAGAAAGCGATCTGATCGCCATCATTCCAGGTACAAGTAGGGCGGATTGTTGCACATGGCAAATACAGATGATTTTGATTATACCCGGGAACTTAGATTAGGCAAATAGTTTGAGAGTATTCTAGACTACATTTAGATGTTTTAGGTACGAGTATACGTAGTTTTTTTCCAATTCCAGACATTCCCTTTTGGCTCCCGATCCCGTGCATATTGAGATACTAGTAGTTACGTTACTTGTCAATTGTTTCCCTGGAAACTTTACCCATACTTACCAGTTGCGACTTCCTGGCCCGCAATAGTTCCCACAGGGTGGGACAGCACAGGATGTGATGGGTAAGAAGCTGATATCTGGGATGGGATGGATGGGATGGATGGGATGGATGGGATGGATGGCACCACACCCATCCACTCACCTACATTACATACATGTACCTACATCATGTATGTAACCACCTCTAGCGCACGCATTAACGTAAAATAAGTGTGAGGGGGGGGGGGCAACAACTTGTATAAAGAGTAGAATTACAATTTAACATATATATATTCGAATCCGCAGCCCAATCGGTACAGCTAGCTGGTAGTATAACTTTGGTATATGTAGAGTAGCTCGCTCACCAGGACCACCGCCAATTCAACCTGCGATATATCCTCAGCTTTAATTTGCACCTCCTCCGGCCCCTCCCCTCCGGATCCTCGCCCCACCGCCCAGCTCCCCCGATAATGTGCTACTACTACAAACCTTCCTCTTCATTCTTCTTCTCTTCTTCTTTCTAGATATCTGGTTGTCGCTCTTTTGCCGCTTCTGTGCTGAGGGGGATTGATCGGCGCCGCGCTATATATACGCTAAACTTGACGTGCTACCACTATTACTTTACTTCTATTACTACTACCACCGCTACTACTAAACTAATAGGGTATATATATCAGAAGGCTGAGGGGAAAGAAGATAAAGGCTTAAGAAGGGCCGGTCGGTGGGTGAAGAAGAAGAAAAAGCAGAAAGAGGAGGCCGTGGTGGGATAGAAAAAAAAAGGTTTAATGGCGAATAGTACGACGTCGTACCCGACTCCAAACTATGTCAACCCAGAAACAAGAGTGCCTGAGCTGCTGGGTGTGCAGATTGGGTTGACGGTGGTGGCATTTGTGATTGTGGTGGCGAGAGTGTACACCCGAACGAGAATTATGCATTTCTGGGGGATGGATGATTTGGCGATTTCGGTGGGGATGGTAAGTTTTATTTTTTTATACTTTTCCCCTCTATTTATGGATTAGCTGGCTAACCAATGGGGCGTGATATGCAGCTATTTGCGGTGGTTGAGACAACATTGGGGTGTATGGGTATGTGAAGTCTCAGTGGATTTAGTATGCGTGAGAACGTAAAGGGCTAAGAAATGATATCTTTGCAGCTACACGATACGGAACAGGACTTCACTTGTGGGATGTCCCACCAGACCTATCATTGGCACCCTCCCTGAAGGTAAGAACCAAAACACATGTCAAGTATCCGTCCGAAACATTTCTTCCTCGAGAAATCAATGTTTCATTTCGTTTCAGGAGCCGTTTAAACCAAAATACTAATTAAACAATGGCGCGGAAATCCAGATGTCGTTCGTTGTACAAATCCTATACATGCCCATCCTGCTCTTGACGAAGCTCTCTATCCTCCTCTTTTACCGCCGTCTCTCGCCGAATCCGCAATACATGCGGACCGTAAAGATAGTGATCGTGATCTCGATCGCCTTCGGCGTTGCCGTGACGTTCGGCGATATCTTCCAGTGCCGCCCCGTCTCCTTCGTCTACGACACCTCAATCCCAGACGGAAAGTGCTTTGACCAGATGGGATTCTTCAAGAGTACGGCGGTCATAAACATCATCAACGACTTTGTTGTGTTTGCGCTGCCACTGCCGACGCTGTGGAGGCTGAAGCTTCCGCTGGCGCAGAAGCTGGCGTTAGCGTTCATTTTGGGGCTGGGGGCATTGTGAGTATTTTCCCTGGCTCGGGACGGCGGGTGTTTGGGTGGTGTGAGTCGACTGAGGTTTGCTAATATGGATTGATGTTGATGTGCAGTGTATGTGTCGCGAGTTGTATCCGCCTTAGTCTTTTGTTCCGCCTTTCCCAGACAATTGATGTGACTTGTAAGGCCTTGCCCACCCAATTTTCTTATTAGCTGCCACATATTGTTATTATTACTTCAATTACTAAACCCCCTCTTCTCCGCCTCAGGGAATGCCGTCGATCTCTCAAATTGGTCCTGCATCGAGTACAACATCGGCATTATCTGTGCATCACTCCCGGCGCTCAAACCCCTGATGAGCCTGCTGCTTCCGTCCGTCTTCGGGCGGTCAAAGGCGGGAAGCAGCGGTATCAGCGGTATCAGCGGCGGGGCAAAGAAGTCGGGAAACATGTATGCGCTGGGATCCGTCAGCGGCGGGGCAAGCGGCAAGGCCAGCAGCGAGCCGCAGTACGGCCATGGTATCGCAATACCGTACCGCAAGTCCGACGAGGAGAACTTACACCACCATGGCCGTGGACATGAACATACGACGAATGACAGCGAGAGCGAGGAGCACATCATCAATTACGGCCCGGACGGAATCACGAAGACTATGGATATCACGGTGGATGTTGAGGAGCGTGGGGAGAGTGTCTCGACGATACAGAGTGGGCGTCGGGTGTAATTTGCTGCCAACGCCTGGCAGATATATATATATTGCGCTGGGAATTTGGTTTCTGTCCCCGCAATCCTTGAGCAAGAGCTCATTACGATATAGAAAACCTCCCCTTTAGGTCTGAAGGAAGATATATTGGGTGATCTCTTTTTCATGTAAATACGAATAATTTACTTTGTTGACAATTCTCCTGGGGGGTTGACCATGCTTGAAGCGGTGGGTCGCTCCATTATGTATGCAAGTCAAATAGATGTGTCATTGGCTCCAACGGCGCCGTATGGACGTCTAGTAAGTGCTCTCTAGAACACTAGCTAGAGGCTGTTTGATAGACAGCTAGTGACAGCCTCAACCGACAGTGGCTGGAATAGCGTGACATTGATACCATGCTTGTTAATAGAAACCTCCATGATGGCATGATTCCACTCCCGTAGCCCGACTACCGTCACGGATGCCAGTCGGCAAAAGCTACCGTAATGAATAAAAGGCCTCGATCGTGAAGGGCGAGAAGAGATTCCAGTGGCGCCAAAGGGCCCTGGATTAATTTCGATGCTCACCGCGCTCAATCATAGATCCTTGATTGGTACGTATGTACGTAGCAGCGGTTTTCTGGACAATAGCTTACATACATACTGTTTTTGCGGTTTGTACGTATTTTTCGAGACATTTCTGTGGGCCTGACGTGACGCCCCCTTCCTTCCCCCTCTCTTGCTGGTCACAACGAGCACATACCTGCCCACACCCATTGCTAAGATTGAGGCACCAGGATCACTGCCTCCTGCTACTCTATATGTAAAAAGTGAGAATCCCAACCTGAAAGAATTTCGGATCCACCGAAAAAGCCACCGCGTAGCTTAGAGCGTATATAGCCAGCCAGCTATTTGCTAGTGTCGTTTCCATGCATATAAACGACCTGAGACATCTTCCCCCCCGCAGGGTCCGAGAGCGGGCTTAGCATCGCTATTGGGAATGCCATATTGGACTTAGTAGACTCGCGGTGGTGAAGGGTGTCCTACACATACATACATACTCTCCCTTGCCCTTTAATAATAATCTAACCATGGTATCTAGGTATGTAGGCACTCTATCGTATCAATAGCGGGCTAGGGCAACAAATATGGTGTAGGGTACTGTAGTTGGTTGTGCAGTTGTGACTTATCATTTGTTTGCCCGTACTAGAGCTGTTTATAGTACTAACGTACCAAGCTGTCATTGCCCCACCTTCTCGGAACTCGGAATGTTACATACTGTATCTACCTGCCGCACTCTGTGGACTGCACGCAGTACCGGCATACATACATACACATTGGACGAACGAGCGCCACCAGGGCCCAAGCCATCGGGACGAATAAAGCCGGTGGCGCCTCCTACTATTTACTTATGGAGGGAGTACCGTACCTACAGTAATTATAACCATATATCGCTTGTGAATGGGATAGATGTAGAGTTAAGAGGTCTCGTCGGTCGGCCCCTATACCTAATGTACGTACTCACACCCTCTTGGGGAGAAGCTGAAAAAGTAAAATGAAAGCTGTTCGGAAGGAACATCCCGTCAATTAAGTGGAACCCTGGTTATAGGCTGCTGTAGTGTATGTTCAGGTGAAATATTAAGGTACATACATCTCAAAGAGTGGAGTCTGCATGCAGGCAGGGCGGGGGTGTGGCTACATGTACTCACATATTTGTTTTGGTAGGTAATCTTTTGGGGCAGGCCGGGGGGGGGTTGATTCCTTGGAAGATATATGTAACCACTCACCCAGAGTACATACAGCAACGTTGCTGTATATTTACTTTGTAGTAAAGTATTGCAGCCCTAGAATACCCACCGTGATCAAGAGACATAGTTATATGTACTGAACCTACCTGCACCAGCCTCCTCGACCGTGTTATCGAGAGCACGCGGATATGCGCGCATTCAGTGGAGATCTCCAAAGACCAGGCCCTAAATGTTCTCATCTACCAACAACAGCTAATTCCAGATTCCAAACAACGGGTTCCGGGACATCTGAATCTTCCGTACCATTATTGCAGAGAGGCCTTTCCAGGTAGAGCAGAACATTACGCATGCCAGAACGCCACAAATAAAACAATTTGGGGATGGGGTCGTACCATAATGTGACGCTTATGGCGTCTACATAGTAGAGGCCCCGTTCACAATGGTGTGTAGGAAAAATACATGTATGCAGCCAATACAGCCCCTGTTAATCGAAATTAAAAGTGTACTTGAGCATTAGCAGATGGAGTATTACCAGGGGGGACCATACCATCTACTCGTTACCGGTGTGGTAGCAACTAGATTCACGACAAGGGGTGTGGGCAGGCGTACCTACATTAGTACATGTAGGTATACTAGGGTGGATACCACCCGGTCAGTACTACTCTGCTCTTAGACTGCAGTACTACCATCTATACCCTCGCCGCCTCTCCTCTCTGTCTGAGCTTCTCTTGAGAATATTATCTTTCACCTTTGGCCACAGGCAGTACGACTTAGGGCTCGGAGCAAATCCGGCAGTAGATGTGGCGGTCGCAAGGTCGGCATTCACTACCCCTGCTCCTCCGCTCCCTCTCCACGTGGGAAATATGCGTGGCCTTGTAGAACCAGTATATATTCTTTGAGATCTTCCACATTGATGAGAGCTCCCTCATCCACTGCAAACCGGCTCAATCACTTGCAACGGACATTTAGATTCCAACTTTATTTCTCTCGTTATTTAGTCCATAATGGTTCTTATCCGTGTCGGCACACCGCTGCTCTTCGGTGCCATTGCTGCATTTTTTGATATAACCTCTGCAGCGGCCGTTCAGAAGCCTCGTTCAACTACCTCATGCAAAATCTCCCCACAGGATGCGGCCTGGCCTTCGGACTCTGATTGGGCGGCCTTGAATACCACTATTTCGGGCCGGTTGATCAAAGTTGTGCCATTGGCTTCCGTATGTTACGAGTCTGAGCCTGATTATGATGCGGAGAAATGCACATACGTTACTGATAACTGGATGTCCGCTTCTCTGCATGTCGCTGGTAAGCGAATAATTCCCGATTGAGTAAATACTACTATTAGGGGGGAGAGATTGATTAATATATCATCTTAGATCCGGCTTCAATTATGGCACCACTCTTCTCAAATAACACTTGTCTACCAACAGCAGATCCTAGTGCTAGCTGTACCCAAGGATTTTACCCAAGCTACGCTATTAATGTAGGATAACGCCATTCGTTCTTGAATCTTGTTACTAACTCACCTTTTTAGGTAACCGATTACACCGATGTCCAAGCCGGTATCAACTTTGCCCGTAAGAACAACATCAGACTTGTAGTTAAAAATACCGGTCACGATTTCCTGGGCAAGAGTACCGCACGTGGTGCCCTTTCTCTCTGGACCCATAACCTCAAAGATGTAACATTCTACGACTCATACTCCGAGCCCCTTCTCGGATACAGGGGAACTGCGGCCAAGGTCGGCGCCGGTATCGAAGTTCAGGAAGCCTACGCCAAGGGCAACGCTAAGGGTGTTATGTTTGTTGGTGGTGAGCAGAAGACTGTCGGCTTTATCGGTGGATACATTCAAGGCGGTGGTCACTCCCCTCTCTCCTCAAAGTACGGTATGGCTGCAGACCAGGTCCTTGCTATGGAGGTTGTCACTGCAGACGGTGTTTACAGGAAGGTTGGACCGCTCACAAACCCTGACCTTTTCTGGGCTCTCCGCGGTGGTGGTGGTGGAACCTTCGCTGTTGTCATTAGCATGACCGTGAGAACATGGAAAGATATCCCGGTGACCACTCTGCCATTGACCTTCAACTCCTCGAACTACGAAAACTTCTGGAAGGCCATGACCGCATTCCACGAGGTCCTTCCAAACCTAGCCGATAACGGGATTTACACCTACTACATGACTTCCAACACTTCCCTCAGCTGCATCCCCATCTTTGCTCCCGATATGACTGTCAGCGAGGTCAACGGCCTTCTCTCGGACTTCTACGCCACCCTCGAGAGCCTTGGAGTGACCTACAACGCGACTGCCACCCAGTACAAGGGTTTCTACGATGCTTGGTACTACTCATTCGGACCAGAGCCTGCCGGTCTCCAGTCCGGAACCATCTCCCGTCTCGTCCCCAGGAAGGTTCTTGAGAAGAACACCGAGGGTGTTATGGGGTACCTCCAGGACCTTACCAACTCCGGGCTCACTGCGGTCGGCTTCAGCATTCAGCCCGAGTACAAGGCCGGCGCTTTGATGTCTCTCAACGCCGTCAACCCTGCATGGAGGCAGAATGGGCTCCATGTCATCTCTGGATACATTGTTCCCGTCGGTTCCACACCAGAAGAGGTTGAAGCCCTCCGTGACTACTGGGTCACCGAGCACCTTTCCAAGATCCAGGAAATCACCCCCGGCGCCGGTGCCTACCTCTCTGAGGCCGCTTACAACGAGCCTAACTTCCAGCAGTCGTTCTACGGGTCCCACTACCCCGGGCTCTATGTTGTCAAGAAGCTCCGTGATCCCAACTCGGTATTTTATGCACATACCGGTGTTGGCAGTGAAGACTGGGTAGAGAGTGATGGAGTTCTGTGCGAGGCTTAGAATGTTCCCGTTGATTATAAATATAGACATGTAGTTGTATATTGTATCCATAGTGTTAGTAATATTTAATATTGGTGGTTTGAGAGGCAGGACATACCTTTGCGAGTGATATTTCATGCAAATATATGCTGAGCCACACTCAAACGTTTTGGTGTGGCCTGAGCGCACATGCACTCGGGCAATTCTGAGACACATTTAAACTTGCGCAGCCGAACTTTAACTCAAACATCCCGGGCTCCAATAACCTGTCTGCCTTACATTATCCATACGGATCTTGACCCGAGGACAGTTTGAACTAGCTGAGCTAGAGATTTGGTTCGCTGGATAAGGCAGAAACAGATGATTGGTGATGTGTGGGTATAAACTACCTTTGTTTTGCGGGTAGGTTGTATATACATGTAGTCGTCTATCTTGCTCTCAAAACCAAGTGACATCTTCCCTCACACACACACACACCCATTATCGTCAAAACGAGTTTCCTCACAGCCAAGAATGATGACCATGCCGTCACCACCCTCGACCCACCACCGCGGATCAAGCAACCATCATTACCCAATAGAGAACGACCATCTTCCTGAAGGTGGATCAGGCGGAGGCTTGGTATCACCGCCAAGGTCCGCCAAGCTACATACCGAGCCCCAGTATCACGTGGTTCGGCGGTGTGTGTGGGATATAAACTGGAGCAAGGCTGTCGTCATTATATTGTAGTACTACTACTTGAGCTTGACTGCTCTCACAGCAATAATTACCAAACTACATAGCTACCACGTACCTCAGAACGAGAATGAGTGATATCCCGCGACACATGAGGGTGGATCCGTTGGACGCCGGCCGAGACAACAGCGAAATAGAGGCGCCGCCGTCTTATCAGGAGGTGGAGGCGGAGGAGGCGGCGGCGGCGGCAGCGGGTACTCTAGGGCAGCCTACCAGTCGCCAAAAACCACAACCCCCAAGTTCCTCCTCTTTGCCCGAATCGCACCGGCAGTACCACCAGCACTACAGGTCTCTCTTTTCCGCGCCAGCCCCCCCATCTAACGCCCAGCACTACTCGTCTCTCCTCCCGCCCGTAACCTCGGCCGCCGAGCTATCGCCCGGAATCCCCCCAAACTACGATGTGGTGACGTCGAGCATCCCCGACCGGTTTAGGTGCCGCCGTCTCCTACCGCAGGGCGAGAGGGACATCGATAAAGAACGGGCGAGGATCCAGGCCGAGAAGGGGCGCAGGAGATGGGGCAGGGCCAGGAGCCCGCCGAAGCCGGAGGGGGTGCCGCTGGAGGAGGTGTGCGATCGGTTTGGAAATAGGAGGAGGGAGATCAGGCCGCCAAGTACGAGGGATATGGTGCTGAATCCGCCGAGTATCAGGAGGGCGTTGAGTAACGTGAGGATGTGAGTATGGAGCTGTCCGTTTGTGTTTCTGGGGAGGTGCTAACCGGGTGGATAGCTCGTATCAGGGTGCCTCGGGGGCTGGAGTTTGATGGCGTTCCTGGACATGGTCAGTTATGGGGTTTGGGGGAGTAAAGGTTGTTTTCTTGTTTTTTTGTCTTGGTGTTTTTTTGTTTATTTCCGCCCATGTATCCTTTGTATTTAAGTATTGGGCACCGCCGCCCAAAGAAGTCATAACTGGATCCAAGAATAACATCGTGGAGCCCATATATATATATGGGTTTACTGTTGTTTGCTGCCCTCATATAATATAATAGGGACCGCTACTTTATAATTATATGGAGATCAATTATTTGATAAGAGATAAGATCCACTGGGAAGTCATTTTATTTAGGAATGAGTCATAAAAAGATCGTACTTTATAAGGAGCAACAAGCTTTTTCGATCGCCATCGGTATCTCAGTGGCACAACGGTTTATTTCTTGGATTACAAGCATACCCTCAAAACGCTCAAACGTTCAAATCCCTTCACCCTCTTAAACACCCTCCCCCCCCCCTTCTCCCCCCAACTTACACCTCTTAACATGTCTGCAGCTTCCTCATCCAGCACTACCGGGAGAAGACCCCTATACATTACAACCAAAGCTGGACATGATATAAATCTCGATAACTTCCCCAAGCTCGAGGGGGAATGCAACTATTACCTTTGGGCAAGAACATGGAGGCGGATACTTAATATCACGGGTACGTGGGGAGTTGTGAATGGCGACATCAAGCAGCCCTTTGACGAAGAATCGGAACGTATCAACGCACAGGCCCACACCATCCTAACGTATGCTGTCGCTGAGGATATACTACCGACAGTAGTCTTCGCCGACAGTGCAAGCGCTGCATGGAAGGCACTCAAAGACCTCTACGAGTGCAAGCTACCCATCACTACCCTCCTTGGCACAGTACTAGACACGAGGATGGAAGACGACGGTTCCATCCCGGACCATTTACAGGCCTTCCACAACAACTGGACAAGGCTTGCACATAAATGCCAGTCCGCTGATGGCAACCTTGCAAAGGCCCTCAAATCCGCCACAGCCTCGGATGAAGTCAAGGGTGCATTCCTCCTCGCCTCTCTGCCAAAGTCGATGAGCTCCGTCGTCAGTATCATCCAGGACGTTACATACGAAGACGCCCGGGAGCAGCTCCTCAGTGACATGGCCCAGAAGGAATGCTCGTGGTGCAAGAAGCGGAGGTTGGCTTATAGAGGGCACTATTACACCGAGTGTAGGAAGCTGAAGGCAAAGAAAAAGGAAAAGATGGAGAGACAGTCTCGAGGGCTGTGAAGGAGGGAGACTGTTTGGGGAGCCGTTAACGGCCATGTATGTATAGTATATAGAGGATCAGTTACTTAAATTATCGTAGGATTTCAGGGTTATGTAGTCTGTTGCTCCTGTAAGTTGTAGGTGGCGGCAAACTTTGGTACGCCAGTAATAGGGAATACTTATATACTCTTGATAATAAGATGTGTACACCGTTCGCTCTAAATATACCAACAATGAATTTAAAAAAAAAAAAAAAAAAAAGGCCCCCTTGCTTTCTTTACAAACATTCTATTATGACAGAAGATATAGTTGGAAGATTATAAATGCCGATACTATAGAGGTCCTCGATGATGGAATATACATGTATCTCAGGGATATAATCAGTATTATACACATGTAGTTTCTCCCTCTTCACCCGACCCGACCTCCAACTGCCCTACACGATACCTAGCCATGTCAAGAGATGAGTCACTTAAAGTTACACCATCAAACGCCAAGACCCTGTTTAGGAGAACACAGCACGTGCCCATTTACAATACACTCATATCGGAACATGAGTCATCAACAGCCTGGTACCCCTTGATCCAAACCGAGTGAGAAGCCGTGAAGACGTGTCGCGGAACCCCCAAGAACCGTCTATTCTATCCCGAAAAAATCGTAGGGCCCCAATGTGAGAAATATGTCCGCAATGAAGCACTCCCCCTTGTATATCCGGTCGGCCAGTTGCGCGGGATAGTCGTTGCCAAGGAAGTAAGTAGAGCGAGTGATTTCTCGTGACCCATGAGCATGCGCACGCATGCCTTTGCAGCAAACATAGTAGTAGTACTAAGACGAGACACATAATTGGAAAAAACAAGAAACCAAGGTGATACAATAAGGTAGCCAGCCATGATCGAGACCGTATATATGTATACCTGCATCCAACGACTCCGGATCCTCGAACTCACTCAAATTACCAAAACCCAGCATAAAGAATCCAAAAAAAAAGACTGGTAATGGAGCCGGCAAAAAATATCAAAGTGCACATAATAAAATAAAACAAAACCTCGCGTTAACAACGAAGGCGTTTATTCGTATATCTATCTATACTGACTACCTCCCTCTACGCTATAGCTACAATAAAAATAAAAATAAATAAACAAAAAAATAAAACAAAGAAGTGAAGCAAAGGGGAAAAGAAGGGGGAAAACCAATGACTTACCAGATATCCTTCCCGCCCCAAATCCGCGGCCTCCATAACTACGAAAGAAGAACCCGGATACGGAGTCATCGAGAAGGTCGACCCTAGTGTTCAGACTCTGCCATTAATCCCACGGGCCCGCTCCCTCCTGTTCTTAATACCCTCATTATAAAATGGCAAACATTGACACTGTGAGGGCATGCTCGAGCTCCATCGTCATCTCACCACGCTCACCTTCTCTTGTCTCCACTACTAATTTCCTTCCCATTGAGGAGGTCTGTATTAGGAAAAAGAGACAAGAAGAAGGCAACCGTAGAGACGACAGTATGCCTGAATCCCCAATCACCATCTCACCCCGCTCATCTTCTCTTGTCTCCACTGCTAATCTGCTTCCATTGAAGAGGAGACAGACTCAGAGCGGAAACAAGAAGAAGGCAACCGTAGAGACAACGAGTATGTCCGAACCCCCATAATCATCTCACCCGCTCACCTTCTCTTGTCTCCACTACTAATATCCCTCACTGCAGGAGGAGATTAGTGGTGGAAACAAGAAGAAGGCAACCGTAGAGACGACAGTATGCCTGAATCCCCATCATCATCTCACCCCGCTTACCTTCTCTTGTCTCCACTGCTAATCTCCTTCCCATTGAAGTGGAAGAGGCCAGGGTGGGAGACAAGAAGAAGGCAACCGTAGAGATGATGAGTATGCCCGAACCCCCAACCATCATCTCACCCCGCTTACCTTCTCTTGTCTCCACCGCTAATCTGCTTCCCATTGAAGAGGCAGAGGTTAGGAAAGGAGACAAGAAGAAGGCAACCGTAGAGACGACAGTATGCCCGAACCCCCATCATCATCTCACCTCGCTCACCCTCTCTTGTCTCCACTCCTAATTCCCTTCTCATGGAAAATAGGTACCAGGAAGGGAGACAAGAAGAAGGCAACCGTAGAGACGATGACGAGGGTATTGAGCGGTGCCCACCCATCACTCAACGAACAGGCAACCAAAGGGACGGAACTGTGCTCAACCCAACTGTACTCGAGTCCATTCATCACAATCTCACATCGCGCACCTTGACTCGTCCTGCATACCAGACAGAGTCGGCTCCAAGAGCCTCCTCAGGGAAGTGGCAGGACGAGAAAAGACAACCGAGAGGACGGTGAGAGGAATGGACGGCGCACCACCACTTTCACTCCATGATTTGATCATTCACATCTGCCTCTTCTTGCCTTAGCACATCGGCTCAAATGAAACCAAAGGCAAAGGCAAGGCAAGGAACAGAAGAGATGATCAAGGAGGAAGTGGTGGATTACCTGCTCGTGCTACCCAACAATTATGAACACCCCACATCCAACTAGTTCCCTATCTCTTTACCAGTGTCCCCTCTAGCAAGAGAAGGGTCTTGGGTAGAAATAAGGAACCAGAAGGATTTGTCAAGGGGTGATAGCTTTCTTACTCGTACTCGTACTCCCGTTCAATCATGGTAGATGCGTCCCTTTTTGTGTCCCACTTCAAGAGGCAAGACACGAGGAGAACAGCAAGATTGGTGGCAGACAGAGAGGTGAGTTCTGGGGGTGGGTATATAGAAATAAAGAAAAGGGAGGAGAGAGGCGAGTTCTGGGGGTGGGTATATGGGAATAAAGAAAAGGGAGGTGAGAGGTGAGTTCCGGGTGGGTATATGGGAATAAAGAAAGGGGGGAGAGAGGTGAGTTCTGGGGGTGGGAATATGGGAGTAAGGGGGGGAGAGGTGAGTTCTGGGGGTGGGAATATGGGAATAAAGAGAAGGGAGGAGAGAGGTGAGTTCTGGGGGTGGGAATATGGGAGTAAGGGGGGGAGAGGTGAGTTCTGGGGGTGGGAATATGGGAATAAAGAGAATGGAGGTGAGAGGTGAGTTCTGGGGGTGGGTATATGGGAATAAAGAGAAGGGGGAGAGAGAAAAAGATCTTCAGGCAAGAGAGAAAAAAGTATGCGTTGGAGGAGGAGGTCGAGAGAGTGTGTGACGAAGGGAAGGATATCTTGTGGAAGAAAAGTGGGAGAAGGGAGAGAGGTGAAAGAATGGGAGGATATCTTGTGGGAGAAAAGTGGGAGAAGGGAGAGAGGTGAAAGCAGGGAAGGAAGTACAGGGGAGAGAAGAAACGAAGTGGGTGAAGGTGACAGAAACTTCTTCTTGGCCCCAAGTTCGTTGTGCGTCAAGCTGGCAAAACGGACTGCAGGCGGTAGGGTTGAATAGAGAAGTGCCCTGGAAACAGATGTCTCTCGACTCGCTTTTCTTGCCCTACTTACCAAGCCCATCCGCTCTCCCACGCATAACTGCAACCCAGGAGGGGTTCCAAATAGAAGCCAACACCATAATCCCACATTGAGCCTGCGACATGTAGTTTACCCCCCCTCAGTGACCATGAACTGTGATCTTGAATAAACGCACTGCTGCAACCGTATATCGTGAGCTAGGTAGTAGTTTCATGCCACTACCCTACCACACCCCAACCTCCCGCCCTGAGGTCTGTTTGTCTGCATGCTCCATGATGAATCACAAAGGCAGGCAGCAACCACAAGCCCCAGTGACCCCTAAAATTCACTCTGGAGCCCCAACCTATGGAAAAATTAAGCAGCGACACCATCGGTCACTCGGGCATAATCGATCACTCGTGCATTTTTCCGGGGTCCTGTGGGGGTAATTAGTCGACGAAAAAAGACATGTAGATAGAGTTCTTCCTTTCCTTGCTTCTCTCACCACGTATTGGAGTTGAAGAACTGGGCCACCAGAGCCTCTTGTGGCCCGAAAATTTGCAGCCAAGACCGTTTAATATCGCTAGCTGCAAGTCCAATCGCTTACGCGATTGTGCAGTTAGCCGCGGGCCAGGCGGCTTTGCCCCACACTGAAAGAAAAATTTGCCCCACACTGAAAGAAAAATTTGCACCAAACCACCGAGATACACAACCGCCCGCTACCGACCCGAAACAAGACAAGATAAGCATTTATAGGTAAGCGGGACTATATCGCCTACCCATAGAGCCGTCTTTTTGCGTCCATTTCTTCGGTTGGAAAATAGCCGACCGCCTCTGAGAAGGAGTAATGGGGGAAGGTCTTCATCGATCAATGCGCGGCGGCGGAGATTTATCTCCTGGTTCATTACTTATCCCCCATGTGCCATGCTGTATATAGTATACTCAAGTAGCTACATAGCTGCCCTAAATTGAGCTGCCCTAAATTGGCTGCCCAGATACACACAGTGCGGGTGTTGGCGGGGTACTTGACTGATATTCCGCGAAGCACTAAAATAGCCGCGGTACCCGCCCGGCCCACGGAAAATCCCAAACCTGCTACATGTCCCGCGACACAACCGGTCACTCGTCCATAGTCCATCACTCGGGGGGTCAGGGAGTAATTAACTAGGCAGAAAACAGGGGCCCGTAGATGGAGCTTTCTTCCTCTTGTGTATAGATATCTGTGGCTGGGGCAGGGGGAGTCTGTGTCTGTGAAGGCTGTTTATTTAGCCCGAGAGCTTATTACCACTGTAGCCCGATTACCCTGATAAAAGGTACCATTATAGGTCCCGAAGAGTGGTGCAGCGGCTTGGGGCCATGGGTCTTAGTAGATTCGGCCTTGTTTTCTTTTATTTAGGTGCATGTGTGACCGGTGAATAATCCTTTATACCCTCCTTACTACCCAAGTATTGTTCCTTCATCAAGGTCAAGATTAGGACGCATATCGTGGACCGAATCAACCGTGGGTGGTGAAATTGGGTCGTTAAAACTCTTTCCAGCACCCTGGGTACAGGGAAAGTTTTCGCAGCATTTTGTGGGTGGCTGTAAGCCCTGAGACTGCCCCACGAAAAAAAAAAATTTGCACCGAACCACCCCACCCCACCCCATCCCCCATCCCCCATCACACACAAATCCCCACCATACCAACAACCACATCAAACCGAAAAAAAAACCTTCTCCTTTTCACCCAACAAAATGTCAGGCTTCATAGATGACTACCGCGACCTGTCCGCGGCCGCCGCACGCTTCGCCAAAGACTGCCAATACTTCACGGAAGCAATCGAGAAAGATAGCGAGGACATGAACGCCCGTCAAAAGCTTGCAAAGACATTTGTCACCTTCCTCACTAACGCCACAACGATCCCCGCCGAAATGATTATTAGCCTCCAGTCCTACCTTGACCCCAAACATGGCATTGATCCGACTAGGCAGCCGCCGGGTTCAGGTTCTGTAGCTGCAGAGAGTGGTAAGAAACCCCCCCCACTAGCCTCGCCAAAAGTGTTCCAACTAGTCGAAAAGAGATGACAAGAGACTAATCAAAAGAAATGAAAAGACCCGGATGAAGTGGCCCTAGCTATGTTAGACTCAGCTCCTATTTGTCAGGCAAGAAGCCGTAGGCCTCTCCCTCTGTCTCCAGAATTAATTTTCCCGTATACTAACTAACCCTTCCCTAGGTAAATGTATATTCATCGCCGATGGGGGAAGATTAACTGTGACCGATATTCTCCGTATAATCTACGGCGGGCATCTAGAAGTGATTAAGAGGACCCCAATGGCCACCCCGGAGCATTGGAGCGGATATTTGGTTTCGTTCTCCTCTAGGGCGGCGGCAGAAGCATTCATGGCCTGGACCACCACGAGTAGTTTCAGGGCTACGATTCTCGCCGAGCATCTCTTCGTAAAGTACGAGTGGGCACCCCACGACTTGCACCTTGGTGACCAGACACTCCATGCTGCCTCCATGGTCGGTGCTAGGTGTTCGGTTAGAATTTTGAATTTTCCAGCCTCTCTAACCGGGCACACCCTTGCTGAAAGAATCAAGGGTATCTTTAGAGCCAATGGTGGGGGTTTTGATATATACCTCTTCGCCCTTGACGAGTTTAAGGGCCAGTTTAACATTGTTACTGAGCACATCACCGGGGCAATGGCATTAAAGTTATGGTTTGACAAAGGGTTCCTCGGACCGGGGCTCCAAAACTCCGAAATGGTATACATCAGGGACCCTAATGAGCACCTTGAAATCCCCCAAATTGCTGAAGGTGAGTCCAAAAAAACCCCCAATTTAATAATAGCCGGAGGAGAAACTGATTATAAACTCCCAAGATCCGGGAGCAACCACCGAAGCGCAAGTGGGCTACGAGAGAGGCGGAGCGGCTCAAAACCTCCCCTCTAACCCTGCACCGCGCGAAAGACCGTCGAGATACCGCTACAACCGGCAGCGTAGACCACAAATTACCACCCCAGCGGTTAGCACAGGCGCAGCTCCAGCAACCGGGCGCTCCGCTCAAGGAGCTGGATCTCAGTTGAACGAGTCAGCCGATAAGCACCCGAACGCCCCACACCACTTCGCAGGCCCAGCAGGACATCAGCACTACCAGCCCCAGTACGGGCCACAGGTTCCCCCTGAACCTACCCCAGCGGCCATCACACGCGAAACTCCAGCAACCGGGCACCCCGCTCAAGCAGCTGTATCTCGGGATAGGGTAATCTATAGGCGCCCAAAGCGCCTCGCACGTCCAGTGCGGCCAGGCAAATGATCAACTTGCCATGACCCAGCTAGAAAGAGAAGACGGAAACATTGTCAAGGATGAAAGTAATGGCGGAGGCGATGGAAAAGACGGCAAGAGGGTTGGTGAAAAAGACGAAAAAAATGGTGAAAAAGACGAAAAAATGGCGAGAAAGACGAAAAAATGGTGAGAAAGACGAAAAAATGGCGAGAAAGACGAAAAAATGGCGAGAAAGACGAAAAAATGGCGAGAAAGACGAAAAAAATGGCGAGAAAGACGAAAAAATGGCGAGAAAGTGGTCTTTGGGGAGTCGGAGGATGAAAACAGTGGGAGACGGGCGCCTCAGCTACAACGACTACGCGGAGGAATATGAAGATCTCTTGTGTTAAGATCGATGAACGTACCTGTATAATTACTTTGTTAGCAGGTGCTTTAAGTCTGTAGAGTGTCAAAATTAACGCATGCACTGATATGGTTGGCGAGTGTTGATGAGGTTTGATGCTTGAGTGAGAGAGAGAGTGAGAGTGAGAGTGAGAGTGTGACGGTGTGCGATGTCGTCAGTACTTTTAAGCTTTCGGAAGATGCCGAAAAGGCCTATCTGCGACTAGCGTAGTTTTCACTAGTAACACTACACAATTCCTTTGTTCATGCATGTGTAGTTGAACTGTAGGACTTTGTGAGTATTTGACTGTACCGGTGCCCACACTGGCGACATGAACTCCCCTTTACTCACTGGGAATTAAGGTCTGAGTGTTTGCGGGTGGGAAATGATGGGTTTACGGGTTTGTGTTTGTGTACCTACACACATACAACAACGTGGATAGGTGCGCTATACAACCATCAGAATAGGATCGCTGCATGTGGGCTCTTCTTTATTGTTTGGATATATCACACAGGGGCCACGGGTACGCAGAGACCAGAAGGGTAATTATGCCCGTGGCCGTAGAGCGTTCAAGCACCGACCATCGACGCCAGCTGGGTAATTCAGTATATGTGGCCGACAGATCTACAGAATAGAGAACACCGTCCCTCTTTTCCCACGTTGGGTTAATTTGCCCCGGTAGGGAATATCTAGGAGAAGGAGTTTCTTTTGTAGGTCTACAGGACACCCCTCTCTTGATATTTATTGCCGGGTTACGAGGACTGTGGTTCAGGTGGGAGGACGTACGGTGCATGGGTTCTCACTCGGCTCATATACATGATAATACATCTACCATATACATCTACTATCAGCGAAGAGAATATCGATTGATTGGCCCAAGAGATGTGAATATTAATATAATATATATGATTAAAGACTCCCCGTGCAGATCCTCCACACAATCTAAAATAAATACCTCGGTAGCCGAGCAAGTTCGAGTTCTTCAGCCGCAAGCAACCTCGGCCACCACGAGCAATCACAACCACATACAAAACTCGACCCCCCCCCCCCCCACTATCCTCCCACCAGCACACCCACAATGGCCGGCCCCATTCGCCACCCCATCGACCTCCGCTCCCTCGAGACCTACCTCTCCTCCCACGCGCCGCAGATCAAGACCCCCCTCACCGCGCAGCAGTTCGGCTACGGCCAGTCAAACCCAACCTACCTCCTCACCTCCACGCCCGACGCCGCACAGTACGTGCTCCGCAAGAAGCCGCCCGGCCAGCTCCTCAGCAAGACAGCGCACCAGGTCGAGCGCGAGTACAAGGTCCTCAATGCCCTCTCGGCCACCGGATGCGGCCTCCCAGCGCCAAAAGTGTACTGCCTGTGCGAGGACGCGGGGGTCCTCGGGAGTGCCTTCTACGTATTTAGACCCCCCCCCCCCGTAGGTGCAGACTTGAGATGGCTAATGTGTGGTGGGTAGATAATGGAGTACCTTGACGGGCGGATATTCGACGACCCGTCGCTCCCCGGCGTGACCCCCGAGGCGCGGTCGGCAATGTGGCGGAGCGCCATCACGACGCTGGCGAAGCTGCACGCGGTCGACCCGGCGGCGAGCGAGGCGCTGCGGAGCTTCGGGCGGCCAAACGGCTTCTACGGCCGCCAGATCAAGACGCTGTCGACGATTGAGGCGGCACAGGGCACGACGAGGGATGTCAAGACGGGGAAGGAGGTGGGGAGGGTGCCGAGGTTCGAGGAAATGGTTTGTCTCTTTTCCTCCCATGTGTGTGGAGGGGGTTCTTGTGGGGTGGGTAGGGTGGGCTAATGATAGTGGGAGGGACACAGATGAAGTTCTTCAGCACCACGCAGCCAGCGGACCGCAGCGCTGTTATCCACGGCGACTACAAGATCGACAACCTCGTCTTCCACCCGACCGAGCCCCACGTCATCGGCATCCTCGACTGGGAACTCTCGACAATCGGCCACCCGCTCAGCGACCTCGGTCCGTCCCCCCTTCCACCCCTCTCTCCCACTCCCAATCACTAACCCACACGTATAGCAAACCTCCTCCTCCCCTGGCAGCTGCTCCTCCCCGAAGCCGCCGGCGTCAGCGTCATGAGCGGCGACATCGCGCGCTTCCGCCCCGGCGCGACGCCCGGGCTGCCGACGCGCGACGAGGTCATAGCGTGGTATGCCAGCGCCTCGGGGTGGAGCGTCAAGCGCAGCGAGATGCTGTGGGGCGATGCCTTCGGGTTCGTCAGGAACGCAATCATCATGCAGGGCATTGGCGCGAGGGTGGCTAGGGGCCAGGCGAGCAGTGCGAAGGCGGAGGGGTATGGCGGGAGGGTGCCGGCGTTTGCGGCTTGTGCGTGGAGGTGAGTTGTTCTTCCGGTTTTGGGGTATGGGTGCGGTGCTAATGCGTGGCGGGACAGGTGTATCCAGATGAGCGAGGAGGAGCGGGCAAAGGAGGGGGTGGGGGCGAAACTGTAGCTTCTTCTTCTTTTTCCTCTTCTTTTTCCTCTTCTTGCCTTGGGGTTGGGCTATTTCCCTCCCCCCTTTTTTTTTTTGTTTATTTCCTTGTTTACGATAGTGGGTTAATATATATGATTCCTCTAGTCCTTCCACGCTCGTAAATAATTGAATTCTATCTTAATATGGCACTATGTATGGAGCTACGAGCTAATAACCCCCAGGTAGCTTTACTGCGCGTGCTGGTTCTAGCCCTGGACATGCGGGCGGCACAGGATGGGACGGGTCGGGGGCAGGTAGGCCCTTGCGGGACGTCTCAAGGGTCAATGATCGGTAGTCATGATTCATGAACGAGTCCCACAGCACCGCTAAGAGGGGAAATACTTTAGACCCTTTCCCGTACGAGTCCTTCGGGTCTTGACACATGTTCTGAAGACCCTAGAGGGTATCTTGGGACGATATGGGACATTCACTGTATCACACTTGCTACCAAGAAAAACATATAAATACCCAAAAATACATACACCGCACCTACGCCGCCGCCTTCGCCCTCCTCTGCCCCTCAGCCCACTCCCTCGCAGCGCGCGCCACAGCCTCCTCCCCCCTCTCACCAAACACATCGACCCCCCACCTCACCGGATAATTCATCCTCCCCTCCGCGCCCCTCTCGAGGGCCGTCACAGCCTCGAACGCCTGCAGCGGGAGCACAAACTCCACAAAGTTACTCTGGATGCGCGCGGGGGTGACGCTCTTCGGGAGCACCACGGTCCCGCGCTGCACAGCCCAGTTGATGAGGATCTGCGCGGGGTCGCGCGCCAGCCCCCGCGCCAGCTCCACCACCAGCGCGTCGTCGACGACGCGCGGCAGGTTGTAGATGTTGTTCCCGAGCGGGCTGTAGCCGGTCGTGAGGATGTTGTGTTCGCGGCACCAGGCGAGGAGCGCGGGCTGCTGCAGGTACGGGTGTGCCTCGATCTGGTTCATTGCGGGGGGGATGGTGGCGCTGTCATCTGCGTTAGCACAGCACACCCCCGGGGGGGGCGGGGGGGGGCTTACAATGATAGGATCTCCTCGATGTGCTCCCGTGTGAAGTTACTCACCCCGATGCTGCGCGCCTTGCCCGCGGCCACCATGCGCTCCATCTCCCGCCACGTCTCGCGCAGCGGCACCTCGGAGAGCGCAATCATCCCCGTCTCTGGGTCTGTCGGGAACAGCGTGTCGGCGCCGGAGACGAACGCCACGGGCCAGTGGATCAGATACAGGTCCACGTACGAGACCTGGAGGTCCGCGAGCGACTTGTCCAGCGCCTTCTCGACGTCGGCCGCGGCGTGCGCGTTGTTCCACAGCTTCGAGGTTAGCTGGCCGGTGTTGTGTTAGTTAGTGGCTGGTGGGTATTGTGGGGTAGGGGGAGGTACGAAGATCTCGGAGCGGGGGACGCCGGAGGAGCGGATGCCTGCGCCTACTTCGCTTTCGTTGCCGTAGACGGAGGCGGCGTCGATGTGGCGGTAGCCGGTCTTGAGGGCGGTTTCGACGGCGGTCTTGACCTCGTTGGGGGCGGATTGCTGTGGGTGGGTGTTAGTAGAGGTGGAGGTGTAGGGAGGGGGGGGGGGGTACCCAGGTTCCTAGACCGACGGCGGGGATCTTGTACCCGGAGTTGAGGGTGAAGGTGCGGCCGAGGGACATTTTGGGGGGGTGGTAATGATTGGATAGTGGCTTTTTGGGTTTTCTGCTATTCTTCTAGAGAGAAAATGGGTACGAAGGAGTGAGGGGAATGGGTACTATATTAATATATATACATAGATAGATATAATATAGATCTACCCCGCATGAACATATAACACAAAAGAGAAAAGAAAGCCGAGGTGCCCAGTCGATCGATCCACCGCCTAAGAATATATCCGCAATGTAATATAATAGGGAAAAGAGAGTCTACCCGCGCGCGCGCCCGGATATGTACGCGCACCTGTCATATCCGGCCGGGTACAACTCGGCGATCGCCCGGAAAAGCACCACGCACGATATCCGGACCGGGTTGTGGGTTCCGGTCTTGTCGTCGGTATCGCCGCGTATTTATTATCACTTTGGTGTACATCGCATTGCATCTCATCTCATCTCATCTCATCGTTCGTCTTTCATACTTCATACTTCATACCCCTTTACCCCCCACCCCCAATCTCGTAGCAGTAACGTTCATATACGTAGCCTGAAGTGATACTATACCTCTCCACGCATTACCACCATCATGAGCTCCGCAGCTCTGACACTCGCCGCTGCCCAGGACGCACCTGGGTATGCTTCCAAGCACTCTGTTGAGGAGGAGAAGCAGCAGCAGGGCGATATTACAGACACCCTATATACCATCAATGACCTTATAGTGAACCGCGCAAGGACCGTCCCGGACGTGCCGTTGGTGGCCTATCCAGAGTCGGAGAACGGGTTAACGGACTATGTCAGCTACACGGCAAAGATGCTGGACGGCTTTGCGGAGGAGACGGCAAGGGGATATCTTCAGCTTGGGCTGGTCCCGAATGTGGGTCTCTTTTTTTGATTTTGACTCCTTGTTGTCCCTGTTTTTAGGTTGTTAATTTAAATATATATATTATTATGTATAGGATCCATTTGATGGCGAGAGGACGGTGGTGGCTCTACTTGCACCGTCTAATATCGATTATATAGCTACAATATTTGGTCTCCAGCGCCTGGGCTTCTCCGTCCTCCTCCTATCGAACCGTCTCTCCGCCCACGCCGTGACCGCCCTCCTCTCCAGCACGAAATGCAACACCATAATCACAACCCCGGACTTCTCCCCCCTCCTCACCACCATCAGATCCTCAAAACCCACCCTCCGCAGCTTCACAATCCTCCCAAAGTCCGCCTACGCAAAGCCGCCCCCCCACCGCCCACGCCTGGCGCTCAACCGTTCCAGCCCCGCCGAGTCCTCAAAGATCGCCTTCATCGTGCACTCCTCGGGCTCCACGGGCCTCCCAAAGCCAATCTTCCAGACCCACGCCGCCTGCCTCTTCAACTACTCGTCGTCCTTCCCGCTACGCGGCTTCATCACCCTCCCGCTCTACCACAACCACGGCATCTCATCCTTCATGCGCGCCGTACACTCATGCAACGCAATCTCCTTCTTCAACCCGCGCCTGCCGCTCACGGGCGCCAACCTCGCCACCGCAATGGAGCGCACCGCACCCCAGATCTTCTACGGCGTCCCCTACGCGCTCAAGGTGCTCGCCGAGACGCCGCGCGGGGTCGCCGTGCTGCGCAGCTGCCAGCTCGTGCTCTTTGGGGGCAGCAGCTGCCCGGACGAGCTCGGTGACCGCTTGGTCGCCGCGGGGGTCAACCTGGTTGGCCATTACGGCGCCACCGAGACCGGCCAGCTCATGACCTCGTTCAGGCCAAAGGGGGACGACGCGTGGAACTATGTGAGGGTGCCCGCGCCGCTGGAGCCATACCTGCTCATGGACCGGGTGCCGGGGAGCGATGCGTACGAGGTTGTGGTGCGCGACGGGTGGCGCGCAAAGGTGTGCAGTAACTCGGACGACCCGCCAAACAGCTTCCGCACAAGGGACCTGTTCGTGAAGCACCGGACGATCGAGGGCGCGTGGAAGTACCTGGGCAGGATCGACGACAGGGTCACGCTGGTCAACGGCGAGAAGGTCCTCCCCATCCCCATCGAGGGAAGGGTCAGGGAGCACCCGCTCGTGAAGGAATGCGTCGTCTTCGGCATCGGCAAGAGCGTGCCCGGAATCCTCATAATCGCCAGCGAACACGCCGCGGGCCTGAGCGACGACGAGCTGCGCGAGCGTGTGTGGCCCGCAATCGAGGATGCAAACAGCCGCGCGGAGGCCTTCTCGCAGATCTCGAAAGAGATGGTCGGCGTTGTCGCCCGCGGCGCAGAGTACCCCAGCACCGACAAGGGCACCGTCATCCGCGCAGCATTCTATAAGCAGTTTGAGGCCGAGATCGCCGCCATCTATGCCGCGTTTGAGAACAGCGCCGAGGGGACGCTGGTGCTTGATGTCCCGGGGCTGGAGGAGTTCCTGCTGTCGCTGTTCCGGGAGACGGGGGTCGACCTGGAGTCCAAGACGTCGGATTTCTTCCTGGCGGGCGTCGACAGTCTGCGCGCCATCAGCGTGTGGAATAGGCTCAAGCGGACGCTCAGCTTCAACGGAAACGGCCACAGGTTGTCGCAGATTGTGGTGTTTGAGCAGCCGAACGTCGAGTGTCTGGCAAGATATCTGTATGCGCTCCGCACGGGCACCGAGATGGAGGCGGTCGACGACATCGAGGTTATGAAGCGCCTGATTGACAAGTACTCGGTCTTTGAACCGCACGTTCCCGGAAACGCAGTTGTGGACGGTGAGACGGTGGTATGTAACAAAAAACCTGCAGTTTGATCATTACCTGTATTTCGATCATTGACACTAACCCGAACAGATTTTGACAGGAACAACGGGCTCTCTGGGCGCCCACGTCCTAGCGCAGCTCCTACCCCTCGAGAGCGTCAAGCGCGTCTACTGCCTGGTGCGAGCCTCGTCCCCGGAGGAGGCCCAGTCCCGAGTCCGCACCTCCCTGGACCTCCGCCGCCTACCGCAGCCGCAAACACTCATGGCCAAGGTCACCGCGCTGCCCAGCGACTTCAGCCGCGCAGACCTAGGCCTGCCCCCGGCGGCGCTCGCGCACCTCCGCGAAACCCTCACGGCCGTCATCCACAGCGCCTGGGCCGTCAACTTCAACATGTCGGTCGGGTCGTTCGAGCACCAGCACATCGCGGGCGTGAACCACCTGCTGCGCCTGTGCCTGTCTGTGCGCGCCGCTGCGCCCGCGCGCTTCTTCTTCTGCAGCAGCATCTCGGCGGCGGCGGGGACGCCGCTGCCGGCGCGCATCGAGGAGGCGCAGGTGCCGCGCCTGGAACACGCCCAGAATATGGGGTATGCAAAGAGTAAGCTTGTTGCGGAGCGGGTCGTTGGTAAGGCGGCCGAGGCAATGCATGCGAGGGTTTTGAGGATCGGGCAGATTGTGGGGGATAGTAGGGCGGGGGTTTGGAGCGAGACGGAGGCGATCCCGTTGATGATTCGGAGCGCGATCACGGTTGGGGCGCTGCCAGAGCTGGATGAGGTATTCCCCTTTTCTCCCTTCCCCCCCCCCCACCGTCTTAAACTGACCGACCGGACATAGACGCCCTCCTGGCTCCCCGTGGACACGGTCGCCACCGTCATCCTAGAGCTCAGCGGGCTCCTCGGGCCCCTCCCGCAAGACACCGCAAGCACCGTCTACCACGTCCAGAACCCCCGCGTCTTCTCCTGGACACACGACCTGCTGCCGGCCCTGCGCGCCGCAGGCCTCTCCTTCGCCGCCGTCCCGCAGCGCGAGTGGGTCCGCCGCCTGCGCGCCAGCGACCAGGACCCCGTCCGCAACCCGACCGTCAAGCTGACGCAGTTCTACGCCGAAAAGTACGACAATGATGCGCCGGGGAGGAAGGGGCTCGTGTTTGAGACGCGGGCCACAAGCGCTGCGAGTGCGGCTTTGGGCGCCGCGAGGAGTGTGGTCGAGGCGGGGCTGGTGGGGGCGTTTGTGGCGCGGTGGAGGGGGGCGTGGGGGGGTTAGTTTGGGTACGTTAGTTTTAGGGGGTTGAGAGGTGGTGGTTTTTTTGGATTGTGGGTTTGGCTTTTTGGCTTTTTCTCTGTTGGTTTCCTTTTTTTTTTTTGGTTTTTTTCTTCGCTTTGGTTTTTATATATGTGTGTATCGTAGAAGGAGGGAAATCAGATCGGGGGGGGGAGGGGGTCTACGGATCCTCAGGGAGTTTCATTATTTCATTACATATCCATTAAATCCCAATATCAATCCATCCTGACAACACCTTCTTGCCCAGCCCTGCGCCAAAAAAACAAAAAAGTACCCCCTATTCTTTTATATAGGCCAGGGAGGGGAGGAATGGCCCAACCCTACCAATCTAGTCCATGAGCCACTCGAACCAAGCCGACGGCCTATAGACTCAAGCTGGCCCGGCCCGGGCTCTAGCGGCAGGCTCGTAACCTAGCTCGATCGAGCCGGCGGTCAATGGTTAAGAAAACAGGTTATCCCCTCAGCTAATTTAGCAAACCGGCGTCGTTTCGACATGGTAGGATACTCGAAAGGGTAGACTATTCAGTTGAGTAAAACTGCCCTTTCCATGGCATGGCTCTAGGGCCTGGTAGAACACATGTAATCAAGGCGCGCCCAAGCCAGCCCAAGTCCGCTATTAGACGCGCCCCCAATGAGCCGAAAGCTCGCCCATGGACCAGGCCACACTAATCTGATAGATACCTACTCCAGCACTGGCGTTTGTGTTTCGGGGGGTTGGTATGTTGGTAGCTCAAGTCAGTCGGGCCCGTATATTGAGATATAACTACTAAAGGCCGTTTTCTTTCCTCCAAATCCCCATGGCCGCATTTACTGGCCATCGAGGACTAATGTGACACTCTACATGTAAATACCCTCCTCCCCCGTCCAGCAAGATACAAGAGACTTCAAGTATGTTGACCACGATACCGGTTGGCGATAGAGTAGATAAGACAGCTACCAGCCTGTTACTAGGCCGGGGGTAGACACCTACATGTATCTATTGTCGATACCCCCCAGGACATAACCGCCCGAGGGTTAGGGTTCTAGTTCGCTGCGCTGTATGTAGTCAAGTGCAACCGCACTTTTTTACGTCCCGCTAAGATAACAGGTCAGGTTCTACTCTACGTCCAAAGCTGCTACTATTGTTAGTCATCCGAGCACCGCAGAAACCTACCGTTTCATCATTGACCCCCAATAATCACAGCAGCCCTCCTCCCCCCCGAAATAGATGCCAGCGACCCTCACAACAAACACCCTTCCCCACACCCCCCCCCCCCCCAACCTCCCCCGCAGTGCCGTCCTCCCGACCCCTGCACGGGGGTGACACCCGGCTATACCCCACGCCAAGACCCTTCATAACCGCGCCCATATCCGGCCCATAAGCAGCACCCCGAGCTCATCCCATCCCCCTTCCCCCCCTATCAGCTCACATTGAGAAGAGTGAGAGAAGGAGAAGAAAAATGTCACGGCAAACACCACGGATAACGAAGGAGCGGCAGCGCGTCAGCCGGGCATGCGACGCTTGTAAAAAGTATGTACCTATGTACCTATGTACCTATGTACCCAACCCAGCCCACCGGCTCCCCCCTTCCCCCCCCCCCCACTCCCTTGGCTTTTTTATTTCCCTCGGCATGCATGCAAGTGGGCTCCTAACGGGAATGATGGACTAACGGAGGAGGGTAGGAAGAAGATAAGATGTAGCGGGACACAGCCGTGCGTGCGGTGCGTCGAGTGGTCCATCGAGTGCCTCTACAACGCCGAGTACAATCGCGGGAAATCACGTAGTCGGATGTGGAAGAGTGGCAACAACGGCGGCGTCGTAGGAGGAGGGGGAGCAGGAGCAGGAGGAGCCATGAGCAATAGTAGCAGTAGCAGTAGCAGCGCTGTCGCCGGTAGCATTGGCACTAGCAGCAGCAGCAGCAGTAGTAGTAGTAATAGTAAGCGTGCTACTGCGATCATTTCCGCCGCAAGAGTAGAGACACACCATAGCCCGCTGCAGCAGATCCCCGAGATCATGATGAGCTCCTCCTCCTCCTCAACGGCGGCGGCAGTAAACCCCCACTCACAGGTCTCAACCCCCGACGCCAACCACGTCCCCACGCCGCACCACCTACACCCCACCACCACCGCCACCACCGCCCGCCCCGAGATCTACTCCTCTCGCAACTCCCCCGAGCCCTTCCACACGGACCGCCAAGGCCAGTATGTCGGCTCCTCGTCGGGCGTCTCCTTCCTCCTACGCGTGCAGAAGCGTCTCCACCTGATCAACTCGCCCACATCGAACTCATCAATCTTCCCGAGTGGCGACGGGCTGCCGAGCAGCTACGACGCGGCCTCGTTCATCCTCCCGCCAAAGCAGGACGCGGTCGAGCTGCTGGACGTCTATTTCAGCTATGCGATGCCGACCTATCGGTTTCTGCACCGGCCGACGATCGAGGGCTGGCTCGAGGAATTTTATGAGAACTTTGAGGAGGGCGGTGGGGAGAGGGAGAAGACTGCAATATTGTTGTTGATTTGGGCGCAGGCAAAGAAGTATTCAGTGTTGACAAAGAGCCAGAAGTCGAGTGATGGCGGGTGAGTCAGTGGTTTTCCCCCTTTTTTTACTATGTTTGATATTAAGAATTTATTGTTAATATGCTACTAGCGCACGGTACTTCCATGCAGCCGAGAGGCATCTATCGGCGGATACGGGTCCAATACGCTTAACAAATGTGCAAGCCCGCCTCTGCCAATGCTTCTACCTCCTCGCCTGCTCACGCCTCAACCACTGCCGCTCCCTCTTTGGCACAATTGCACACCTCATCCACGCCCTCGGGCTCCACCGGAAACCGCGCAAGCCACTCAACTCCACCGCAACCCCCGCAGACCACATTGAGCAAGAGTGTCGAAAACGGGTATTCTGGTGTGCATACAACATGGACAAATACCTTTCCGCGGTGCTCGGGCGGCCCAGTATCTTTCACGACGACGACGTAGACCAGGAGCTGCCGGCAGAGGTTAACGATGAGGACCTACGGCGGGAGGGAATTGTGGGCGCGGGTGGGAGGTCCCAGTGCATTATGACGGCGCCGGTATTGCATGCTAGGTACTGCTCCCGTTAATTTGAAACGTGTAGGGTACCGTATTTTTAAACCGTAGTAGACTTGGCCGCATTCTTTCGGGCCTCCTGAAGGAGCTGTATAGCATCCACCGCACGCCAATGTCCAGAAGAGCGTCAATTGCAACACACTACTCGACCCTCCTCCAGTCCTGGAGATCAAGCCTCCCAGCATTCCTCGACCCGAATAAAGTCGAGCCCTCATTGCTGATCCCAATACTGCAGCGCCAAAGCCGCATGTTGAGTCTAGCGTATGCTCATACAGTCATATTGATCAATAGGCCGTTCCTGCTGAGCAACTTTGCGAGCCTCAAGTGGCGTAAAGGCCAAGAGGCCGGTGAATATGAGGGTAATGTCAAGGAGTGCCTAGACGCAGCCATGATTGTCGCCGGAATCGTAGATGACTATAGCGCTGGTCAGCAAGTGTTTTCCGCTTTCTGGGTACCCAGCTCCCCCCCACCTCCCTCCCATACGGATATCAATGCTAATATACAAAGAGCAGTTCACGCAATACGTGGCTTTCTGCGCGGTGGTGATATTATACGTATACACCATCCAGCGCAAGCTCGACGGCCCACTCGTATGGGCAAGGTACTTTGAGGCGGCCGAAAAGTGCCAGGAGCAGCTCATGACCGCGGCCAGAGACAACTCGCTGGCGCAGCGGTACCGTATCGTGCTAGAGGAGCTGAAACTTGAGGCAACAGAGCAGACAAGGGGCCAGAGGCAGCCGGCGGTGGATACGTTTGGGATGATGGGCTATGAGGGAGAGGTGTGGGCGGAGGATATCGAGGAGGAGACGAGCCCCAATAGCTTGATGGCGGACCTGACCTCGTGGGAGGAGTTTGATTATCTGGTGATGGACTGTATGGGGAATTCGGGGGCTGCGTTTGAGGAGGCGGGGATGGGGGTGGGGGTGGGGGGGTTCCAGGATGCGGCGGCGATGGGGATCGCGTTGTTGTGAGGCGTGCGGTTTGGGTGGGTTTTTGATCTTTAGTTCTGTTTTAAATAAAAGTTTGTGAATTAATTGAAATTCCGCGTGCATAATATGAGCTCGTATTACATTATAGAGGGTGGATGATAGCGCAATAGCAAGATGATGATTGCATTGTACCCTTCGTTACGTTAAAGGACCTCTGAGAGATGAAACAGTAACCCGAGTACACCTGATGTATAAGTACATGTATTATACATTTCAGCAAGGGTGCCCTATTGCCGAAATGTCTTTCAATATATACTAATATCTATATTATATTCGTGAGACATATCATAATAGTCTAGTATACCAGTGATCAACTCAACCTATCACTTTGACCGCCGTTTCAGAACAGAGCCAATACACTAACTAAACTAAACCCTCGTTCACAACTAAATGTACAATATACAATCTGTTCTCAACCCCTACGGACAGTTCCCAGCTATGCGCAAAATTAATCAGGGCTATGTGTGGATTGGTTTGTGTGTTCTAAATAACCCAGCGTCGCTTATCGATCAGTACATGTATGCCCCACTCAATCCCACATCCATCTCTACTTCTTGTCTTGATATCCAGTCCATAAACACAAAGGCTATGGTCCAGAGTTCAAGAGAAAAAAAAGAGATCGACAGGGCAAGAGTGAGGCTTCCCAAATACCATCCATCTTCTCTTCTAGTATCAAGCACCACATCATCATACAGTATGAGATGAAAGCCTAATACTAGATGAGAGATCGATAGAAGAGGCACAAGACTCCCAAAACCAAACCTCATCTACTTCCAAATCCATCGTCTCCTCTTGTATCGAACACTTGACCAGTTACGCTAAAGTATGGTCTCGGACTCAATAAAAGAAGAACGATCGATAGGAGAGAGCTGATTGACGAGAGAAAGAGGAAGGTAGCTCAGAAGAGAGCTATTTATGCAGTTCTACAAGACTAAAATTCGCCGACGTATAGAGCAATGCTCTTGGCATACCAGGCACGACCCGTACCCCCGACTCCTTTGCTCGACTACCTAGCTAGGAGTTGCATTAAACCTGCCCAAAACTGATTCTTTGCCTGTACAAGTGTCAGTGTTTGAGTAACAAAAGCTCCTGGTAGGTGGAAAGTACCGAGTTATTTCATCTGTTAGTGACTGGTATTGACTATACTCGTTGTTCAGCAAGTTCGAGAATCCTGCCATATCCGATATTAAAGCTTGTTACAAATTCAAATGGACACGCCATGATTCTAATTCGAATCTATTTATATTGTAATGTTTTAACCTAAATTTCCTAACTTGGATATAAACTGGTATATTCGGGTCGACACTTCTTTCCGAACGAGTCAGATTGTATACATGGATTGGACAAATGTGTGTACCTTATCCGCCATAGTACTCCCTATATTACTTAAAGCCTCCGTAACTACTTAGTACACGGCTTTCAGGATGAGAATGAGTTGCAAAAACGGTATAAAAGTCAGCTTAGATGTCCAGAGGTATTGTTAGTACCCAAAATGAAACATTATGAACGATCCTGGGGGAAGAAAAGTCAAATAGATTGCACTCCAATTGAGTATATACAAACGATACCCGAGTGCACCATGGTGAAGCACTCGCCTACTTGAGCACGTGACTGAAACGACGCGTCAAAAAGACTCGTCGAAATCATATAAAGACGGATACAAAAGAACATCGTGGGTTTACCGCTTATATACGGGAGACCAATGAGACAAAAATCCGAGTACTCTATTACATCCCACCACCCTCCGGAATAGCTCTCACATACCAGCCAATGATCACGACCCAAACCATACATGACCTACTGCCACCAATCCCGAGAAGCCGACGCGACGAATACAACCCACATCCTGCTTTCTTTACTTCTTCTTCTTCCTGGCCTAGACCGTGCCGATTCTAGGAATCATCTGCACTATTATTATCAGACCATCCAAAATTCCATCATTGGCAACTCATTCTGGCAGCGTCCAATTGTCCACGACAACAACCGGATGGGAAGGCTGAAATATGCAGAAAATGGATGGTACTCAGTAAAAAAAAAAACTGAAGTCCTCGTTCTAGAACCTGCGTGATAATTCATGACCAACCAAACTAACGTGAGTCTATCCAGTTGCTCAGTTAGCTCAAATGCAGCCAAGATCGCACTTCGAAACGGGAACCATGTGTCGATCACCTCAAAACAATTGGCTCCACACATCAGTCTCTTTTTTTTTCTTTTTTCTCCCTTTTCCCCCGCATAGTACGTGTTTTATTATTATTATCTTTTTTTTTTTTCCTTCCTTTTTTTCCTGCATCCCGCCACCTCATGCTTCACCAGAGCCTCATTTTCTGCACTTCCAAATTGCAAACCTGGCCTATCTGATTGGGAGCGACAGCTGGTACGACAGAACCTAAATCTAGATTATCGAATCACAATACCACTCGGGTTTGAGGCAGAAAAATTGCCGGCTTGCTCATTCCCGGATCCCCCCTCCATTTATCCCTAGTGCTTCTAGATTATCTACCTAGAGTAGGGCGACGTTTCCAAACTAAGCCTGAGGTGAGGTGAGTGGATAGACCAAACGGGACAGATAACTTACCAATCTTTGATTACCTATCTACTCACATATATTAGAAAGAAGAAGAAGAAAAAAGAAAGAAAAAAAAGAAAAAAAAACTCACAAATGTGGGGGCTCCTCCCCCTCACTGGATGAGGGCTGAAGACGCGAAAGCGAGCTAGATCACCTAACCTACATAACACATCGACCCGCCCGTCTTGTCTCGGAAAAAATTGATCCGGGAGACGAAAAGAGAGAGAGATAGAGATCTGGTAAGATCCCAAGCCCCGACAAGACAGGCAAGTTCGGTCCAAAATACAGATACAAAAAGGCCCGGAGGGGAGAGAGCCTAGGTAGTGTGATAAGTACCCGGAGGAGATTCTCTGGAATAGACCTACTCTAACAAGCATGAGTCCCCGTCGCCGAACATCCCCTGGTCGAGGAAGCTTCTGAGACATGCAGACCCAGGCTTGGCCCGTGCTTGAAACCATCCAGGCGGACCATCCAGGCGGCTGCTTCGGCGACGAGCGGTTGATTGATTGACCGGTGATTTTCGTACTCGGCCAGATAGAGATGTACATACACTGACTGCATGTGTAAAATATTTCTCCGATTCGAGCGGAAGCTGGTGATGTGAAAGCCACCCACTATTACTTGCCTAGAGTAGTCTATCTAACTAGAAAATTTTCGAGGAAATCGATTCGGCCGGTTCAGATAGGCGATCAATTCGAACATCAAGATAAACTACGCGCAGAAACAAGCATCTCATCCGGTCCCGGAAACTCGGCCTCCTCCTCTCCTCCTCCTCCTCCTCCTCCTCCTCCATCTTATCGATCTCACAGCAAGGCAGCAACAAGGGCGAGCGAGCGGTGAAAAAGAAGCCGGAAGCCCTACTACAATCTTCAGCCGCCAAGTTGTGTGTTCCCACCACAACCAACCACGAGTACAAACTAAACCTCTCTAATCGGAAGAAAGAAAAGGACCTTCGATCGTGCGTCTCAACAATTCCTAGGCGCAGTAGTTTAGCTACGCTCAGCTTGATCGTTATCATCCCAACTTTTTTTTTTTTTTTTTTCGCTCCCTGCGCTTGATCCATACACCCGGCCAGTGATAACCGCGCCCCCACAGCACAGCCGCGAGTGAGGGCTCATGATGGATCATACATTCTCACTCTTGCTCTTGCTCGGTTTGTACTCTCGTACCCCACCACCACCACCACGCTCACGAATCTGGGCTCATGGGGACATACTCTACACACACGAGGTGGATGGTGCGTGCATCACTAGACAAAATTTCTCATTGGGCCCGGCAGCACGCAGTTGAGTCTCGCTATTGGCCAGGTTCCTCGTATACATATGCATTATTCTTTATTCGATTGCTATACACATGTACCACCAGTCATTATCGGAATAAAGTGTTTCTAAATATAACATTCACAGCCACAGCAGGCTGGCACATCCGGTCAAATACGGTAACGTAAATGAGAAAGAGGGAGAGGTAGTCAGATCTAGGTTTTATATACTGCTTACAAAGGAAAAAATATGGTTAAGTTTTAGGTTGGTAAAAAGGAAAAAAAAAAAGTGATTTCATCACACATTACTCGTAAGGAATAATCGAGTAGATGCATGCATATATATATGTATACGCCAGATCCAAAAGATATAAAAGGGAAGTAAACTAGAGGCGCCTATGTAGTTGAATTGAACTGCAGCGGCGGAACCTGGGACTGGAAGTGTTAGATAGTGAAACATAGTAGTAGGTAGGTAGCTGATGATGCTGTTGATCGTTTGATGACAAAGGAAAAATTGGTATTAAAAAGGACCGTTTTTATAGTCGAATGAGTGTGGGCGAGTTGAGTTGGATCGATGAAACGGTTGCAGTTGCAAGTTGTCATCCTCAACCCTTCGTCAAGCAGGCTGGTTGCGTGTGCCGTGTCGCCAAGTTTTCCACATAGACGCGTTAAGAAACCCCCAGGTACAGTATCGGAACAAAACATCGCCGTAAAAAAATAAATAAAAAAAATTCCACCCTTCCCCTTCCCCCTTTAAATGAGCCTCCCAAAAAAAGTATCCCCAGGGCCGTGCAAAAAAAGATAACCCATAACCGGCCGAAATTGAAACAACAAAGATAAAAAAGGACATAAAAAAGAGAGATTAAAATGGCCAGCCCCAGCATCAGATCTTCTTTTGCAGAAAAACCCCCCACCCAGACAATTGCGAACTTGCGATGATAAAAAATATATATATAAAAAAATGCAAAGTCAAAAAAAAAAACGTCTCATAACGCTTTAATTAGGCTTCTTCCTTCTTTTTGCCAAAGCCCCTGAACCAGCCCTTCTTCTTGCCTTTTAGGCTCTCCGCTGATATACTCGGTGCCTTCTGCTTCTCCACGAGAACGACAGTTGCGGGTTTACTCTCGCTCTCGACAGGAGTGATGCGGTAGGTCTCCGGGAGCTGTGGTGCTTTCGAGGTTGTGGCTGCCAGCTGCTGCTTCTGCGGTGGTGATTGTGGCTGCTGCGTCCGTGACTGTGGTTGAGGCGTTCGCGACTGTAGCCGTGACTGTTGCTGCGGCGGTGACCGTGATTGCTGGCGGGGCGGCGGGGAGACACTACTGCTGGCCTGTCGGGGCTTTGTTGGTGGCGGAGAGACACTACTGCTGGCCTGTCGGGGCTTTGCTGGTGGCGGAGAGACACTACTGCTGGCCTGTCGGGGCTTTGCTGGCGGAGGGGATACACTACTACTGGCCTGTCGGGGTCTTGCTGGCTGTGATCGTACCTGTGATTGGGGTGGTTGTGTGGGCCGCGGAGATTTCGTATTTAACCGCTGCGGGGGAGGCATCGAAGATGTTCGCTGCACTGGCGTTGGTGGGGGTGGCGGTGCGGCCTCAATGGCCAGTCTTCGTTGTCCTAGAACCTCTCCCTGAACTGGAGCGGTATTACTCCGGTCGTTGGCTGTGAGTCTTTTTGGTTCCGGAGGTGGTGGTGATGCCGCTGTCACTTGTTCCTTCTCTACCCTGACTATCGCCCTACTACTCTCCATGCCCCGACCCTCTTTTATAGCAACCATGTTCTCTTCCCTAGTCTCATCCATCTTCTCCCACAACTCCCGAAGCCCGCCCTCGCAGCTACCTAGATTATCCTTGCAACCACCACATAACCGCACTGCACACCATGTACAGTAGTAGCTCCTTTTCACGGGGACCCCGCGGCCCTCAAACTCCATGCCACGGCAGATGGTACACAGGATACTGTGTTGCTTGTTCCTGAATGGGGCCCACGTGTGGTTTGCCGCGCAGTCGAGCTGTACCGTGTGCAGAGGCGCCCACGTGTGTTTCGTCAAGTCGGGGGCCGGCATATGGATTGGGCTTGGGGGACGTTGCGGGGGGCGCTGGAAGCTGGTGGGTCGTTGTTGGCGGGGCGGGGCGGGTGAGCTGGAGGCGGGGTCAACGAAGTTGACGCGTTTGCCGACAAGGAGATTAGTGGATGATGCGGATGACGATGTGGGAGTTGGGGGCCCGCGACTGTATGGCTCAGTGTTGGTATGGATTGAGAGCTTTGTAGAGGACTTTGAGGAGTTGGAGTCTTCGGTGAGGGGGGGTGTGGACGGCCCTGGACGCATCACGGATGGCGGGGGTGGCGCTATCGCTGTGAGTGCATCCGGGGTGGGGGTGGTGCTGGGAGTGATGTAGTATGATAGCTGAGTGCTAAGTTCAGTGTTGGGTTTGCTGAGATCAATGTGGGATGAGAAGTTGTTGGTGTTGGTCTCGGTTGCTATGGACTGTGGAAGTGATGAGGTCCTTGTGGAGAATTTTGCACTTGTGGTTGCCATTGCGGGGTGCTGTGTATCGACAGTGAGGGTATCGGGGATAATGGGGGGAATTGATTTTGTGATATTCGTGGTTGTAACAGTGGTGGTGGTTGTTGGCATTTCTATAGTTGTATTTGTTGAAGTAGTGGTCAATGTTTCCGATGTCGTGTTCTTATTATTGCTCTCCTCTTCTACCTCTTTCTTCACTGTTTGAGCAAATCCTGTAGTACTCTGGGCAGGGGCCAGATCTATATTACTCCCAGTATCCGGTAAAGGCAGTGACAATTCCAATGGCGGCGAAGCAATAACAGGCGGAAGTAGTGCAGCTTTACCGCGCACTACAAGTCTAGACGGAGCCTTTGAACTGTTATTATTATTATTATTATTATTCGCCGGAGTCGTAGTAGAGGTGGTAGTGGACCTTCTTGCACTTCCGAACGGCAATCTCGACGAAGTTGAAGGAGAAGCACGGGAGGAAGTAGCGGTGGTAGAGGCAACAGCAAGAGAAGAAGGAGACGGAACCCTCTTCAACGTACTAGTAGTCGTCTGACTCTGACGTGGTTTCGACAGCCTCTCCACAACAGATAAAGAGGAAGAAGTTCGTGTGACGGCAGGGCGGGCTGAAGAAAAAGAAGAGCGATTACTCGAGGGGTGCAGGTGGTGAATCTGTCCCTGGGCCACTTGAACGCCAACAGGTCCGTCAACCCCAGCCGATTGGTGCCGGCTCCCATCGCCAATCGAAACGTTCCCCTGTGTAGTGGGAGCTCCAGTGCTAGTTTTACCGGAGGTGGAGGAAGAGGATGTGGTGGTGGTTGTGCTAGATCTATTTTTTCCACCGCCACCAGTTGATGAACCCCCCCCGCGCGTCAGGATGTTGTTGAGCCCGAAGCGGCGCTTCCATGAATCTGATCGCTGGAGTTTCGTGTTTGAGCTTGCATTATTCTTATAATTATCTTTAGTAATTGTAGCTGTAGAAGAAGCTACGCTGATAGTTGAAGCTCTTGATGACCTGGTAAACGAGACGAAACTCCTCCGGGGTTCTGCTGGCTGTGACGATCCATCCTCCCCTGCAGCCACAGTTTTGGACTTCTTCAAGATGGAACGATGCTTCGGCATTGTTGCGACTTCTGTCGGCGCAGTTGATGCTGTGGTGAGCCCATCATTAGTGCTAGCTCGATTGCTGCTGAGGGTGTTTGTAGTTTTCCGTTGTCGATTAGCACTGGTGCTGCTGCCCTCACGGGACGAGGAGAAGAATGACGGCATCAATTGCAACACAGAGTAAAAATACTCCTCATTCACTACACAACGAGAAATAAAACCAAAAACAGATGGGTATCGTAAATTGTTTCTCCCTTTGTTATTTTTGTGTTTTGTTTCTCTTGGATATCAATTATTGGAATTTTCTTCTTCACGGGTATAGAAAATAGTATGTAGAATAGTAATAATGGGTAGTAGTAGTAGGGCACCGATAGATTAGGCAGGTTAATTTGTAGGGTATGCAAACAGCCGGAGGACCTTTAATTTTCCCACGTTTTCAGATCAAATTAAAGCCCGATTTTCGGGTTTTTCTGTATTCGGTATAGAGAGGCAATAAGAGAGCGATGGAGGAAGATTCGAAGGAGCGATGAGGAGGGGGGTTGGTGGAACGAGAGGCGGCGGTGCAAACTGCTGGGGAGCTTGTTTGTATGTAGCTAAAAAAGCGAGAGGCTGGCTGGATATCCTGGATGCGTAGCAAGAAACGAAACAAAAGCGAGCTCGACAAGTTCTTTTTTTGAACAGACTTCAATACTGTAACTTTTGAAAATAGATTTTTTTTTTTAAAGAAAAAAAAGAGTGTGCAAGAACGACAGTAGGGAGGTATGTAGAGAAGTGAGCAGTTACAGACAGCAAGCAGCAATACAAAATGATCGAGTCTAGGGGTTGGTTGGTCTACGGAGCGAACGAACGCGCAATTCCTCCCAAAAGTGCACAAAAAAAACACCACCTCGTACGCCGAACGCGGCACTCCCACTAATTGGTAGAGCAGAGCTTTGTTCCTTCCATTCCTACTAGCTACCCTTTTCTGCATACAGATGTCACAAACCCTCTGTTCTCCTGTCCAGAGGCTTTGTGATTGTACCAAAAACAATTAAAAAGAGGCTGAAATCCAAGACAACCCCATCGTGACGTGGAGTGCCGAGGCCACATTCGTTCGCTGCCGAAGAGGCGAATTGATTACCCCCCCAGATTGGGATCTTCAAACACGGCTGAACCTCTGCAGTCCATCTAAATTGGGGATGTGATAAGATACCCGCCGACCAGGATTTTTTCCGTTTTCCCTGTCTTCTCTTTGGTCGGTATTTACAACCAACCGACCACCACGAGGGAATAGTAATAATACGAGATAGGATACAGATATGTAGATAAATAGACCCGACTGAATCAAAACAGAGTTCGCTTAATCTGTTACTTCCCCACATCTAGAGTAGACAAATAGAGCTCAATGCCTATCTGTACGTCTCTGGACTTTTTTTGTGCGTTGCATCTAATAGGTAATAGGTAAACCATCGTCCTGCATGAGCTATGTTTCTCTACTCCAAGAGACACTGAAGTTATAAAACTTTTTGATACTCGCGCCGTGATCCCGTAACTTAAACCATGCTTTCTTGAATTTACTCTGCCTAGGTACCCTAGGCATACCCCAGCTATCGTGACATCACAGCCCCTTTCCCCAAAACAGACCCTGGCCAGATTCTCCCTCTTCTTGGCGATCCAACCCAAATGTTAAAAAGGGAGAGCACAAAAAGCCCCACCCACATTAATCACACACGGGCCAACTGAATCATTGACAACACAACGGAAGTACCCCCCCTCTCATCCTTCCATCCTCTTCTCCTTTTGCTTCCTCCTTCCTCTTCCCTCTTTCTCAAGGCTCGTCTCCCAACTCGATGCATGGAGCATACCGCGAATCGAACCAACAGATCTATGGGCACCTTTGTAGAGTACGATGTGATTTCGAGGCGTGACATGCAAGACAGTACTTCTACTTACTCTAGTCTATTATGCCCCTAGGTTCGTAAAGTGTCGGAAGTACCTTTCATGTACCCCTAAAGGCTAGAGTTATGTGTCCAAGAAAAAAAAAACATTCACCCGTCACTCATCCATCCAACCATAACAGCTTTGTATGTCTTGAGTGACAAACATAAACTGTCTCTATCTAGGTTGGGCTAGGTTAGCACCCCGATTTAGACTGCCCCTTCTTTTCTTTTCTCGCGCGCCAGGCCTGGGCAAAAAGAAACGTGGGCAACGAACGAACAGGAGCGAGCCAGGAACAGCCGTCACTCCTCTAGGATTATGTTGACAACTGTCACCTTGAACCTGTCACTGATAACACGAGTCGCCATGTTTGCCGAGCCCTTCGCATGATTACCACTGCCGACTCACCATCTACTTTGAGCCATGATAGGAAAACATATTTAGAAGTTCTATAAGGCTTGTAGTACATTTCTAGCCGAAATTGGCATTGTGAAGCGCGTACCTGCGGCGAGTGAGACTTTGTGAAGACACGGACCCGGAGGTTGGCATTTGGGCATTTGTAGAATTCGTCGGCGAGTATTGAAATCAAATCCTTGTTTACGCGAATCCACGCGAGCTACATTAGCTACTGCAACGTTAACACAATACTACATAATAAATGTACCTACTACTTCCCCGCCTAGTATCTTCAAGTGCGAATACTCTGGGTACGTACCGGCGGACTGTGCAGCTTGGAAAGGCAGTTAACGGCCTATAGGAAGAGGGTACTGACCTTACTGGGTTACCGTAAGCATTCCAACGAGGAAACGAAAACTCTCCTGATGGACTGGTATTCTGCAGGGTGCATGCATCATGCAAGTAACGTATTGCAAATATGATCGAGTAAGTAATACGTACTCCTCTACCTTTGGTACTCGGAGGTAGCCTATAAAGACTAGACGAACAATGGACCTGTAGAGTTGAATTTAAGCCCGCGGAGCCTTCCTTAACAAAAGGCAATTCTTAATTGATCGTCCTAGGTCGTTGCGAAAAAGACTGGATAGCAATAGCGGGGGAAAGCATCCTTAGATCCGTGATTCGATCCGGATTGTACAACCGTTTTCTTTTGCCATGTAGCCTGACTGAGCTTGGAAAACCGAAATGCTATCCTCTTGCTCGAGACTCTATCAGGTTATTGTGGGGGCATATGTGGGGGCATATATCCAAAGTATGATTGGTATCTCGTATGAGGGCGATCAGATAGTGTTGTCGTCTACAGCCCGTTATGACTATTTCATTCAGTTGTATTCCCTTCATGAGCACATGGACATTTACTTGCTCGTGCAGCTTCGTTGCTCCCGCTTATGTACTCGTGCTGGCATGTGGGTCTCAGCCGGTACAGAGGACTAAGACGCAGGTAGGGGACAATCAGCCGCACGGATCACGGTGGCGGCCACTTGCAACCCTCAAATCCCCCTGCCAGGCCGCGTCTGGGTTCCTCGAGTGAGAGTCCGTGATGAAGTTGAAAGGCAGGCTCTCTCTCTCTTATACCCGATGATAACTAGCTGATATGAACTGTGAGACGGGACAGAGTATCCTGCTCGTTAAACGATGAGCCTTGGAGGACTTTGCACTATATATACCATATAATTGTCGCTCGATGATAAACATCCACTTTTGTGAGCCTAAATTTTTGTATCTCTTAGCTAATAAGTCTCAGCCACCCGGTGCCAAACTATTCGCGCCTTATTAAATGATCCCTAACGGTTGTCAGCCACTGCTGCTGGAGCACACACACATAACCTATTCTGTGCATCGGTGGAGGTGATCTCCCAGTATATTGGTTGAAATACAGGATTCTGGATTTTTCCGAGTCCTGTATGTGTGATTGGATATTACAGCAATCTATACCGTTATACCGTTATACCGTTAAACCGTTAAACCGTTATGATGTTATGCCGTTATATCGTTATTACCGTTATTACCGTAAGTGGATACCAACAAATTCTCTATCCTGCTGTGGAACCCAAGGTAATGATATTTTAAACCCCGAGCCACATACACAGAATATTAAAAAATATTCGTTTTTCTTCAGTGGGCTGACGCTATCAACTTTAGCAGGTAGGGAACGTGGTGTGTGTATTTGGTACTATGTGTGTTAAGAGAGTAGCAACTAGCACGTTGTTAGCCGTTGGGGGGGTGCTTCCGAATTAGGTATCGGACCTTCTATAAGTGGCATACTATAGGTATAAAGGTTTGATGAGGATGCGGAAGCCCGGTTTCAGCCGACCGGTTCCCTATCTGGAAAGTGTACACCCCGCTCAAGTTGCCAACCTCCATAATGAAATAGGAACTTCATGATATATATGCTCCGGTCATGAGCGGCTGGATGTATAATCTCAAGAAAGATGACGGCCCTCCACCAAAGATGGCGAGGAAAGATACGCAAGATGCGATCATATTTTGTCCCAGCGCTGTAGATGTTGCTGGGTTAGAGATTTTTCTTTCCCCAATATGGCTTTGGTCCGGTGTTTCTCGTCGTCTTACATACCACCAGAAATCATCCGGTTTTGTTCTCTTTGTGACACCGGACATGAAGATGCAATGTTCGGAATCTCATGAGTATAAACTTTAGCGCATGCAAGGAATATTCTTGATCCAACCTAGCAGGTCCATGCAATTTATACTGCGGCATGGTGAGATATCATGTCTTCTGGAAGTATAGATAACTGTCGATAAGCACTAGACTACCTGTTTATGTGTTTTGAGAGATTTTAGGGTGTAATTTGCTGGTGACCCGGTATATTGTAGTGCATTATCCTTATCGATATCGAGTGATATCCGATGATCTATTGCCTTTCTCTTTAACGTGTGCGGGCAATAGTCTAATAACACTTAGTAATTATTCTTCCAGATCATGGGATGACCGAACCATACTTGAATCGCTCCAAAATAGCTATTTCAACTAGCTCATATTGTCTATTCCTAAATTTGCTTTACAGAATTGTAGTCCTATGTTAAACATACTAACAAAATCAATAGAAAAAAGTTAGTAGTTATTATAACTGCAGATAAGGGGCGACTTGGAAAGTCGATGGGGGCTCAAAATGACACTGATAGGGGAAGCTACCTGCTGCTTGCGAGTAAATCCTATTGGATAGAAGACACGCTGAAGAGAACAACGGGGGGGAACACGGCATCTGAGAAGATTTAAGAACAGAGGGCCGGGGGAAGAGGGGGGGGGTTGAGCCCACGAACACGACGAGGAGAAAACGGAGGGCTCTGGCACTGCCCGTCGATGGCCTTGGTGAGCCTTTAGAGATAAGAGAGGTACAGGGGATGGTAGGGAAGGGGTGGTGTGTGGTATGGTGAAGACTTGAAAATGACGTATGTATGCATCCTTTAATCCCGCACGTGACTTCCATCAATGATAAGGCCTGCAAAGCCCTGCTCGCCCCGGACGGGACAGTCGATAACAAGTGCAGGGTTGATTGATTTGAGATCTACAAATGCTTGGTATGATCCACATTACATGTAGGCACCTGCCACTTAAATCTGCCCTCTTTTTTTTAAAAAAAGTATGAGTTCGCCTTGGCACCAGCTTCTTTCGTTGTGATTCCAATAACCGCTCCTCATATATTCTACTGTATTTTATCGTTAAATACCCGTCAAAATTTCTCCATTTTCTTCCTCGGGGGTCGGGAACTAAGTATACGCTTAAAGGGTTCTAGAAAAATATTGTGACACCACATATACAGTGACGGATACACAGAACCGACCATTAAACTATCCTCCACCCTGATTTTCAACACCACAACACCTGTCCAGGAAGAAAGTCCTTGTGTAAAACAGCCCTGCTACCTACTCTCAACAGTCCTACAGATGGGATTTCGGAATAAAACCAAAAATAACTGCCCCATAGCCTCTAAAATAACATAACTGAGGGTCGGTTTTGAGTGTCCGCCACTGTACCTTTGCGGCTCGTTGCTCCCGAAACCTTCCTTCACGACTAGAACTCTACATGAAGTAGCTTAATACTGCTACTAGACCCCTTATCTACCAGAAAGAGGAATATTTACGCAACGACATTGCGTAGTAGGGTTCATAACCGGAGGTCCCCAGACCGAAACTGAATGTTGCTATAAATCTTAGTTTAGTTCAAGTACATGTATGTTTATATGCATTCTTCCATGCCTCAATAAACTCGCCAAGAAACTATTGGGTTGTGTGTCTCTCCGCCCTCTTCATATGTATCCTAACGCCCGCATGGCCAGGTTTGTGTTACATGTAGTCATATTTCTGTAACCTCTTACCCACTTACATGTAGTTAGTTGGGCATGGTTGGATATAAACTACATGTACCTAGTGGGTCCAACAGAGGTTCTGGTCCTGATTTTGGCCTCTGGCGTTTGGAGGCCACCAGATCACCAAAAGAAGCCCAGAAATTGCTCAAAACTTACTGCCTTCTTAGTTTCTTTCTAACATTCTTGTAAATACCATCCGGTTCTATAAGAATGTTTACCTCAGAAAATATCCATTGAAGAAAAATCTCTAGATGGATAGTAATATATATATGTATAGAAGTTTTGCGGAAGACGCTTGCTGTGTTGATCCTTAATAATGCATATAAAGCATCTGACCTGCAGCTGGTTTATGGGTAAACCTCTCCAACCTTTCTACTCCGCCATAAGTTCAGTACTACCTAGTGCCGAGCCTAGTTCGTTCTAAGGAGAAAGCTCTTGCAATGCTTTATCCTCTAAAAGCCATACCAGATCCAACTCTACAGAAAACAGCTCCTTCGGATATAATTTTAATCAGAAGGTTCCTAAATGCTAGTACTATTTCGGCTACTTTCGTAGGGCCTGTCATTTAGGCCTTGGTGCAAAGAGCTACTCTTCAAAGCCATTGGAAGGCGGGGATAAAATATCTGTAGGCACAGCAGAATAGAGAAGGTGATTCGCTCGCCATAGCTTACCGCCGATCTCCAAAGTACTCCCATACTAGACCTAAATGGTACTTGATTTCGGCACAAATTTGACCAAAGTCCCCCGCAGCACCGCCCTCACCCTACCCTTGACCCACCAGCTGGGACTTCTTGCTGTGTGGGAAGAGGGTCAGGTGTCCAGTTTTGTGGCGGTTGTGGTGATGGTGGTAGTGGTCGCGGGGGCTACTCAGGACTGTGGCCGGTGGATTGTAGGTGCTTGCCGGGAGTCTTTGTGTGCACTGCTCCTACTTGGAAAAGAGTACTACAATTGTTAAAAGAACATTTCCGAATATATAGCTCTTAAAGGAGGAGCGGCCTGCTGAGAGTCTTCGTCACGGGCATCAGTCTGCATCAACGTTAGTAGAGATTTTACTCACGGAAGGGCGGGGTTGGTACTTCTCGTCAAGGATATGAGACTCTGTATAATATTGTCTAAGTTAGGGGTGACGGCCGGTGGTAGTAGTTCGTTGTGTAATATTATTTGGTGGGTAGCTGGAGATCCAGAGAGATGGCGTATAAAGGCAGCTAGCTAGCTAAGGAAATAGAAGGGTCCCTCTGGACTATGTCATGAGGCTGAACACAAGCCATCAGTAAAAGAAAGAAAAATATGGGTGAACTTTTGTCTCGAACCAGTCCCAATTGGGCTTAGAGTTGTTAATAAAATCGTTAAGTTTAGCAATTAAGACCCACCAAACCTAACGTCTAGCTCGGGACAAGACGAACTTAGCTCTCTAGCTATCTATCTCGTGAGTGGAAAGATTGGCCGGTGGAGAGAGTACCGGCAGGTCAAATATGAGATTGCTTAAGGTTAGATAGAGCACACTTCTTCTTGAGTTCTAGCTAGGGGAAGTATTTTATTTGAGCGAGGTATTCGAGTAAGGGAAAGAGAGTAGAGAGATGAGCTGTGTATTGAATTGATCTATCGAACAGGAAGAGGAGAAAGCCCTCTTTATATAACATAAACTTTGGAAAGTGTTAAAACACGTTTCTCTAATTAATAATGACAGTCACAAAAGGACACAAGTATCTGAAGTGACAACTACACATCCAGTACGAACAAAACACTTCATCGAAGACAGCAAAGCAAACATTGTCAAAAACAACAGGAAGCACCTTTATAGTTGATTATTCTGGCTAACTACATAGCTGTGCAACTTTCTAGACATTTGTTGAATACATTTATTTATCACTGCTTCTCCGACAATGGCTCTAGATCAATCTAGTCTGGGATTGGGCTTTTAGTTCACAATTTTTGTCACCTTGTCACGGTTATAGTTAGAGATCAATTTCAAAGAAGGCTAAATCATTTATTAGATTTAGCGAGATTAGACTCAGGGGAGGGCGCTATGTTGAAATCCTCCTCCCAAACAATTCCTTCTCCTAATGCCGAAAATAGTACTATCTTACTTCCGGGGCTTGGGTCTAGCATTGGAAACCTGTAGAGAAGATGTCAGAAACCACTGAGTAATATATCAAAGTAAAAAGGAGGAGGAAATTACCATTCGCAGAGATGTCAGTAGTAGACCCAAGAGCCTTTGCTCACTTAAGGGTTGGGGCCACCGGGCCTGGTAAGGACAATGTATCCATACTGGGCAAGGTCCAAGCTCTGAATTCCACCAGTCGAGATGACTGTACGGCAGCTACCCAGGATTTGGCCAACGGTACTGTAAATGGCTCTGCAATCGTAGACGTAAGGAGTGGACCAAAAGCGGCGGTCAGGATTCTTGGGAGGGCAGACACGAATTTCTGCGGACCTGTAGGAGACATTATAGCAGTTGGTAGCCATTGCGGGGAGTCTTGGAGGGTCTTTCGGGCAGACGGCGATGAACTTGACCAGGAGGTCTTCGACGTCCTGGATGAAAGGGTCTTCTCCACGGTTCATCATGCGGCAGTCGGGCGTGGCAGCATAGGTGAGAGGAGTAATGACGAGGAGGAGTACAGCAAAGATGGTAATTGGGTGGAAGAACATTTTGACGTTAATGTTGATAAGATGACAGTGTTCTTCTGGTCGGGTTTTCTGATTGGAAGAATGATGTTCGGTAGCGCAAATAGAGGATTGCTAGGAAGAAAAGGATTTTAGGGCGTAGGTAGTAACTTACATATATATAGCTTATCATTTCGGGGTATTTCGCGGTACATACTAATAGATATAGGGATAAGGGCTTATTTAATAAGAAGTATGGTTACTAAAAGGTGAATTGATTCTAGATCTATGATGATTATCCAAAGTGGATATCGTCTTTATTTTATAGAGACGAAACAAAGAAAAATATCTGTATACGGAAAGAGATGTCCATAAAGAGAAAACAAAGAGAGAGCATTATCCCGATAAGTAAAGAACGAGACCAAATAAGGGAAGATAAAGAAACAAGGACTTGCGCTGATTCGTCAGCTTCTTTTATCTGGAGACATATTCCAGCACGTACTCCGGAGAGAAAGAACGCCCTCTATTTTTTTACTTGCCAAACTTCTTAGCAGGCGTGGGTACGTCCCTTTGAGCTCCTCTGTTTCTTATCCAACCCTAGTCAAGGTAGGGGACCAAGTTTCTCAGTTTCTACAGACAAGGTTTCTCTATCCTGGGGACTACGGAGGTAAGATTTACGCATGTATAGAGTATCAACCAACCAATCAGTTTCTACAGATAAAGGGATCTACTCCAAAATCCAAGCACATATGTGTCTCGAAAAAACAATATTTATTGATGTATACTCTAGTTCTATTAATTTATATACGTAGAGTCTTGTTACCTAACCCGAAATTAACAGCCCCAGCTAAACCGAATAACCGTAACTTCTACCCTTTCTGGCCTAGCAAGAAGCTACTGACTAACTACATAACTCATTTGCCGAGCGCACGTGCACACAGTACGAAGAGACTAGGAGTGGGCCAACTCGTGACTGCGAGTTGTAGGTACATACATACATGTACTTTTGGAACTCTGCCCTGATATACCCAATTTTGAACTTCCAGTTTTGGGGGACGGGGGACCTTCGGCCCCCCGCCCCCTCAGGTTTATCTGCTCCAACAGTCCCTCAATATATCTCTAGTATATTTTATCTCCAGTTATGCCCTGGGCCTCTACAGCTGTTATTGGGGCCTACGGCCCCGCTCCAACTCCCCCAACTCCCCCATCCTTCCAACTCCGGTACTAGGAGCATTTAATTTAGTTACCATGCTGGGTTAGGGTTTCTCACTCCTGACCAATCAGCTTTCAAGCGCAAATGGATGTAATCTAGTACATAGTAGAATAGAATACATGTAGTAGATACATGTAGTAGACTAGCTAGAAACTACATGTATATACTTTGAACTTTCCTGTGCTAGTTGCAGGAGCTCTGTTATGTAATACTAGGCTCAGTGGATATATTTCATACGTACATGTAGTGAGGGTCATCGAAGCTGTGGATCTGGCTATTAAAAATTGGTACCGCTAAGCTAATATACATACATGTAGTAATTAATCTTTTTTCTTTTCTGCTACGTGTATGTGTCGCAACGTCTTTATGAGCCTAGTGGGGTGGGGCCTGCTGCAATTCCGAGATGAGAAACCATACGCCCCTTTGTGATTTTACTAAGTTAGGGATATCAATCCTATATTTAAACATAAGCTCTCGAGGCTTCGCTAGAAAAGTAACCTAAGAAGCTCAACTCTGTATATATCAGTTTTTCTTAGAGAACTTCCATTATTTGGTCTTGCCGGCGAGAAATAAAAATGATAGCTATTGACTTAGACTCATGTCTATGGTACCGGGAGAAATCAGTTCACGAGACCCGGGGGGGGGGGGGGCAATGGGGGCACAAAATATTCGACAGCAGAGTGCAGTCACTAATAAAATGTAATGGTCATGGGTTTAGATGAGGCTAGGGCCTTTTTCCAATTGCTACATATAGTGAATGGCCATTTACAAGCGCATGGAGAAACCCAGGATCGATCTACACTCGCATTCCCGGAAAAAGAACAATGTATTTTGGCTATGGTGGGATTCGAGAAATGACATGAGAGATGCTATTCGCTAATTTTAACTAATAAACAGATAAAGTCCATGCTCCATAACTCGCCAATTAAGAACATATCATTTCAAACTAATACCACCATATCCGCAGAATAATCAGCACTTGCCACATATATGGGATCTCCATAATACGCTACAATCGTCAAACGAGCCTAAGCAAATAAGCCGCCTAGAGATTCAAATATACCTCCAGCGTCGGCCCCTCCAATCAGGTCCTCTCCACCCCCACAATCACCGCCATAATCCGCGCCGTACTCTTCATAGCCTCCGGTGTCAGCACCATACTCCTCACCTCCGTACTCCCCACCGGTACTATCAACAGTGTATTCCTCACCAGTGTATCCTTCTTCTAAATGGCCCTGATCTGCGCCATATTCGCCACCAACATACTCGCCAGTATTGCCTTCCTCTACATATCCGCCCTCCACTACATATTCCTCTCCGCCTACATACTCTCCACCACCGTATTCTGCATTGGGGTCCTCATATGTACCATATTCTGTACCCGCATTCGGGTCTGCATAACCTGTACTGTACTCGGCTCCGGCATTCGGATTCTCGTAGGTAGCATATTCGGTACCTCCGCCTGCATTGGGATCTTCGTAGCCTGTCATGTAGTCGGCTCCTGCGTTCGGATCTTGATAACCAGCGTTGGGATCGTAACCAGCGTTGGGATCTCCATAACTAGCGTTGGGGTCTTCATATCCGGCTTCATAGCTAGCGTTAGGATCTTGGTAACCAGCATTGGGGTCCGCATAACCCGCATTAGGATCCCCGTATGCCGCAGTTTCCTCGTACGCTGTATTGCTTTGATATGTTAATGGATCTTCATATACTGCAGTACTCTCATACGTTGTTGTTTCCTGGTATGTTGTGGCGTCTGCATATGCTGTAGTATCTTGATAGGCTCCCGGATCCCCATATCCCGCATTAGTCGTGTCAGTGGCCGCAGGATCTTCATAGAACTGATCCTCTGTCGCCGCCGCGCCTTCGTACCCAGTACCTGTCGTATCCGTGGCGGCTGGATCTTCATAATATTGACCATCCGCTGCTGTGGGATCTTCGGCATAAGTCTGGTCTTGTGCGGTTCCTTGGCCGTCATATGCTGTTTCTGTGTAGGTTACTTCCGTATATGTGGTTTCTACGTAAACCTCCTCTTGTATGGCGGGCTCTTGCTCTACCACATACTGGTTCTCCCCCGCGCCTCCTTGGGCATATGTGCCCTCTTCTTGTGCCCCCTCCTGGTATTGCTGTGGGTCTTGACCTTGGTCTTGTTGGGGGTCTTGTTGAAGATCTTGTTGCGGGTCTTGTTGCTGAGGATCTTGCTGCTGTGGATCCTGTTGCTGTGGATCCTGTTGCTGCGGGTCCTGTTGCTGTGAATCTTGCTGTTGCGGATCTTGCTGTTGCGGATCTTGCTGTTGAGGATCTTGCTGTTGCGGATCTTGCTGTTGCGGATCTTGCTGTTGTGGGTCCTGATGTGGATCTTGATTTTGTGGATCTTGATGTTGCGGACCCTGCCCTTGTTCTTGTCCCTGTCCCTGCTGCGCTTGTTCTTCTTGCACCTGCTGTTCCTGTTGTTGCTGTCCCTGTCCCTGCTGCTGCTGCTCTTGCTGTTGCTGTTGCCTCTCCTGCTGCTGCTGCTGCTGTTGTCTCTCCTGCTGATTCTGCTGCATCATAATCCTCTGTGCGCTCTGCATCAAATTTTGTTGCATCATGCTTTGTTGTTGTTGCTGTTGCTGCTGGTTTTGTTGCTGCTGGTTCTGCTGACCCCGACCCATCATAATTCGTTGTGCAACAAGGCCCGCACTCTGTATCATATTCTGCCGTTGCATCTGGGACTGCTGTTGCTGGAGGAGCTGCTGTTGCTGTTGGAAATTTTGTTGTTGCATCTGCTGGGCCATCTGCTGTTGAGCCATCTGCTGTTGGATCCCCTGTTGCTGTATTTGCTGCTGCATTTGTTGCTGTGAGAGTTGTTGTTGCTGTTGCTGAATCTGCTGTTGCTGAATTTGCTGCTGCTGTGTAAGCTGCTGAGCCTGTGGCATCATTCCATGGCCAGTTCCCGGTACCATGGGAGAAGGTCCCGCAGGCGTATTATTGAGTAGGCCAGTAGGCATGCTAGGCATGTTAGGAAGAGTAGATCCGCGGCCAAGAGGTTGCATAGGACCCGCCCCACGTCCGGCAGGTTGAGCGGTCATGCTTTGTCCCGTGGGAGCTTGACCGATTCCACGTCCAGCTGGACCCTGTTGTGAACTCTGTCCCAATCCAGCTGGGTTAAGTGGACTTGGTCCAGGAGCAGCTGTAGGTGCTAATGGATGCTGCCCAGTCCCGCGTCCCATAGGATGTGCAAGAGTTGGTCCTTGTGGCGCCGGGGGTTTTCCACGTCCGGCCGAATGAACGGGACTCGGACCATGTGCGTTATGGGGTTGTCCAGCTCCGGTGGAGGGCGCAGAAGCTGGCCCATGTGGACCAGAGGCTTGACTTGTTCCGCGCCCCATGGGGGGAGTATGGGTCACTCCTCCGGGCTGGGGGGTAGGAGTTATTCCACGACCAGCTGGGTGGACGGGGGGTGGTCCATGGCCAATATTAGGGTGGCCTCCACCGCGGCCAACATGCAGTGGACTTGTAGGTGCCTGCGCCATACCTCTTCCTCTTCCCGCTACCCCTCTCCCAACACCCGGGTTCATTACCATTGCTCTGCCTCTACCCACAACCATCGTCGTCTGTGCTACTGGTGGAACTCCTCCAAAGTCGGCATGCAAACCTTCGATTTGCTGCTGGTGTGTATTGACTGCTTGATTTAACGGCGGCGGAACGCCACCAAAATCAGCATGCATGTTTTCCGTTTGCTGCTGATGAGTACTTGGATCCTGGTTCGCTGGGGGAACACCGCCAAAATCAGCATATAAATTTTCTGTATGGTCTTGTTGCGCATTCAGTTCTGGTTGTGAATGCTGTGTGCCCAGTCCCTGTTGCGGTTGTTGGTAATCTTGCGAGTCGATCATTGGCTGTTTCAGTGATGGGTTCTGCCCGCCGATAGTAGCAGGGACTCCCACTGCAGGGACACTTCTACCTCGTCCCCTCCCTACAGCTGTCCCTCTGGCTGGTCCTCCCCGTCCTCTTGGACCACCACCTCTCAACATTGCTGCCGCAGTTGGACCTGCGACCATTAAGATGCCCCTACTGACACCGGTAGGGTCCATGCTAGCTGCAACATGTGCAGCGCCCATAACGCCTGCTACCATTGGCGCGCTCATTCCGCCTCTGGGCTGACCGCCGGTAGCAGCGCCTCTAGACGCGGCACCTCCTCTAGCAACTAAAGCGCCACCTCTCCCGGCAACCATAGCGCCACCCCTTACTGCAACCATACCACTACCCGCTCTAGCAGCCATGCCGCCGCCCCTTCCGGCGACCATAATACCGCCTCTTGTGGCAATCGTACCGGCTCCTCCGGCTGCAATGCCGCGACCTCTTGCCGCTATCACTGTGTGTCCTCTGCCTCTAACCATTCCTCTTGCACCACTACCTATCATTCCTGACGGCTGTGGCTGCGGCTGCATCGGAGCTGGCTGCATCGGAGCTGGCTGGGTTTCATACTGAAATTGAGGATGTAGTTGAGGCTGCGGTTGTATCTGTTGTTGGGGCGGAGCTTGAGCCGGGATAGGCTTCTTCTTTGCCTTTGGCCTTAGAACTTTGAAGTTATCTTTGTTCTCAAACGCCTTCTTGGCAGCTTGAGCGCTAGCTTTCGCCATGGTACTGAAACCCTCTGCAGCTTTCATAGCACCAGCAGAAACAGTAAGATCTTGCTGTGGTGCTTTCCGAGGTCGCAGAAATGACGAGGTGGAATGGGTTGACCTAGTTGTGGTCACTGTTTTTCGGGGGTTGACTGTTGATTCGATGGTCAATGGTTGGTAATGAATATGAGTGGATGATCTTGGGGGTGGGGAGGCAGTCGGCGGTTTTGTAAATACGGGCATTGATTGTCTGTGTTGAAGGTTTTGATGTTGCTGTACTTGCTGCTGATAGGTCTGAGCAGCCTGTTGCTGAGGTACATGCTGCTGCGGTGTCTGCTGTTGCTGGACCTGGAACTGTTGAACAGGCTGTTGTTGCACTTGGCCTTGTTGCGCTTGATACTGCTGCTGGGCCGGGTGCTGCTGATGCGCATTTATATTCCCTGGGTGCGGTGTCTGATTAATATAAGTGGGAGCCGCACTTGCAACCTGTGGAACAGCTTTTCTCGGCGCAATCACATTTATCTTGCCAAAGCCCGCAGATTGAGCCTGGTAACCAGCGCCTGGAGTAGCAGATCTCATACCTCCATACTCAGGTGCCTGTGTTACCGAAGACGCCGATATCACCGAAGACTGGCTTGGGCTCCTAGTATGTTGCAAGAAGGGGACATTTTTCGGCCCTGGAGGCACCTGTGGCATAGGGTGTTGCACGTTCTGGACCTGGGAGGTTGCTGTCAACTTTGGAGGTGGTGACATAGTGGGTACTCGAGCATTTGGCGTCTCGTATGATTGGGATACCGGGGGTGCTGTTATGCCACCAGAGATTGTGATATCTGTAAACATCCTATCTTCATCTGTAAACCCCGTAAATGTCGCCGAGAGTTTTGGAGGCTCGTCTTCGCTCTCGGAGGAGAGCATTAGTCCGCTTTCAAACTTTGGCTGTTGCTGTGGAACGGTAGCAGCCTGTGGCGGGACCTCGCTGCCGGCGACCTCAGCATATCCGACTGGGTGTGGAGTAGCTGTTGCAGAACGAAGACTTATGGGCCTGCGATGCGTGCTCAGAGGTGATACTGGGGTTTGAGTAGGGTCATATGCGGGTCGCTGCTGCTGCTGCATGTACTGGGGTTGAGGGACTGGGGTTTTATTCATCTGTCTCTGAGGCTGTTGGGGCCATTGCTGTTGGTTTGGGGGTTGTTGTTGCTCTTGTGGCTGTTGTTGCAGCTGTTGATACTGGTTTTGCGGGTTCATTGTGGGTGCTATAGTTCCACGTTGGGCATATATGGGCTGTTGCTGGTGTTGGGGGTGCATGCCAATCGAGGTTGCTGGAGGCGTTGGGAGCTGGCTTGGCTGGGCTGTGATAATTACAATCATTGGATATTAGTTATTGCTCAATAATTCAAATAAATCTTTGATCCCAAGCGGTAATCATAGTAAGAAATACAAATCCTCAAACCACATCTGGCAACCCCCGGATATACGAGATATGGAGGGGGAGGACGGAAGAATCAACACTCACGGTACTCCCATGATACAGCTCCCGTAGCTGTATTATGAAAATAGAACTTTTGCTGCCCCTGGTCCCAGTGCGCTGCCCACCCCGGAGGCATAACTGGCGGCTGCGGTATCTCTGATGGCCCTCCATATGGTCGTGGTGTAGTCGATAAAGCTTGCTGCTGCTGCTGCTGCTGGTTTGCTTGGTACACCGGATCCACCACCGCTGCTGTGTACTGCTGGTTACTGTAGATCATCGTGGAGCTTGGGGGGGTAGAATTAAATCTCGAGAAGTATATGGTTGATTCTCTACTAGGTATGGTGACTGGATCCAACCGAGAAGTATTAGGTTGAATAGACAGATATGATAAGTATGCGACCTTTGAGGTCCTTGGAATAAAATCACACTTTCGATCTAGGTGCAATATTTCTCATAAACGACGAGCAAAAGGTGAGGAGAAAGAAAAAAAAGTCCAGTCAGGATAATAATCAGCCAGAGTGCGGGGCTAAGCAGCTGTTACTTTGAGAAATATTTCAGCCGCAGCCAAGCTGAACGGGCGCCCCGAGCACTCTAATCTGATCTCCCCCCCCCCTCTCCCCTCCTTCCTCCTTCGTGGAACCAGACTGGCAGCCACAGCATTTACGGTTGTTTCGAGTTTCTTTTGTCCCGAGAATGGTGGGGGTGATTGAATGATTGACTGAATACTAGGAAGATCCATTTAAGGAACATTAGCCGAGTCCTCGGCAAGGCTTAGTTGCACCTCCCCCTTAACAATATCACGGGTAGTAGTAATCTCCTCAGGAAATCACCTACATACGGATAATGGTCATCCGTCCATATCGTAAATCCTATTGGAGAGAGGTTTTCCCCCCTGTGTCACCAATGCACGACTGTCAGCAAAATCTCGATTTGTGGTGATACGAGGGTCAGGGTCGTACAATAAGGTGGGTAGTTCCGCAGATGCATACATGTAGGTATTAATTATAGATTGGACATCATGATTGGTGATCTTCAGGGTTAGGGTTTTCGGTATAGTTATTTTGTCCCCGGGGGGGGGGCGGCTTTGATCGAGTGGAGATTGTCAGGGAAGAATGAATTTGAAATGTGTTCATGACAGTTTAGTATTAAAAAACCCGTGTCTGCCGCTAGTGGACGTTTCGCGGGCTTGCGTGTGTTTGCGGCTGCGGTGGTTTCGTCTAGACACGCGGCTTCCAACAGCTACAATCTCAAGGACGTGTTTTCTTTTTGCTTTGAACGAAAACTGTGAAGTCAGTGATGCATATGGAGTGTTAAAGTTGTTCCTGCATATATCGGGGTTTCCATACCTACATGTATTTACGGATACCAGCATGTATAAACACGGCCGAAATTTCCCTTATATTTCTTTTTAGGGTAGGAATCGAAAGGCTGTTGCCATAACCTCAGGATTACATACAATCAACAAATCGAAAGCGGAATGAGTCATGAGATGTCACTCGGGTTTGGTGGTGCACTCGAGGAAGTATTTATTTATACTTCAGGTGTGCTTGAGGTTGCTTGCTTGATACTTCATATTTGTGCAACCTATAAGTTAAGACAAAATCTTGCCCTTCGAAAGTGGCTCGGGGGTTCTAGGGTGAGTCTGCTAGCTATCCATTACGGTCGAGAGACAGTGTGACATTAATAGCTTTATTAGCTAGTGTTTTGTGGGTTTTTTGGTCGGAATATAAATGCTGCCAATGCTGACCTTTATAACAGAGGGACAGAATCTGCACGGGAGATTAACCATTTGATAAGGGCGACAAAAGATCTCGTAGCAAAAGCCACCAACCTTTGCTTTTTGTGGGGTCAGTATTTTCTGACAGTTTAAGAGATAGGCCCTCTAATACATTTTGTAAAAAATCTAAAACCTATTTCCGTAGGGCCTCTCTACTAATAGGAAGCGGTCTCTAGGGGGTTGTTTTTTTTTTTAAAAAAAAAAAAAAAAAAAAAAGAAGAGAAGAGAAGAGCGAACTCTCAGAGCCCGTCAAAAGATGTATTTTGTATCCGAAGCCAAATCTGGGGCAAACACTTTGTTGCTTCTCAACGCTAAATATCTGGCCGTCGTCTTTAGTGACGGGCACGAGACAAGACGAGACGAGATTTGGACAGCTATTGTCTTTTCATTCTGGTCTCGAAAGCCTTGAGAGAGCCTCGAGGCCTCATGCTCCTGTGACTTTGACGCTAGAAAAAAAACGAGTTGGAGGCGTGTTGCCAAACCCTAACCCTCGTTTGGGAGTTTGTAATATCAAATTGTGTGGTGGAAAAAAAGTCGACTAAATGTAGGCTTGTCTAGTCTCATCTTGTTGCCCCACTAGATCTCGTCTTATTTTGCCCAAAGTCTTGAGATAACTTGTCTCGATCCCATCACTACATGTAGTCGTCCTCAGAGATCCACATACTGAAACTGACGTTGTATCTAATGTACCTACTGGTGCAAATAAAATATGGTATACGGGACTTGCATACGTATACCTGTCCTCACAGTTCCTTGCAATCGGTTGGCACCTCACGGCCTATTCAAACGTCTCAGTTCCCAGGTGCCCTCCCCCCAAAAAGGACTGTGGCGGGTAGACTAAGTAGAACTAGCTTATCACCCATTTTATACCTAATACCGCTCCCGAGGGCAGTCGCAAATTCCTGTTTCCGCCGAAAAAGGAACGGAAATATACTACCAAAAGGAAAAATGATCAAGGACTGCCCGACCATTAATGAATAATGCTGTGTAATGCGCCGTAAGGGACTCGAACCCTTCCCAGTTGCTCACTGTATCCTGATTAGGATAACCATGGAAGGCAACTATGCTACCCCTGCACCAACGGCGCTTGAAGTTTTGAGTCACTTTAAAATATATAATTAACATAGCGTAGATTGCGCTAGTGCAAATTGGGAACTATAGGGTCGGCGTAGTATTATTATCTGTGAGGGTTATATAGCCGAGAAACTAGGTATGGTTTCGTGGGCATATATAGGCTAGCTACAGGATGCGGTAGTTGCATTGAATTCGCCTTGGTTTTGCTGTACTTATTGTAGCGAGAAGGTTTGGTAGATCCAGTAAGGGAGATCAAGGGAAGTATATCAGATGTTCTTAACAGAAAGGTGCGCACGTGGATATGATATTTACGTGGATGATGCAACGTCGATGAGAATCCCAGGGGGCCATGGTATAGAATCGTGCTTTCTAGCTATATAGAAATATCCACGGAGAGATCCTAGCAGAGGGGAGCACAGTAGCAGCACTCTAAGGGTTATATCGGCGCCACAGCCACCTGCAACTCGGCGTCACGGACATCAAACGGCCCGGGTTGTCGACACGAGTACTGAGAAGCCAATTGCAACAAGCACCGGCGACTTCATATATCTTTCTGACAGGTCCTCAAAACCAGGGTGGGTCTTAGCGCGAGACTCAAAAGTGGGCAGGTGTGTGTTGCAGAGTTATCGTAGTGGCGCTGATGGTAATAACCCCTATGTATTCCTTAAAAAGATTATCGAGGTTGATAAGCTCATAGGGAGGGAACCCGAGAAGATATACTGCTAAAGCTCTTGCGTCGAGGCCCCCACAGGGTAGGTATAATTCCTTGGCGTTATCAAACTAAATATGCGGTACTACCGTGTTGATTTAATCGAAGCACCTCTCCTGTAATAACCTAGGGCTAAATAACCGAATACATATCGTTTCCAATCCCTATTTCAGGTTTGATAGTAAACGCTCAAAATCAAACGTTATAGTTGTCCGATCCGGCCAATACCTATGCACACTTGTCAAGGCCTTTAGGAATCGGTTGTAAGATTAGTGAAGCGTTTTATCGGCTTTTTCTGTTTAATGCGGGCGGTATCGTAGAACGCGCGTTGATGGATTTTAACTTTAATAATTGGTAGTCAGAATTATTTATCCATGCAATTGGGCTTGGTTCGGGCCCAGAGGCCCGGGCCGGGTCAGGCTTCTGAAAGATCAAGGCCGGTTCGAACCTAACCAAGGCTAAGCACCACAAGCTCTGTTAAACCCTGGGCCTGACAGATCTGATCCAGGTCTAAAATCATTCCCGGGGAATTGATTGATTTGAAGCTCGTGAGAGTCCCCCGCCAGCATTGGATTTATGCCCTGGGCCATGCGCCACCGCTCGAGGAGGACAACGGGTCCACCCAGGGTAAGAAACAAGTTTAAAACCGGGTGGGTTGATTTATGTCCTCATTTTATCTATATTGAGGGCGTGGAGAGTTCCTACGACGACTTTATGTTAATGCCATTTTGGGGAAAGCGATGCGGCTTGTACAAAGAAAAGATGCGGTTAGTGCGTCATGAAAACTCACTCGTTATCCTGATGGGGCTAACAAGGCATGCGCAAATCCTCAGACAACTCACCTTACATCAAATAAAAATCTCTATAATCTTAAAGGTCCGACCTCTGCAATAAATTTATGGACGCCATGGCCCGTTTAACGGATTTCTTTATATTAGTAGAAGCGCACTCGAGCACCCCATTCTCAGATTTGACAATCTCTAGCTATTCATTGGCCCATACGACCACCCGCTACGGGCATCCGCACCTGTCGATCCTCTTGGCGGAAGATGTGCGTATTATTGGCCGGCCTAACATCACCGCCATCTCCCCGCAAAAGCGCCTCCACTTTCAACGCCCGCTGCGTGCACTGCGGTCCTGTTCATGACTCCTGGTTTCTGCAGAGGCAGATCTCCGGCTGGGACCCTACCCTTTCGCAACTTGCATAACCAAGGTTACCTGTATGTAAACAGGATGGGCCCGCATATGATAGCGATATGTGGGCCAATTATAGGTTCTGCCAAGGTCATGGAGAAGAACACCTTGAGTACCGGTGACTGGAATGGTCATCTGGTTACTGTTTTGGTATGTGCTCAAGGGTAGCCCAAGTAGGCAGAAAGATAAACGATAGATTGAAACGGACCCAGCGGCGGATACGACCAGGTGGTGAAATGGTCCCCTCAAAAAAAAAAAAAGAAAAAAAAACCGACTTTGCCTAGCTAGATCAGCCATTTGACGGGCAGCCATAGCCACTGTGTATTTGGCTGTTCAATGAAGTGGATTAGTACCTGTGGTATCGTTAGTTTATTTGAGTCAGTACAAATTAGTCATTCCTGATTTCTAATCCGAAGCAAAAGGTTAAAAGAACAGACTAGGCAATTGCTTGCGGTGAGGAGGAAATATTCTAATCCGAAAGCTTATTATCCCTCCCCTTGTAAATTTATCTATACATAATATTAGTTCATGAAAGCGGTTAGCAGCGGTATTAAATCTAAGGGTGGGCAACTTGCAGAGTAATGAGTAAGCAGGCATCTTCGTGACTCCCTAGATCTCTCGATCGAGTGATATTTCGAGATCGCTTATAACCGCGACAGGCTATAAGGGTTAGGTTATATTATATTATACGGTTGTAAACCCACCCACTGAGTCAATAATAAATAAATAAATCACCCCGAAACCTACCAGAGGACATAAAAATTTGCATAATCGGACGTGGCACATGCGGCTACCTGCATAAAAAAAAAACTGAGTGTTTATATGTAGGTTTTGATGATCTAGGTTATTTCTATTGGTCCTGTTTGAGTCAGATAGATGGTTTTCCGGAAGTATCTCCGTATTTTTTTTCCGAAGTGTCCAATGTCCATGAGGTAAATCAACAATGTCGGAATCATCTGGCATCACTCGGCGACTTCGGAGCACGCGATGCTAGAGAGATGCTAATACTCAAGGGTCCTAGTCTATCTGCCATGTGACGTCCCCGAATCTTGATGTCTCCGGAAGAGCCTCTAGTGGTAGTGCTCGGCCACGAGATTCGTTCGTCCCGCCAAGCTGTCGCCTTTCTCAACATGTTCTGTAGCCCATCTGAGTAGCCGCGTGAATCTGACCTTACCTGAAGTTCTTCCCATGCTTCTAGATCAATTGTTACTGGTAGAATGAGAATTGTACGTACATACATCAGACCATTATTCACGCCCACGTTTTTGGTAAACCCCGATTCTGCACGTTCGCTCGTACATAAATTAAAGCCGCCATGCCAAATGAGCGGAAAGCTTATAATCAACTGACGTCAATCCAAGGGGAAAAGAAAAGAAAAGAAAAAAAAGAGAAAAAAAAAAAAAATAGAGAGAGAGAAGGGATCCAGAAAAAGGAAAGAAAATGCCGGTCGTGGCACTGGTAGTACAATGCGGTCTATCTTATCGCCCCCAGCAACGGTGTGATCATTCGACACTTTCTGTCGAGTAGAATACCAATACCAATCTCTGTGGTGGTTTGTGAAAGGTAATCGTTGCGTTGCGTTGTCACACGCATTGCTTCAGCCCTGCAGCTAACAGATGCGCTAGAAGCATGTTTTGATAGTTGCTTGTGATCGAAACTTTCCGAGCCAGCTCCTCAGGTTCTCCGCCTCTGTCCCCGCTGCAAGATCACGTCACATCACTCGACCGCAGTTCGGAGGGGTTAAGAAGAGGAACCTGGCAGATGTGATTGCAATGATACCGTTTAACATAACCAGAAGCCCTAGGCTGCAGTGAAAAGGTCCAACCTCCGGTCGGTACCAGGGGGGGGGGGGCTATTACATGATAGCCGACCACAACCGGATTAATACCGGTTTCCGTAGAAGCGCTCGAACCGCGGTGGTAAATAGGAGATGGGCATGAGTACAAAGCTTCTCGCTAGCTGCAAGGTCTCAATGATCGACATCCTTACACGCTCTCCACCACCCTACAGACCACAGCTCTCCTCTTTCAACAAATGTCATAATAGTAACATTGTTGCGTAGTGGGATCATCGATTTCCAACGGGGATCAAGAGTCCTTGATTTACGCTTATGTAGCCATTGAGCCCAGCAAACGTCAACCCCTATGCATTGCACAAATTCCCTGGGAGACCTAGGTATTCAACCGGCAGATATCCAGCTCCATGAAATCATGATCCCCATTTCCCTGGTCAACTCTTGGCAGGACATCTCCACGAGCAGAAAACTCAATGACGAATTTGCAGACGAAAGGGAGGGGTACAAACCTAAATTCCCCCGTATCATGTAGAGGAGGGGGTAATTTTTTTAGAAGGAGCCGGATTGGTGTGAGGCTTTCCGAGCCGCTAGTTGTGATATCTGATTTAGCAAACGGACTGAGGAGGTTGTGGTTGTGCTCTCTTTCTTTCTTTCTCCCTTCCTTTTTTTTTTTTTTTTTTTTTTTTTGTACTGGGATTGGTCTGCGGGGTTCCTGTCGCAGCGCAGCGGGGATCGCGTACATACGCTCGGACGAACACCGTTCCTCATCGTGGGTTCTATATGTCATTGGTTTTGTTTGCTATCGGTATCCTCTTAAAATTTGGACAGCACCTGGCACCTTGCATCTAGAAACTCGTAAGAATCTAGACGGCTCGCTAGAATCTCACTAAGGTGCCGGGCCGGGCACTTTGGTTAGCGGACTTTAATCGCAGAGCAATTTTTTTTTCTCTCTCTCACTTCTCCGTGAACCAGAATTAATTTTCAGCTCCGGCGGAAACCCTAGTGTTGGACCCACTCCCATAGCCACATCGACTAGAAGCTAGGATTTCTAGACCTTCTAACTCATAAGCTAGAGTTTTGACTATTGGACCTGAACGAGTGAGAACCAATGAAGTCACACGAGCGAGTGTATTCCCCGAAAAGGACAACTCCTACAGTTAGGTATTCCGTAACCGCATCCGCCTGTCATTACATACTTATCACTGTTATCAGAGCTCTGTAATTTCCTTGCCCAGCCATGGGTATCTTAGAGTAGAGTAAAACTGACGACAGTAGCAATTTAGATATGCATGTCATGCATATCGCTGTCACAAGCGAGTGTTTTCAATCTAGATCTGGCCAGTTATCTTATGATGCCCTATTAATTCCCCCACTCAAATTGAGTGCGGCATGTCCTATCACTGGGGTAAGGCACCGTATACCCGTTTTCCCGGAGCAGAAGGACCCTTAAACTTCATCCCGCAGAGTTTGTAGCTTCGGGGGGCCCAACTTTCTTGGCACAGGGGGGAGGCAGACAAAGGTTGTTGACAAGGAACAAGATATTTCCAAGGCAGCCAATCTCGGCCTTCTGTTTCCAAATCAAATTCCAGTAAACATCAAGATTTTTTTTTTTTCGAGTTACGCGAGGCTGCTGTGGCACTGGTGGGGAGTAACAGGCATAAATAAAGAGGTTAGTTTTAGAATTGAACCAGGGAAGTCACTCAAGGTTGTTACCAAGAGCAGGAGCTCGAAGCGGTCAGCCCAGGGGCCTACCGATGGCACGTGCGGGAAACAAATTAACAGGCTATGTTGAAGGGAACCCCTTCATATAGAGCAGAGAGAGTACTTACTTATGCTCAACAGGCCCCTAGACAAACCGAGTAAAACTCGGAAATATATGTATGGTAGTAACAATTAGGGTCCGGGGGGGAGGATAAAAGGGGGGGGGGTAGGATAGGAACAGGCAACAACAAGAGAATCGGTGTGATGGATATGGGATATGGGTGGATGGAGAAAGCTCCGTTTTGGTGGATACCTCGGCGGCGAGAAGAGGGTAAGGGGATCAGGAAATGCTGGGAAAGGGGGAAAGGGGAGAGAGAAATATTCCGTAGTAGGGAGTAGGTGGGCCGTTTCATCAAACCGCATGTAGCTACATGTAGGCACATGGTGTACCGTTTCTCACCCCAACAACACTCAACATTACTCGCCTGCCCACTGCTCCAAAGAGTAGCATGCTGTACCTTTTTCGACATCCTCCACGCAATTGATCAATTGACTTCTACCGCTCACGGACGACGCAGTTGCGTAATTAGAGTAGGTACATTGTACCTACAGGACACTACATATGTGCAAGGTATGTTTCAGTACCATTGCTGATCATGGAGAGCTTCGACAGAGCTGTACATACGTGCATGCACCAATTCATGTAAGTAAACAATTGCGTCAGGCCGAAGGGCAGCTTACCCGAGGAAGGTGTGGTGAGCGCGCCCGTAGCTCCTGCTTAGCTCCTTATCGGGCGACAGGAGCTTTGACCTTGCAGTGCAGCGCGTGTGTCATTTCAACGGCGGAAAAGAGAAAAAAAAAAAAAAAGAACAGAAAGGGAAAAGAAAAAGAAAAAGAAATTTTCTATTATTTCATAACAGGTGGAGAGGAAGGAGGATGCCGATGGGCTGGCAGGCAGGCAAAAAAAACCTTGGTAAAATGCAAGAGGAAGCGAGTAATATTAAGATGGGAAGGAGACAAAATGCCTAGAAGTGGCTGGAGAGATGTAAATAAAAATGGGGTAGAGCAATAGGAAATAACGGGAAAAAAAAAGAAATTGTATGCTGTGTGCGCGATATCATTTTTAGATGGATAAAGAGATGGGGATGGGGGGATAGATGAACGAATGGATGGGGGGACAGAGTACATGTACGTGGTAGGGAAAAGAGATGAGAACGACTCAGGAAGAAGAAAAGTGACATGAAAAGGAGACTAGCCTTACATTATGTATGTATTACTCTCTGTACTCTACATGTACTTTACAGCATATCTATTTGTGGTATGGAGAAGGAACATCACTGTAAAGGACAACATGTGGTGTGTGTATGTGAGTGTGTGTCTAGCTACGGTACCTGGCTACCGTGGGGGAGAGCAAATAGACGATGGGTAGAGAAGGGTCCGGTTGAGAAATGTTCCGTGGAGTTTTCAGTTCAGCCAGCGTTAGGCATAAAGGAGTCAGTCAGCTTAATACAACCAACTACTTCATGTAGTAAATGTTCTACATATATGCCTACATGTAGGGCCTACATGTACTCTAGTTACATACATGTACATGAACTCTACAAGACAAGTACGATATTGTGCTTCTAGTTGTAAACCATAATATGATTGATACGCACTGCTGTTGCTATGCATTGTAGTAGTAGGTGTGCTTGCTAGTCATACTGTTGTCAAGTTGGTTAATTCATGTAGCTACCTACCTCTCTTTGTTTACTACAGCTGCTCAGCTATGGGAAAGAAACAGTAGGAAACCAGCGTACCTACTCATAAATAATAAAAATAATAATGTCCCTTTTTAGTTATGTGTAGTACTACAGTGCGACCTAAGGTGCGTCGGGGGGGGGGGGGGAAGGAAGCTCTCTATGGCGTCCAGCGAGCGAGCTCCCTCTCGGTCTTCTGAAGCTCCCTCTCTATGTTTTCTCGCTCGGGTTGAGAAAATTTTTCTGCCTTCTCCTCTTCTCTCTCTCCTCCCTTTACTCTCCCCCCAGTCTCCCCCCAATCTCCCCCAGTCTTTCCCGCCTCTTGCAGGCCCACAAACAACCTTCTTGCATGGTCAACTGCCGATTACATTTCGCCCACCGCAGTATTTAGCTCCTTCTAACTCCACTCAGCTTAGCGACCCCGGCACCCCCCCCCTCCATATCCCATCTCCATCCTCCTCCTCTTCTCCCACCCCCCCGCTGCCAAGGCACACACCACGCACAGCTCGTCACTTTGAGCGCCCGAAGCTTCCACCAATCATTTAAAAGTGAATGTGAAAGAGCTAGCTGTTGGAGGGAAGCTATCATCCATTTTCGGCCTGTTTACTCCTCTCTGGTGCCGATTTCCTGGAACTTTTTTTTCTTTCCTGAACGAACTTTTTTTTCCCACCACTCCCGATTCCGATTTCTTTTCTCTGCGTCTCTTTTTTCTTCCCAGCTCTCCCACACACCCCCCCCCCCCCACTAGTGCCCACACACACACCTACAAAGTTCACCTCACCTCACATTACCTCTCACACACCTACCTCTACCTCATATCTTCACCCTCGCACCCACCTTCCAGACGTCCATAATCAATTGAACACAACTTGAAGGATCCCCACACATAATATTCCTACACAGCGAAAGGGAAAAAAAAAAAAATTACACCTATACCAACAATCCTCAGTAATTCAATCATCCTCTTGTAATATTGTCCAACATGCCCGTAATGGCGAAAACAGCATTAAATTCAAAAAACCCAAGTACTGTCGCAAAAAAGATTTCTGGCACCGGCGGAGGAATCTTGGGTGGACAGGGCAGCAGTGAGGTTGTGTGTCCTCTTCAGAATGCGGACGGATCAGTGTGCAGGAAAAAGTGCATCGGTGTGAGTCTTCAACAATTTTTTCCCAATGAGCAGCAGCCTAAATTCACCCGAGGGGACCTCTGGACAAAAAGAGAGCTTCGAAGGAGAAAGGACGGCAATTGCTTTTTAGCAATAAAATTATTAAACCGAAAGAGAGTTGGAATGTTAATTGTTTGCTCTCGAGAGGCCTACTGGGTCTTGTTCGAGCGCGATATACTATAGAATTTTGCCTACCGCTCAATATGTGAGCACATCCGTCGAGCTCATCCCGACAATTGGATCCCAAAGCTACCAGCTAGCGCTGAGACCTTCGCGAAGATGGTCAACCTTTCAAGGGGAATCCCATCAGGCGCATTCCCTCTTGTAAGGAAGCCAATCCCATCTGCCATCAACACTGGATACCGAAAAGCTTCAAAAAGTGAGTTGATTTCCTTTTGGAATGGCAATGGTTCGTGGTCGTCGAGTTCGTTGTCGTTGGTCCAATCATGGATTATCAATCATTCTTTGGTTACTAATGACGCCATTGATTTAGCTATGCCCAAACTCGAAGATGACCAATACATTGACGGCATGTCGCCTCCTTCATCGGCAAACGAATCGGAAACCTTGCATTCCATCTCATTATCAACAAATCCAGCAAACTTCCAATCAAAATTTCCTGCAGCATTGTCAGATTTTGAACACGATGAAGATGAAGATTCGTTTATGGATGAAGAGGAGATGGGCATTGATAGTCACGAAGAACGAAGTGGAACAGTGAGTTTGCCCAAATATCTCCTCTTTGCCTCCAGATTTTCTTCTTTCCCAATCGGGAGCTATCAACCGTGGAAGTTGTTTTCTCCACGGCGGACCCACACCACAGAGGAGTTTTCGACCGAAAAAACTCCCGTCTGAGCTCAATAGTTTGGCATGGGTCGATAGCTCCTACCCACGAAGCTTACAATCCATATCAATTCGAATGGCTTGTTTTCTCCGTGGACATTTTAATATATCTCATCAAATGATAATTATACCAAACCAAAAATAGGATTTTGCTGATTTACGTCATTTGTGGACTTTCCAGGAAACCGAAGATGATGAACGACGAGGACGTGTTCCGCATGCCATTTTCCACCGTGGTATTCGTGGAATCAGCTCACCTCACCTTAAGGATTTCAACTTTATGAACCAAGAGCACCGTTCTGGATCGTCAAAGCGAAAGCGTCAAGCTCACCCATATGGTGACAGCACCGAGAGCTCCATGTATGGAAGCCGGCAGTCTTCACTTGGTGCATCGCGCTGGGACGAACTGATTGAAGCCGCAACCACTCGCGCTGTGGTGGAGGTCGGAGAATACGCACACTATCGCCATATTCACGACAACAACGATGCGCCTGTTCGCCTCCCTCATATGCCCGTCTGCTTCTCGTCTCCTCTAACTTTCGACCAGCAGACGCCTCCGTCTCCTCCCACAACGGCATCTTCGTCCCACGCGCCGATGCTTACCGCGTCACCCACCTCATCGCGCCAGTCAATGTTCTCGCCATCCAGTCGATGCCTTATCTGCGCTGCCTGCGAGAATCCCTCTCCAATCGGGAACTCCTTTGCGTGTACCGAGTGTATGGCAGGCTTCTGCACCGATTGTGCCTTCAGTGCGGGAAAGCGGGGCAGCTGTGGCGAGTGCCGGGCCGTAGGTGCAAAATTCAAGCCTCTCCGGATCATCGTCCGGTAAAAAAAAAAAAAAAAAGTCTTTTTTTCCCTTTCCCTGTTTTATTTTCCCTTTCCAAAAATTTCTTCCTTTCTACATATGGAGCGGCACAGCATAGGCACGGCATGGCGGTCAAGTTTTTTTTTTTTTTTTTTTTTTACTTCCAATTCCAACCATCTGGGTGTTGATGCTTTTTCATAAGGATTTTACTTTGAAACTCTTGAATCATTTCCTTTCCAATCCTCAATTAGGGAAAAGTCTCTGGCGTTAATACTGTTTGTTATTATTATTACTTGTTTTTCCTATGTTTCTTTCCTTTGTCTTGGAGTAATACCGATTGTGGGGCATTTGTCTGAGTCTTTCTAAAAGTTTATTTTTTATGTTTTGTTATCCCAAAAGGGGTGTTGTGCGGGGTGGGGTTTTTTTTTCTCCAGGGGCATGCATGTCAGGCAGGGGGGGAGGCGAAAAAAAATATGATTGTCGGAGTTTGGCGGTGGGGATAATCTCGACCTGTTTCTATTGCTAGCGGGGGTCCTATGATACTACTACGAAGTAAAGATTTCGTTTCTTGGAGAACATTTTTTCTTTCCGATTTGTTTCGTTCCCGGAAGCACTTTCTTTTTTTGGAGCTTAAGAATTGAATGCATTGAGAGAGAAGGCGGGGCTTTCTGGATGGTATCATACATGTATCTTACGGACGGAGTTGATCTTTTTTTTTTTATTCCTATTATATTGTTTTTTCCCCACGACTTCATCTCACTCTATCGACCATATTATTTATTGGTGCGTTTATTTTGTTCATGTACAGTATCTTACATACATGTATGCACATGTATAGTACATATGGTGGGGTTTTGATTTCGCCCTGGGATCTCTGCGAGTCAGAGTCGATGTAGGTACTCTTGTTTCTTAGGAAATGCAATTGCAGGCGTTTACATATTGGGCAAAGTCTCGAACTCGTTTCCTGGTTTTTTCGTTGGTTTTTCTGTCCGCCATTAATTCCTTTTTTCTTTCTTTCTTTTTATTGGCGAAAAAACGCCATCTGGGAGCTGTAGCAGAAGAAATCCAGGTTTTAAGGAATCTGCAGAAGAAGCTCTCTCCCAAGTCCGTCCTATGTGCTGTAGCTAAATGACGGTTTCACGTGGGAAAAGAGGGGTAGGTTTGTTTAGCATGGAGTTAGCTGAAGGGCTGGGAAGGCAGGGCACATATTGGAGACGGAGGCATTGTCACATCTTCTTAATATGGTTAGCCAAAAGTCAGCTTGGTGTTTGTGGGTGAAATATTTACTTTTTTTTTTTCCCCCTTCTCTTTCTTTCCTTTTCATATGTCGTGGTAGTGAGATATCAACATCAACCTTGCTTGACTCTCAACAGAGCAGAAAAATACCCCAAGATCAACACTGGATCATCGTGTGATGCCATACCCACAGCCTAACCGAGCCCAGTGCAATGTGAAATTCAATTCGTATACATTACATACGCACATATGGCGGGGGGTGGGTAGGGTAGGGTACGCTCGAACTAATCTGTGGGCATGTTGATCATATCCCGCGCTGTAGTAATTTTTTTTTCTTCTCATCCCTTCCCTTCTCTGCGCGGTATCTTGCTTTTCTCCTCTCTCACCGAGAGCTATGTTACTTGGCTCAAACCCCAATTGTTCCAAAAAGGTCCAATTCCAAAAGTGGAATGAAAAGGAAAAAAAAAGTTAAGTACTAATATGCTTGTGAAAAAAGGGGGGGGGGGGGACACAAAATTGGCTTGTCGGTTCATCGTGAGCTATAAAAATAGGGACGAACTAGCGGGGATCATTCTAAATGATAGGCGTTCAATTGACACGCAGCTAGCTAGCTATAGTCGGGTCGGGGTTCACGACAGACAGCGGCGGGCGGTTCTGGGCCGCGTCCCTACTCGTTCGGCTCTTGGCAGGCATTGGAAATGAGGATATGTATGTGGCGGTTTCGATTCAGTCGGGGGGGGGGGAAGGGGGACTTTTTTTTTCTTTCTCTAAAGTGGATTTTATGTAGGTTCCCGCGTGCCGCACAGCAGCGAGCTAGGGAAAAAGTCGAAATGCCGCCAACGCAGGTGGCCGTATTGAGGTTTAAATGAGTAAATGAAAGGGTAGTAAATTCGGGCCGTTCGTTGGGGGGGAGGGACGGGGATGGGGGGGGGGTGGAAGAGTTCTCGGTTCGGGGGTGTCAATAAGGTGGATCAGGGAGAGTGGGTGGATTAGGGGACCCCCCCCCCCTCCCCTAAACCCTTGACGGAGTTGGGTTGAGCCATCCCATGGTCTGAGCTTGTATGTGCCAAGACCTTACCAATACTCTTAAACGTCAATATAAGTTATAGAATTTTAATACGCGTCAAAAGCGTTTAGCTGGCAAAGAATAAATTAAAGTGTCAATTCTTTTCAACGTAATTATACTTGCATGAGGGTAGAGACGCCACAAGGCCCATACCAACTAGAGAGAGAGAGAGAGCTAGAGATCAGTCTAAAGGACATCTAGACTCGAGCATCCCATAAGCATATGTAAGTATAGTATACTCTACCAATATAAGTGGAGTACAATACATACATATACATGTACCTACAGATGCAGGTGACTATCCTGTATGCGTCTAATCTCATACTAGCAAAGTAGGCACGATAACAACAAGTTTCGAGATGCTCCACAGAAATGTAGACGTTTGTCGTTGGGTGCAACGAATTATAAACCTTGTCATGATGTTTCAAATCATACTGTATCACCGGAGGGTAGGCTTTGACCCTGATGATCAGATAAAGACGCCACCACCGCTCTCAGATGTCACCTCATGGGGAAGACATACCAAGACGCTGGTCTGAACCAGAATCCTTATTTCAACGTCTTCGTGCGGGTAGAGCGGTTCTGAAATGATCAATAATATGCATCATTGTTTATCACTCGGCACAACGAGTAAATGGTTGATGGTTATATTTATTTATTTATACTTCATACAGTGGTTGATGGTTGCTGTATTCAGGAATTTGATAGGTAACTGAGGCTAATAGGATATCATTTAATCTCATTAGCCATTGAATAAAATGCAAATTCTAGATTGTGAAATTAATCCAGCGGGGGGTTCTAGCTCTGCATGGTAGAAAGAAAAAGAAAGAACATCTCGGTTGTGTGCGCATGCTCATAGAGTAGTCACTTGAGCATGAATTAAAGTATCGTGACCCCATGGCCACAAAACGTTCGAGTTGCCAACCCGGGCGAATTGCTCCTATTCTCCTGTCGTATCAGCGTGAAAAAGCAACACCAACGTCTAGTGTGACCATTAAAGGGACAGCATCTCCCCCACAAAAGAAAAAAAAACAAAAAACAACCCCTCCCCGAAAAAAAAAAAGAAAAAGAGAAAAACAAAGTAAGTATGTACGGCTCTAGATTTGCCGAGCGTTATTCTCAATAGTATTGCAATCCTTACAGCAGATCGGATTCCGGGGCCCCTCATTTGCCTTCACATATTCAGGGTCCTGATAGAGTAGTAATTAATTTTACTAATGATTTTCTCAAGCCACTAGCGCCATTTCTTTTTTTAATTTTACGGTATGTGTCAAGAATATTTCCTTAGACATTGATTGGTTGACTTCACATACGACATCTCTGAGGAAAATAATATTCATAATATCGATAATTAAACCAAAGCCAAATGTCTTAGGAGAGATAAAAATCTCACAAATAGACCGTTTCAAACCGCAACTGAATGCAATTGCCGTATCCCACAACATGTCAAGGTTTGTTTTCTCTCTTTGGTGGGGGGCCAAGCGCCACAATAATCATCCTTCACTGGATCATTGGTGGAGGGGTTAACTTCATCTCCGCGGAGAAGGAGTATATCTATATATGAAATACTTGTGGGGTCTTCTCTCAAAAAGCAAGGACGGGATTCCATATTTCATCGTTTGACCTTGTGTTTGCAGGGGCTTAGGGGCGCAGGATGGCCCACGTGGCGCCATGGCCGTGATATGTCTCGGGAATGCTCCACTAAGGAGTCTGCTCATTAAAGTTTGGGTTCTCAGAAGCGATACCAGCAACTTTATTGTCTTTTAGAGAGCCCAAGTCGATTCGGCTGTCGAGGTATCAAACTCGTAGAAGGGTATATGTAATATACCTGTAATAAGTTTATCTCTCCGATGGTGATTGCTGAAAGTCATTCCAAATGGGCTTATCAGATGTAGCCATATATGCGTAGAGGTTGAAGTTGTGAGAGCGCAAGTTTGAGGAATACAACTGTAACGGTAGACTGAGCGCTAGCTATCTGGCTATAAATGTACCTACATAAAGTACATGTAGGTACAAAGCTCTGAACGGATTCTCACCTGTCAATACCCCATACATAAGTACATGTATGTATATACATATACTCTATGCAGGATGAAGGGCCATGAGCCACGTGTTATCGGACCTCAACCGGGAAACGGATCGAGGTGCGCACGTACATACTTTTATGCTACAGCCAATTAACCCTTAACACTATTCCAGGACGTGTGAATATGGTTGGGGACACCTGTAGCCGGAGCGTCGCGACATTCACTCTGAGTTTCGATATATTACCGCATTAGGAAATTAATACTAATTAAATATGCCAAGATATTTCTTCAATTACCATAATCGGAAATATAATATATAGTGACTGCCAAGATAATTATGAGTTATGCATAATAGGCGACATTCGTTGGTCCTCACACCAAAATCCCACCAACTTTGATACCCTTCTACTCCACCAGAAAAATAGTTAAAATAATTATCTCTCTATAGGATTGTAGATTAGAGGGAACAGAGTCTCTCTATAGAGAGAAAACCAATTTAGGGGTTGTGGTGGTGGAGTAGATACGATCCAAAGTCGAGTCACTTTGACGCTCCGGCTACAGGTGTCCCCAACCATAGCAACAACAGCCACATTTCCCACGGTATCATATATTTCTATGTGCCCAAGTTGTGTAAAGGTCTCAACTGCGGGTTCTATGTACATGGATATAGGGGCACAGCTCTATCGTTGGTCGAGAAAGAGGTTATAGAATAATAAGGGCTTTATAGAGTATTTCCTAGGGTAGTACTTCTTTAATTTAATTAACTATGGCCATGCGCCAGCTATAACTGATCTCTGGTTGCTGGTAGATCTACGGAGTGATCCAGAAATCTACCTCGGGCATTTATCTTGTCTCATCTTGTGCACCCACATCAGTGCTTAAACTAGGGGTCGAGTGAGTGACTGTGCGTTAAATATTGATTGGTTTTGTAAGCACATGCAACCTTCCTAAAACACATGAAACAAACCCACCCCCAATAGAGTAAAGAAAAAACAGTGTGCTTGTCGATAAGCTGTTTCAGTCTCTATTCCTCTTGCAGCCTACGATTTAGTCTACTTTCCCCAACATCTTAAGTACTCTCTTCATATAAATAATGCCGTTTAGGAACCCAAAAGACGGCTGATATTCTAGGATGTTCTGGTTTCTTCTTGAGGTATTCTCTTCCTTCTTGGTATATTCCCTTCCTCGCTGGGCATTAAATATACTCATTGACTAATTACTACAGACGGAATTATAGATTTGAAGACGAAAGATTGCAACTACTTAGACCTCTGTTAATATTTCATGGCGGGGCTCCATAGATCTATTGGATCGGTTTTTAAACCATATTAGGGCCGGGACGGATGCAGGAGGCGCCCCGACTTACATTGGATAGGTACTGCACTGGGTTGCCGCTTATATATAGTTATTGGGCGACCACTAAAACCGATGAATCTACCGAAAACCTTGATCTTTAGGTAAAGCAGTGAGAACTAACAACTAATTATACCTTGTTCCAGACTCAAAATCCAATAGAATATTACATTATATTATAATCTTTGATCTCACTGCGGGGTTCCTACCCTGAAGCCGAGTAACTTGGTAGAAATATCTCGGGATATGAATAAGGAGGTGGGTGAAATTTCAGTGAGACATGAAAACTGACGCCGGATTTAGAGAGCTCATTTGTCCCACCGATCAGAGTTATATAACGAAGCAATGTGATTAACCAAAGTTAAAGTTCTTATGCTGCGTATCATGGTATATATGCTGCCTGGTTGGCTAATTTATGGTCAATGATATTCGGAGCCTTGCTTTTAGAGAGTTATTAAAACCCGACCTAGACATCGCCCAGTTAGAAATCCAAGGACGAGGGGTTTAGTATGATATCATACATCACAAGGTAGCAGCGCAATACTATCTTATCATTTTAATGCTCTATTTTAACTTCGGGATCATCGGGATTATATGTAATTACTCACTGCAAATGCATTTAAACAAGAGTTAGAGTCCTCTGATAGTGCACGAATGGCCTCGGCTAGCAAACAATTATCTGGTAGCGAAACGCCAATGGGCCGGTTTGATCTGAAGAACTTCCGTTGCGGCGGAGGAGTGAAGGAGGCTCACGTAAGATGTCAGAAGTGCAGAATTAACAAGGATTGTGGAGACTATATATAGTATCATATACAGAATGCCTGCATAACCGGGTTCGTGGTAACCTGAAAGAAGTGAAAGAAGTAGGGACTTATCGTGATACAGGAATACCATGCCGCGCACTACGAGTACGAGAACGATGAGCTCTAACTCCATCGGTAGCCTTCCGATATGCAATTCTGATGGGTACCTGCAAAGGTCTACTCATCTAACTAGGATCGCCGCACAGAATCATCTCGGTGGGCATCGAGAGTGAGTACCAGATCTGGTGGAATAAAACGTTTCATTAAGGTTCGTACGTTCTACTCTGTTGGAAATTTGTCAAAAGAAAGAAAAAAAAAAAAAAAAAAGGTGTGGTAAGGCATATTGGTGGGCATGTGTCTGAGGCAGCCTGTCGTTTGGTTTTGCGCACAAGTCAACCTGATCGAACCTGCACTGATCTCACCAGGTTGATATATAGAGCACAAAATTACGGCGTAAAAAAAAATCTACAGGTGATTTATTATTTGGATACTCTACGATTAATCGGGTTATGCACTGAAAGTTAGAACTGTGTATAGCCACAAATCGCGCGTGGTTCCACCGTAGAAAGCTGCATTGGGAAGGTAGCAACCACTCTCAGCACCACCATCACCGCAGCTTCCATTGTCCATAAACAAAAAAGAGAGGTGCGGGGCAGTCGATGTTTGCAGCGTACCTCCGAGTTATATTACCCAGGAGGCGCGGATGCTCGATTTTGCGACCCACCTCCGGCCACTCCTTGCTCAACTCTAAATGCCACAACCGCACGCAGGCGGCTCGGAGGCGTTTTAGGACGTAAGGGAGGGAGGATGTGAAACCTTTTTTTATATGGCAATAATCAATAGAAATGATATATAGGCTTTTCCAAAACACCACCGGACAGTTTTCAAATGGAATTTTCGGTCAAAGAACAAAAAGGGTACTAACTACGACTAATGTTCGAGATGGTTGTCTACGTATGAGGAATATGAGACAAACAAAGGCATTCCTTCAGAAATACACGCAATATCGATTGGATCCCCTAATCTGGATACAATCACAAACACAGTTAACCTAACTTATATACGTGCCCTACCTAGCCTTCGGTTTTACTAAACTGTTTGGAGCTAGGCTTAGGCGCTTCCCATCATCAGTCATGTCAACGAACAACACTAACATTCTACCTTCAATAACTGCGGAGGATTGGATGATCCTCAAGTCCATCAAGGAACTTACTGCTCAAAATCACCTCCATGGCTTTGACCAAAATTTTATTCCTCTTCGGTACACGGACCCAAACTATGTTATGCCAAACACAGGGGAGGATATTTTTGTGCTGAACATTGTGATGCTATCGGTCGTATTTGTGGTTGTGGCTTTAAGATATTATGCGAGGGTATTTATTGCAGGCGGGCTAGGGGCGGACGATGTTGCTATTGGTATTGCAGTTGTGAGTTTCCCGTACTGGTGGGTGAATTTAAAGGGTATGGATGGTGTTGACTAATATTCGGGATAGCTATCATTTGCTGGAACCTCGTCACTGTTTTGTTTCGCTGTAAAGGCCGGTGGGTTTGGGCGGCATATATACGATCTTAATTCTAAGACAATTCACAACCTCCTTAAGGTATGCGGGGGATATTTTAATATTCTCTTGAAACCTTCAAAATGTTAATATGCACCAGGCAACATATATTATGCCTATACTCTATAATAGCGGTATCTTCTTCATCAAGCTTTCGCTTCTCCTCTTTTATCGGCGCCTATTCGGACCCAACCGGCTTCTCCAGCGTCTCGTCATTATCTTCATTGTCTTCCAAGTAATATATACTATTGGCGCTACCGGAGGTCTCATCTTCATCTGCTCACCCGTATACGCATGGTGGTCTGTCTCATTACGTGCAACAAATTGTCCAGACTTTTCAAAAACAATGATGATTTTCTTGAGTCTGAGAGCGGTCAGCGTGGTCACGGACGTGTTGGTACTGCTTTTACCAATGAAGATGTTGTGGGACCTTAAGATACCGGTTCGACAGAAGATTGGGTTGGCTGTAGTATTTGGTTTAGGGATCATGTAAGCCCTTACCTTGATTCAAGTCGCGGCTATAGCTCACAATATATATTTATATTATAGGGCCTGCGTTACTGCGGCGCTTCGTTTGGCTTACCTCCCACCACTACTGACAACTGTCGATGTCTCCTGTAAGTATACATATCGACTTCTAAATCTCGTTGCTCTTCACACAAGCTAACAACTCTAGGGCACGTAATTCCCGTCGCGATCTTTGATGATCTCGAGCAATCCCTCGGAATTATCACCGCCTCTCTCCCCGCTCTCACCGCCATAATCGCCAAGTACAAACCCCTCCCATCCTCTCCAGACTCTGTCTCTACAAGTCCACCCTCACTAACCTCCCGCGCAGATTACGCGGAAGTGTAAAGCCCGCTCGGAAATGCCCAGTCGCAAATGATCCTGACTCGGCTTGCGGGTCGACGACATCGTTTGTCGAGAACAAACCAGAACCGCTATTGCCGACACATGAGAGAGCAGGCAGCGTGGGAGGTTTCGCGCCTATTGCTGGCGCCAGGCGAACGAATACATATACACAGATAGAATTTGATTTCTTGAGCGTGGCGTATGACCCGGATAATGTTAATAGGGAGTTCATGGTACGGTCGTGGGCGACAGGGCCTGAGAGGCGGAGAGGCTGGTGGTGGAGAACCAGAGAGGATAACAGCGAGGAGGACTTGGCGAGAGGGTTTGATGGGATTTCAAAAACGACGACTGTGGAGATGAAGGTAGACAAGAGGGTTATTCTATAGAATTTCTGGGATTATGAGGCGTTTGGAGTTAGAGAGATCCTTTTGACTACTCGTGGATACATGTATATATATATAGATTTGGGTTACGGTGTTTATGGTATGGATATATGTATTGGGCGTAGTTGGATATATGGTCCTAGAAAGTGGCTGGGATATTAATTGATACATGCACATGTCCAGAAGGAAAAATATGGCATCACAGGATATCACTCATGTTTATGAATAACCTTTAGGCATTTCAAGCTGCTACCCACTAGGGCGTTTCCGGTCCTTTAGGTTCACAACTTAACTTCCACTCAGCGCAGAAAAAGGACTTCGAGGATCATTCATGAGCTAGGGAGGTAGCATATACTCACCAATTAAATTGATCCAAGATCAGCATAATTGTGAAAGCCTAGCTAGCTCATCAGCTGCACGCAGTTGGATCCACATATATAATGAGATTAATTGATCATATCGGGAATATCTCTAATTAGGAAATAGGATATTGATCTCTTTCTTGCCTCAAGCATATGGCCAGGACCTACCGTACCTCTTAAGGTGGTAACACACGGACATTTGTGCACTCACGGTATAATAGCCCTTTTTGCGGCCGAATAGGTATCGCCAGAAAGCAGTCACTTCCACCCCTACAAGACCGAAAAGGTTTAATTACTCATAAGTGGTCAGAAGTACCCTACCACCCAACTTATGGCAGGGGGGTCTTCATGGATTATCACTCGACACCAATATGCCGGCAGGTGATAGAATCTTCTGAAAAAAAAAAGAAAAAAAAAGCAAAGCAAGGAAATGCTAGGTGTCGCTCATGCCAATAGGAGTGAGCCTCCGCGGAAGATGGAAGTAACTATTTGTAGTAAGCTGGAGTCAAATGGGGATGTGCCACATCCTCGCGCGCGTAAAAAATATTTATATCTGGCTGATTGATAAATTTATAGGAACTGGGATCAGGTGCCGATGGCATGTACCTGGCAGCTCGTAATATCTAGAGATATGGTTATAGGCGCATACGTGGCTATACTAGGAAACAGAACTAGAGGCGACAGTAATATTGAGTAGGATGTTGTCATATATCGACATATCTTTCTAATGCAGAATTATGAGATCTCACCATCCGGATGCATAAAGACGCTCAAGATTGAAGATATTCACAAGGTATCCTAAGGACATTAAGAGGTATATGGGGGGCCTGTCATATGAGCGTATTATACTAAGATTTGTCTTGAGTCAGGAACACAACGAGGAATGTCCTCGTGAACCACACTAATTTCTGAGTCTTTAACAGAGAATGGACGCTGCAGCTACTTCCTGCGCGTTAAAGCAGGATGACCAATGAGGGGGTAACAAGGCTGGCACCAAGGTGTACATGTCTAAGATTAACATATTGCACTTAACTTTGAACGTTAAGTACAAGCATCCCTAGAATAACTTAAAAGCTTTAGCTCTGAACACATGTGTCTAAGTGCTTATTTTAACTACCTCTATCACTGTGCTCTAGCCGATAGACTGCATATATATATATATATATATATATATATACTAAATGAACAAATCGACTGCATGTAATTATATCTACCCACATCACAACCCTAACCCTGGAGTATTCATTGTTGAAAGGCTCATAAAAAACCCTTACCTGACTAAGCCTTAACGACAAGAACCCGGGTAGAGAATATGACTGGCCTTTTTGGAGTTTTAGTAAGCGATCCGCATGAGCTTTAGAGAAAATAAATTTGTAAAGTAAATATGCACGATCAATTATCTATTCTTCTGTACTATCTTATCCCCCGCTTCGTTTGCACCATAGACGCAGTAAGGATATGAGTTTTATAATTATGTAACCACCAAGTTTCGGTGCTTCCCGAGCCCCTCGTCGAAGTCGGTACATTTCTTTGAGCCACGGTGCCAACATTTATGCGGGGAGTTATATGTGGGTGTTTGAGAGTAGAAGCGCCGACAATCTACACTATCTTTAAAGGCCTTTGCCCAATTACTTACATTAGTAGTAAAACGTGTAATGAGGGGAGAATTAGATGTCACATAAGACTGATAAGACTGCACTTTTTCAGTGGTTGGCGATTAAATTTATCCTAAAAGCCGTCATATCGTTCGCACCTGCCGCATGTATCATGATAGCAATATAGTGCGCCTTTAAACACGTTTAATGTTTGAGGGACGTTGATCATGACATCTATTGTCCTCTAGCGTTTACTACTACTACCCCTCTGAACTAAGGATGTAGGGGATCAACTAAATTACGCACTTTCTAGAGGTGAGGGGGTTTGGAATTAATTGTGATACCAAGTACGGTATATCGATTGGCCCACATATGGCGCCTTGATCTGTGATCAGAGGAGATACATGTATATCGGGGTTCGAATCTAGTAGTTCTCACAAAGCCTAAACCTTTCAAGCGAGCTAACCCAAACTTAAAGGTTTGGTGTGGCCGAGGGGGGCGAGTGAAGCGTGTCCATTCACTGCCTTGTAGAATTTTTGCACTAGAGACTTGTTAATTCTTCATCCTTACATGTAGTGTTCCATCTCGACGTCAACTTAATCCATCATCACTAGGGCTCCCGCGCGCCGTTGCACATTGACAAAGTCTCACCTCCAACCTCAGTTTTCAAAAGCAGGGTATGATTTTTGCCCTTGGTTGGCTGAATCTAAGACAGAGAGAAAACCAGAATGTCTGAACTCCGAACTGTTATATCGGATTGAATGGCAATACCGACGTTATTCTGCATCATGATAAATGGGGAATTATGGATACCTAAGGATCTAGTACCTGAGTTAGAATTGTCCACCACATGCAGGGAAACTCGCACCCCCCCTCCCTCTTAATCCTCCCCGATCTCCGCAGTCTGCTTCAGAATCCACCACCACCAAACTAGGTCCTCCCCAATCACCACCCAGCACGTTACCTCCCACAACGTCGGCTCAGTTTCACCTTACGACCTCTCCTCCCGCCAAGATCTCCGGGCGATCCTGTACCTACATACATACATACATGCCATTCCATTCGGTCCCAGGCCGGTGGGGTGGGTAATGTGTGTAGTGTAGCCGTCCTGACTTGCTGACATTCTTGTCTGTTTCTATTTATAGGTTTGGGGGCCACTACCAGTTAACGTCCAAGTCTAACACATAGCCTATCACTCGACAGTTATTACTGTGACGGGACGGGCGCCCTTAATCTCCCTCACAGTAAATTAACACTGTGGCGGCGACTGTGGCAGTACGTACCCATGAGAATGACACCCCTAGTAGTTTGTCTCGCTGTGGGTACAACGGTTAAGGGGGCATGAAATAACTTACAGTCATACCTCACAGGCTACTTTCTGCGTCCTCAAATAGTAATTAGTATGGGACCAGTTTCCCTTCGAAGGGTGGGTGGTCGTAGGCTGGCAGCACTCAGCCTCATTTTATCCAGTAAGATGAAAGCAGCAACTAGAGGAGAGGGATGGATGATTGAAATCAAGATATTTTTGGCTGTCGGTTGGCTGGCTCCTATGACGGCATAATCGGGCTTCTATTAATTTTTATTTTTTTTCCTTCCCCTCTCTCCTTTTTGGCTTGATCATGAAGGCACTGGAAAGTATGATTCCCACGGACGTCCTGTCCCGTGAGTGCCATTGCCACCAAGTGTCCAGAGCTCTGGCCACTGGACTCTGGGCTTATATCTATGAAAGTCCCCCCATTCCTCCCCCTGCACCGTACCGATATCTTTCAGTATCCAGTATTCAGTACTACATACCTGCGATAAAAACTTTGTTCAAGGTACATACCATAATCATCACCACTACAACCGCAAACACAAACACAAACACAACTGCAACAAAAAAAAAAGAATGATTAGCCACCTCCCAAGCTTGAGTGGCAACGATCAGTCCTCATTTATAACGCAACTCCAGACCTGGGATCAGATACTAAAGTCCCGTCCTCCCCCAACCGAGGCACAGGTCGCACGGGCGATACGACAGAGCCTGTATGCGAGCCGACTACTCCGTTATAAAGTGCTCGGATACGAGAGCTCGGGTATCGAAGGGTCGCGGTTCGTCGAGGTTTTCTATGGGCCAGGATGGCCATGAGAGGGTTAGTTGGCGACAAAGAGGAAGGGAGGGAGGGATATTGGCTCAGATAATTTTGTCGATGCGCGGGTGTAGGAATGTATGTATTGCAAGTTTGTGGATTGAAATTTCTGTGTGTCTCAAGCAAGTCGCTAACAGTTTGTCAGATCAGGTGACGACAGTATTGAAATATCGAGCAATCACCGGCATGGCCGCCGCTGGACACCGTTAGAGCCAAGAAATTTATTACAAGACGGCCGAATGACCGACATTGCCATTGTTTAAATATACTCGGACGTATTACCGGGGTCTGGGATCCGCGGCACAGAAGGCAGTATATCCCCGGTAGGAGTGGCGGAGTGCTTGGGGGGGGGGAGATCGCTAGTTTTGTCAGCAAGGCTAGATACCGACCGGGATTTTTGCGTTGGTCTGAATGGGGGGATTTGATTCTTCTTCTTTGGCGTACTGGCAGGATGCAAGTGAGCATTCTACCGACTTGGGTCTTGCCTCATCCCTCCCCTTCTTCTGTCTTTGGTTTTAGATAAGCCGTATCGATTATGATTGGGCTTGACACTCTTTTCACTTTTCTTTTGTTGGGTTTTTTTTTCTTTGTTTCTGCATCATGTTTTATGGCGTCGTAATGGTAATGCGGCTATGTCTTATGTATAAAGATTTTTCATGTTTCCTTACTCTACTCTAATGACGGACGGGAGGATTTTCTGGCATGGGCGCATGGTGTTATCGGTATCTTGATAGTATTTTCTTTGGCAATGACAATATTTGAATAGTTTCAAATACATCTGTTTCAGCTTGAGTAAAAATTGTTCCTACGAATGAATTAAGATGAATTTCCCCAGATATAAGGCAGCGTACTAGAGGAATGTATGGTGGGTATTATTATATCGGGTGGTTTCTAAAAAGAAATTTATACTTTGTATCGAATCTCGACGTGGTGTTTCCGCTTTCTCCTCTCATGGGATGTTATTAATTGCGGGATGAACAAATCTTAACCGCAACCCATGGCCACAATCTCTGGGGATCACGGACACATATGTAGTAGATAAGTGTACCTACTTGTCCTCTGTAGCATAACCTACCGTCTACCACCCATGCATCATCCACCCATGTACATAACCTATTACAACTCATACGGCCGTAAACCAGAATATAAATCTACGAAGCCGATAAAGGCACGCAAAAAACGCCTTATAGCTAGTAAGTAGTAGTAGTAGTAGTAGTAGCAGCAGTAGTAGCCAGCTGTTATTTGGTGCTACATGGATTGATTGGTCGTTGGTTATGTAGGTATTGATATATCCATATCAACAAGCCTCGATCCTGCTCGCTAGTGCAAAGATTGCCAACGGAGAACATGCATTGTGGAATGGGGAGGGGGATTCGTACGTTGGAGATGCACTTGTGTGCGGGGTATATACATCATATATATCGTGACTTTTGGGGGGAGATCTCGAGAGCAGCTGGTTGGTGCGTTGGCCGACTGCACTGTGCACTGAAGGTTTGACCATGAAGTGATGAATCCTCCAGGGTGGAATGATGCCGGGACGTTAGGCGAACTCGGCTCTTGCTCGACTGTGAAGATGTAGGGGTGCGCCTAGTGAGGCAGATTAAGGCAAATGAGTGAGTGAGTGAGTGAGTGTGGTGAAAGTGTATTTCTTTTCTCTCGTGAGGTGGGGGATACGCGTCTAGGCGAGTGATGGGTCGTGATGGGCTATTATTATGTACATGTAGTGTTATCTTATCGATCTGATCAATTGATCAGTTGCAGTCGGTGGTGATGAGACAACATTTTGCTCTGCCCCCTCCCTCCTCCTCCGTGTCTTGAACTCAACCCCGTCATCAATGTCAGAGTAGAGTATAACATCATGTATCTTAGCTAAGGGGGGGGGGGTGGGCAAGTCATTACATGTACTTGATGTATGGTAGAGTGGCTGACAAACACGGGCGAATCTCCGTTAATCCCCATCTCTCATCATCGACGACTCGTGCGTACTGACGACGACTGTCGGGCTGTGTTTGCAGACTGGATCGAGTTGCCAAGCCAAGTGATCAAAGTTCCCAAGTCCCAAGACAAGAGAGAGTGAGAGAGAGAGAGAGAGAGAGCCGCTTTCCCGGTTTATTTCGTAAGATCATTCATACTTAAGATGCGTAACTGTTGTGGGCATACGTAATGAGGTCTGAGTTATGCATTGGCCCTGCCCGTTGTTGTTGTTGCCTGTGTAACCGACCGGGGTTGGTAAGTAGATACGATACGGTAATCTATTGTATAACCTATAACCTATAACCTATAACACCTTCCTTGATATTCATGACCTCCAAGTATAGGTAGGATTGTCAAAGTGCCAGAAGAGAGAGACACAGAGAGACTAGAGATGAGACAGTAATTGGTTCCCTGATCTGAGTAGGAGGAGGGAATGCAGTACCAAGAGAAACGGTGTGTGGGCATTGCCGGGCAAAGCAGCTCACCGTCGGTGTGTGCACAGAAGAAGAAGATCAAGATGAGAGAGAGAGGAAATTGGGTATATAGGTGTTCCTTCCCCCCCGCACTGGGTACTACCACTACTACTACTACTACTACTACTACTACTTTGATTTTCTGGATTAATTCTTCCTCCGACGTTCGTTATTGTTCTATATTATTATTATATTATCGATTTCGTCCTTGCTGCTATATATCTGTTAGCTTTATACCACAGTGCAGTATAACCATTTTCGTATTTTCTGAGAAAGTATCATCGTCATCTTAAGACTTGGAAACATGCGTTTCTCGGCTGTTATAGCGATATTCTTTTCGGCGGTCGCGCTGGTGCTGTCGTGTCTTGTGCTCTTCTCAGGACGGGATGAAGCCTTTCTCACAGATGTCTACATCATTCGAGTAAGTCTCCCTTAAGTTCTCCCCCCTCTCTCCCCCTCCCCTCTTCCCCCACCTACACTAGAATCAGTAAATACTAACTAACCTCCAGCTAAACACAACCAACATCGGCGCAAATGCCACCATCCCCACCACCGGTATTGCATCCGTCGACACCATCACCTCCCAACTCACCTCCTCCGTCATCTCCTCCACAGCCTCAGCCCTCGGCCTCGCAAATGCCTACACCTTCCACCCCACCGGCTACTGCGAGGCCATCAACTCGACATCGCCAACACGATGCACCACCCGCCCAATGTTCACCTTCGACCCCGTGACCGTCCTCGAGCGCGAGCTGAACTCAACAGGCCTAGGCATCACCCTCGACGATCTGGGCTTCCCGACGCAGGACGTGAACGACGCCGTGGCCGGCCTCAACATCGCCTACAAGATCATGTTTGTCACGTACTGCGTTGGCGCGGGTGCGGCGGCGATCTGCCTGTTGGCCGGGCTGGTGGGGTGTGGCGGTGGGGGGAGGGGCGTGGCGTGCTTCAATTGGCTTTTTGCTACCGTATGTGACTCTGTGGTGTGCTTGACAATGGTATGGTGGATTTTGGGCTAACGGATGGTTGTGGTGATAGATTGGCTTCCTTGCGCTCGGAATCGCATCGGGCGTTGGCACTGCGCTGGCCGTGAAGCTGACGGAGGTTGCGAACCGTGAGCTGCGCGAGGTGAGCGTCACGGCAGGGTATAGTGTCGTGTATTTGGGCCTGACGTGGGGCGCTGTCGGTGCCATGCTGATTGTCGGCCTGTACTGGTGCGGCACGTGTTTCACGGGGAGGAGGGAGAGCAGGAGGAGCAAGGAGTATGCGGAAGAGGGGGCCATGGGCACGGGTGAGGGCAAGAGGAGGGGGTATTGGTAGATTGGGTGAAAATGGGATCGATGGGAGGAAGGAGGTGGTGAATCAAAATTGATGTAGGGTAAGGGTTGAGAGGAGGGGGGTAATGATTGAATGATGGCTTTTTGGGCGTGACTCGGTCTTTGCGCGTGGGTGGGGAGGATGGAGTTTGGATTGAATTTTTTATCCTTTTTTTATCTTTTTTTTTTTGTGGCTCCTTTTTATGAAGTGTTTTTTCTTTTTGTCGCTGCATCTACTTATCTACAGTACTCTACATCACTCGCACTTGGTCACGGCCACAGTCACGCCATGATACCAATTCCTCTCTTTTTTTTTTTTGTGTGTGTCGCTATATTTAAATAAATACAAAACGCATGATCGCATTGTCAAGGAGTGGAAGAAGAAATCCACAATACTACTGCATATGGCCGCTATCGGTCACCGTTTGGCTTGTGCTATATTTTGTGCCGCTCGCCGGGGTAGAAGTACCTACAGACCGAGGGTTCGAGTGATGGCCTGTGATCCGGTGTACGTACGGTAAGGCCTTCGTGGGGGTGGGGATGCATATTAGTGCGCTATGGACGGAAGGCTGGGATGCGCACTGGGAATGCTTGATATCTACGGGTGGTCGGTTCCTGTTTGCCTGCGCGGGGAGAAAAAAAAGGGGGGGGTTAAAGATCTACTATGAGGCTTATGGCCAGGCGGTGGGGATGGTATACCTATGGAGGCCCAACCCGCTTCGCGCTCCGTATAGGGGGGAAACGGCGTCCAGTGCTCGTAGGATGTGGGTGGGTGCTGTGTTGGGTAGCTGGGTGGAGGCCGAAGGTGGGGTTGTAGAAATTCTATGCAGATGTGCCCGGAGGTAGTACTTGGTGTCCTTTTGGTGTTGGCGGGGTTGTGCGCGGTCATTGTCGAGGTGGTGTGTTTGTGGAGTACTGGCCGGCGTGGAGAGGCCGATCGATGGAACGGTGCCATATGTAGAATGCGCGTGGCGGGGTCGGCAAGGCTGGGCCCGTTGGGGGTTGGGGTTGGGGTTGGTCTCCGTTGGTGTGTATATCGGCCCCTAGATAGAGGAAGAGTGGTCGATGTCCGCAAGTGCTTCGGTCGGCGCTACAAGTGTATCGCGTGTGGCTGTGCTCTATCCCTCGCTGTTAACAGGAAGGCTTCACGCACACCATATCTAACCCCGAGCACGACCATGCCGCAGTGTATCTGTTCTTTGAATGGGAGGAGCTGGCGGTGGGCGGAGTGGGGACAGCTGGGCGGTCGCGGTAGGTACATGTTGCGATACCTCATCCGTGGTGACAGACCAGGTGGGGAGGGGATACATCATAGACCTCCCACTCCCTGCATCCCATGCGATGCCGACCACGCGTGCGGGCCCGGGGTGGATGCTTCTTCTAGGGGTTGGAGTAGTCGCCGCCGCCGACGGTGGTTTTTGTAACCGGATGAGACGTCGGGGGCGTGTTTCGTGTTGTGGTTGGTTGGTTTGAATCATGCAGGCTGTTCAGACATGTCATGACATGACGGCTAGTACGGAAATAGTAGAAAATCCAATAGTAGATTCTCGAAATAGCACACAATAGTAGATTTGTGGTGGGGGGAGGGGGGGGGGGATTTTGCGGATTCACGCTCCGCATCCCTTGATGATACCTAATCCGTCTGCTGCTACAACTATATAACGGTCTCTCCCCTACATTCCCCGGCACCCCTCTCTCACCCCCTCTCCTTCCCAACCAGATCTTCGGATCTCCCTCAGGCGGAGCTTTTATAATTATCTATATTGTAGATACGACGTGCTGGACAAGGCATTATATTATATTATCATAGAGCAAGGATATATCCGACCCCTCTCGTAATTCGTGATGCGGCCTATTTCCGAAGGGGTCTCTCTTCTCTCTCCTCTCCATTTCGGCCCTCCCCCGAGTCGATCGGGGGTCTACGCGGCAGTCTACATATCTTTTTTTCTTTTTTATTCGTGGCATTCTTGGTACCTGGGTCTTTGGCTTACGGTCATGCAGCGTCAAGTGCAGAGGCTTCGTAAGTCCCAAGCAAGAAAGCCCTTGCCCAACGCCTAGCCGGATCCTGAATAACTGCATAGCCGTGTTATTATTATTGGCGGTGGCCAGGGGCAGGGGAGGGAGGGGAGTGCATACAACCCTAGCCCAGCGGAGAATTTAACGGGTGGGATAAATGTGTGGCGGCGATGGGGGGGGGGGGAGGGGAACTTCGAGAAGGAGCCTGTATGGTGCTTAAATTAGAGAGAGGGAGAGAGGGAGGGAGAGGCTAATTACAGATGTGGTTGTTGTGGTGGTGGTGGTGGGCGCGTGTGGTTTCAGACGGGGGGAGGTGGACGCACCGTTGGATCATGGATGCACGCACGGTGCATGCACGTCTGTCTGGATTGCAGGATACATGGAAGAGAGTGAGTGAGTGAGAGAGAGAGAGAGCCTATTCTACTCTGATCTCGAATGCTCATCTCCTTGCATATGACATAATGACATGTAGGTGAGTAAATAAAGAATTAACTGTACTGCATACGCGGCAAAAGCAGGTAAATGTGGGGAAGGGGAACAAGACAGTTGGAGAGAGAAGGAACATACCAACGTCTGCACTGCCTCAATGTCAAGCAGAGAAGGGAAGAGATCAAGAGAGAGAGAGAGATCAAGAGAGAGAGAGATCAAGAGAGGAAAGAGAGCGTTTGTGTTTCTGGGCATACGTGTGTTTCATGTAGTGAAATAGGGAACGGTTACGGAACAGGGAGTTAGCCCCTGGATCTTGAGGGATGGATGGACCCTTCTTTCCTCCCTCCCCCTCCCCCCCTCCTATGGAGCTCATCCCATCTATCGATACATGTACTTTTGATGAGAAGGAGAAGAACAGAAGGGAAGGAAGACAGGAATATACACTCTCTTTAAGTTTCCTGTACTCTACCACCACCAAACTACATAACCTTTGACTCGACTGTACAGCTCATGTTATACTGTAAGTATTACCTACACCCCTAACTGTGTCCCATCATCAAGAATTAATCCACTCACTCGCTCACTGGAGCTGTCTACCCTTTCTCTCCCCACTCCCACTCCCATTCTCATCCCCACTCCCCCCTCCCTCCCTCCCTCCCTCCCCCACTCCATCCCCTTTCATCATTATCTCATCATTGCACAATCCCCCCCCCTCCCCCCCCCTCTCCCCACGATCCTATCAAGACCGATCTAGCTGCCAGTACTTTTGGCTTTACACTCATTTGCATACGAGAAGTACCACCTGACAGGTTGCCTTTTTTTTCTTCTTTTTTCTTTTGCTATTTCTAGTTTACTACATACTTACATACTTGCTCTCTCACTCAGCCCGGCGCATCATCACCTTCGTTCAATAGCAACATAACCTGCAGCCAAGTTCTTCACTGGTCGAAGATCGCATCAGCTAACACTCTCTGCGCCTCTCACTCTCTCTCACTCTCACACGCTCTCTCTGATCTATAGCTCGCTCACTCGCTTCTTTTCCTTTTCTTCTCTACCTTCCTTCCTTCCTTCTCTACCTCCTAACCCGACAGCCCCCCCCCCCCCCACACGTCTGTCTCTCCCGTTCACCAAAAAACCACATATAACGACCCCCCCTCCCCCAAGAATGCGGCTTACTACTCTCACCCGGGCCCTCGCCTCGACGGCCCTCCTGGCGACCTCGCTATTCTCTAGTTCGGCCGTCGCAATCGATGTGGACCCGACCGACGAAAGTGCGTTTGTATTCCCTGGTTGCTTTGTTGCTATGTTGCTTGCTTGCTTGAGCGGCTAACTGTTACTCCCCCCCCCAATACCATGTGCCACCACCCCTATTTATTTTATTTTGTTACCCGCCGTGCTGACATAACCCACCCTTCCTTGCAGACTCGCTCATGACCGCAACGCAGGAGGTCGCCCTGAAGCTCCGCGCTCTCTATCCGGATAATGAGACATGGTTCGTCGCTGGTGAGTTTGGTCTCATCCAGACTGCGGATGGAAAGAATGATAAAGGGTACTACTGGTGGGAGGCTGGCGCTGCTATGGGGGTATGGAATTGAATTATTATCATCTGTCTGTCTGGTTTGCTGATGATGATGATAGGCATGGGTCGAGTACTGGCATTATACTGGCGATGACCAGTTTAACGATATTGTGACTACAGCACTGCTCAACCAGGTTGGTGCAGACGACAACTACGAACCGGCTGCGCAGACTCTCTCCCTCGGTAATGACGATCAGGCTTTCTGGGCACTTGCAGTACTGTCGGCCGCTGAACGTGTATTTCCGAATCCCCCCTCGGATAAGCCTCAATGGCTCACTCTTGCCATGGCCGTCTTCAATCGTCAGGCGTCACGTTGGGATGAAAACAACTGTGGTGGTGGGCTGCGGTGGCAGGTGGTGTCCACGAACACTGGGTACGACTACAAGAATGCAATCTCAAACGGACTGTTCTTTCAGATGGGTGCGCGATTGGCAAGGTATACGGGGAACCAGACATACGCAGACTGGGCGGAGAAGGCGTATGATTGGTCAAAGTCGACGGGAATCATCTCGAGCGACTACAGGATCTTTGATGGATCGCATATCCCGACGGATACGGATGGGGATGGGAAGGTGGCAGAATGCCCGGTGACGGAGGAGTACCAGTGGACGTATAATGCCGGTGTTTACCTTGCTGGTGCCGCCTTCATGTATAACTATGTAGGTCCCCCAGTCCCCCCACAAATATCGTGAATTCATGTAACTAACGGAATAGACCAACGGCGCTGCGAAATGGGAGAACGAAACAAAGAACCTCATGGAGGCCATTCAGTCCCCCTTCTTCACCTCCGACTACATCATGCGCGAGTCCGCCTGCGACCCTGCGCCCAGTACTGCTACCCCAACCTGCAACACCGATCAGCGCTCATTCAAAGCCTACCTCTCCCGCTTCATGGCCTACACTTACCAGATGGCGCCCTTCACCCAGTCCTGGATCCTCCCGCGCCTGCGCGCCAGTGCCATCGCTGCTGCGGCTACCTGCAACGGCGGCACGGACCAGAAGGTTTGTGGGCTGGCGTGGGTCAAGAAGACGTACGACGACTCGCCGTACGGCATTGCGGTCGGTGGTCTCGGTGAGCATCTTAGCGTCATGGAGGTGCTGCAGGCAAACTTCATTACAGCGGCGGTGCCACCAGTGACAAACGCGACGGGTGGGACGAGTGTTGGTGATCCGTCGGCAGGGACGGGGACGTCGTCGCTCGAGAGTACGTTGCAGACGGACCCATCGACGACAGGAGATAAGGCTGGGGCGGGAATATTGACGGCGATTGTGTTGGGCTTGCTGCTCAGTTTGACCTATTGGCTGCTGAGGGGGTAGATAGAGTGTGGGTGTGGGTGTAGTTAGTTGTAAAGATTCTTTTTTTTTTGTTTATTATTTTGGTCAAGGGAATTGGGTTTGTACTGTGCTGTGGCTGTGTTGTGTGTAGGGGTGGGTGGGTGTTTCGCGGTTCTTTTCTCTTGTTCTTTCTTTCTTTCCTTCTTTTTTTTTTTTTTTTACCTCTTTTACTTTCTCGCTTCACTTCGATGGATGGGATTGGGGGTTGATTCCTTGTTTGCTAATACCCAGGCTGGGATGATGGTTTACTTATTCTTTTTTATTATTATTAAAAACAGGCTTTGCTTGGTGTATCATATCCAACTTTTGGTACCTCTACTTTTTGGCATTTTTTTTTACCCCTTTACTTTTTTTTATTGTGTTGTGTTGTAGATCTATCTAGACGTACGTATATTATATTCTCTGCCCACTGAATATCCCCATATCCCATCCTATCATATATCGTAGTTGAAATATTGTTTCTGTGCTGTGCCGTGGGCTCTCTGTTTTTTTTTTGTGGGGGAGGGGGGTTGTTAGTGGTTTGTGTGTGGAGGGGTTGCTGTTTTTATATATACCATGCGCTGGTTTCTTTCTTTTGTTTGGGGGGGGGGGTGTATCATAGAGTACAAATAAATATATACATGGGAATTTGAATTATATACTCTGGGGCAACTCGCTGACCGAGTGATAGCGCATGTTCGGCTGGGTTCTGCTTTGTATAAAAATCATCACCCAGGAGCGGGTGTCACGGTGTTATTTTTGCGTGACGTGCGTTGGGTGATTGGTTAGTAATCGGGCTACTGGGTCATGGGGTTGCACTCGGGTGCATGGAAGGTCTAAACTACATGTACGCCTGGTTGTGGGGCTAGGGTTGCTATATTATACTAGCACAGCGTGGGCGTATAGTGGACTACCTTGTCCTTTGCTATGATCAATTGGTGATTATTTTAGAGGAGACGCGTACGTATTATATACCGTGCTTAGTACGATGTTTATAGCTGGTATGTGATCATGACGGCGGTGGTGGTGCATGGTGGAGATGGAGATGCAGCACTAGAGGGCCGCCGTATATATGTCGGCTCTGCGGGGGCCGTACGGGGGCTAGTAGATTTAAGTGCAGAGCCGTGTGCTCTGCCCGAATGTGGTGCAGTGGTTGTGGAGAGCGTGGCTTGGTGCAGTAGGACTTTGCACCTTGGGGATGGTATATATTGGTTCCAATAACTGTGGCTGGCGGTGGTGTCTAGGGGAGGTTGAGGGGTATACTTGGCTGAGCATGAGGAAAAAGATAGAGGGGGGGGGGTCGTGGCTAGCGATGAGTAGGAGTATAGGCTACTAGAAGCTGGGTCGTTCCGTCTCGCCCACTTGCACATGGCGGGTAGGTGTCTACAGACTCTCAAAAAAGAGCAAGGCCAAATAAATACTGGGTTGGTATGGTGTCTAAGGTGGTGGTTTCATTCTCGAAAACCCTAACCCTGGATCGAAGTAATATTTGGAGCTGATATTGGGGGTGGGGGTCTAGTTTGTGAGCACACTTTTATACACGTCTTCTCAGGGGGAGGGGAGGAGTGAGACGTAAGCCGGTATCATTGTGTATTCTCTGCTAGGAGGTGTTGGTTCCCGCATTCCTTTGGTGTATAGGTGTTTGATCTGTCAACTCTGGCTTGCTCATGGGCTCATGCTCAGGCGGAGAAGGTTGGTTCTCGTATTGATGGATAGGAAGGGTCGGGGTGGGTAAGCATTTCTGATAGGTTCCAGATTCCAAAGGTATGTGTTTATGTTTCCTGGTTGTTAATGTCTCGATGGGCTGACGTGAGCCTGGTGCGCCCTACTGAGTTTGGTGTAGAAGGGCCGAGGGCCTGCCTGCGCCTGTGCCTGCGGGGTGTCGATACTGCAGGTGAGGTCGTCGTATGTGTGGGGAAGGGCACGGCGTGCCAGGTGGGAATGTGTAAACCCAAACGGTAAGACTCACCTAGAGAATCGTTTCCCCATACCGATTGGGCGCGCCCACACTTCTTATCACATCTATTATTCAACTCCATTAGCGTTGGTTCGTTTCCTCGCATACCTGTTAAGTGAGGGCCTTGATTCGTTTCTTGATTCCTTTAGGGAGCTTTAGTGATGCCAGGTGCTCGAAGAGCAAGTTAGAACGACTCGATCATTTAGTGGAGTCATTTAGTGAAAGTGATAAGGTCGATTAGCACTAGATGACAAGGTCATGTGTATGACCACCGTTAATAAATGGCCTTTTATTTTAAATTTCTAGATGACTAGGGTAATTAGGGGACGTACCATATCTACCTATATCTACCTATATCTATCTATATCTTTGTCTGTATTTAGAATGGGGCGAGAATCAATGACATCATAGATATAACTTACCTTGATACATGTACTGATGGTTGTGGTGTTAAAGGGGACTTAGACATAGGAAATAAAGGGGCAGGGCGAAGAGGTGTCCTTATATAGCTGATGAGTTAAAATAGTTGGGGTACTTGGCCAAGACTCTGAATCTAGCTAGATACATATTTAGTTCTTGGCGACAGTTTTTTCAGGTTTCTAGTCACTTGGCAAATTAAGTCATTTATATAGAAAATGGTGTTAAACTCAAGTGTCATTTAGTGGATCGAGCGAAAGTCATTTATATAATTAGGGGGGGCGAGAATAAGTGTCATTTAGCTAACGGATTTGAATATAATATAGGGGATAAGTTTTTAATTTTTATACAGGAGAGTGGGGGTGTTGCTAATATCTGTCCTTGGGTTGGCCCACTGTCGTGTGAAGCTGACATAAGATACGTATACCACTCTGATCGATGACCTCCAGCTCCACCCTCCACACAGTAGTACCGCTCTGCTATATGAATGCGCTATATACCCAACAGCACGACTTTGTGCGGTGCTCGAATTAACTGCGATGCCGGATAGCCTGGTTGGAAGAGGTTCAAGATCGGCGGGTATGTAGATCCCCGCCACTTTACTCTACAAGCTTGGCAATGTCTTGGAGGAACGGGCCAATGATAGCTAGGTGTAGAAAATATGCATTACCGGATAGTGGGAATGTTTCACGCTTACTGGCCGGGATGTTACTCTGGCTAGAGTAAAGATACCCCTCGCCCGGCCGGAAGCCGGAATGGCGGGGTTGGTGGCCTCTTTGCTAGCTGGCTAGTAGCTAGCAGGAGGGGAATCAGTAGTAGGAGTACCGTGGGTATAAAGGTAGTCCCAGATCTATCTTCATAAGAGCTAAACACCGAGAAACTCACCTTTAAATCTTAGTCCCAGTTCAGTAGGTTAAAATGGCAAGCGTACTTCCCTACCAGCGAATATCTGCGCAGAAGTTGCAAGAGCGTGATACGCAGATACCACCCGAATATCGTCTGAGCCCGGCGCAGCTCACTCAGCTGCGCTCTCAAGATAATATCACCTTCCTCCCTCGCTCTACGGACTACTTCACGCCCGCAGAGATCGACATAATCAATTCCTCGGCGCCGGCCATTGTGGCCAAGACCAGCAGTGGTGAGTGGAGCGTGAAGGAGGTGACAGAGGCGTTCGTAAAGGCGGCTATGGTGGCTCATCAAGCTGTTTGTTGTCCTTCTGGCTGTTTGTGGAGTTGTTTATACCGATGTTGACATGGCCAGACCAACTGCCTCACCGAGATCCCGATCCCTGAAGCCCGCGCCCTCGCCGCCTCCCTCGACGCCTCCACGACCTCTCCCCGCGGCCCCCTCCACGGCCTCCCAATCTCACTAAAAGATAATTTCAACATCCATGCATCCGTCTACTCCACATCTGTTGGCTTCACCGCTTGGGCGGACGTCCAGTCCCCCCCGCCGCCAGACTCTGCGATCGTCAAACTCCTCCGGGACCTCGGCGCCATCCCTGGATATGTCAAAACCAACGTGCCGACAGGGATGATGATGATTGAGGGCGTGAACTACCTCTGGGGGGAGACTCAGAGCCCCTGGAGTAAGCTATTGTCGTGTGGCGGGTCGTCCAGCGGTGAGGGGGTGTTGGGGGCCCTCAGGGGCGCGCCGGTGGGTTTGGGGACGGATATTGGTGGGAGTGTTAGGATCCCGGCAAGTTGGGGAGGATTGTATTCGTTGAAGCCGTCGTTTGGGAGATTTCCAACGCATGGTGAGAGGTACGTTGTGTGCTCTATGTGGTCGTTTTTCCCTTGGGGTGTGGCAGAGAAGCTGACGAGTAGGTGATATGGTAGGAGTGGAATGAGTGGGCAGCAGGCCATCAATTCGGTGAATGGGCCGATAGCACCACATCTGGAGAGTATCAAGTTCTATTGTAAGGCGGTTGTCGGGGCGGAGCCGTGGAGGTATGACCCGGGGTGTGTGCCGATTCCGTGGCGGGAGGGCGTGCTGCCCGTGGGAAGGAAGATCAGAATTGGAGTGTTGAAGAACGATGGAGTTGTGAGGTGTCAGCCACCAGTAGAGAGGGCGGTTGACATTGTCCGGAAGGCGCTGGAGGAGTCAGAGGAGGTGGAGGTCGTAGATTGGTTAGTATTTGTGCCGGATATATGTTTTTGATATCGAGCTCATGTAACTGCAGGGTCCCCTTCAAACACGCCGAGATCACAACCCTCGTCACAAGATTCTTCGTCGCGGACGGCGGCGGCCACATCGCCGGCCTCATCAACGCCACAAAAGAGCCCTGGCACGACTTTATGCATCCGTACGAGTCCCTCTCCAACACACCCAACTCTGACATCCCTACCAGCGCCATGTGGAAGATGCAGCAGCTTCAGCGCGCGCTGCAGAAGGAGCACCTAGACCTCTGGCGCGCCAGCGCCGTCGATGCGGTGATTGCGCCTGTTGCACCGTGGGCGGGGGTACGCCGCGGGGGGAGCGCAAAGATGCCGTATGCGGGGTATACGCTCGTGTGGAATTTTCATGACTTTGCCGCAGCGACGCTGCCGGTCACAGTCGCGGATAGGGAGGTGGATGTGAGGGATGAGGGGTATGTGCCTGTGGGGGAGCTGGATAGAGCTGTATGGGAGGACTACGATCCAGAGGTGTACCATGGGGGGCCGGCGGGGGTGCAGGTGGTGTGTGGGAGGTTGGAGGAGGAGAAGTGTTTAGAGGTGCTGGAGATGGTGGATAAATTGCTGAGAGAGAAGAAAGCGAGTGATTGTCTGTGAAGCGGCCAAGAGGTTATCTACATGTACTGATGTATACTTTATACATGCATAAAACCAGTAGGTTATGGCAGTTGTCCTCTCCTATATCAACTGTATATGGAGACACGTACGTACATGTATCTTCCTCCCCGATAAATAGATTATCACAACTCGAATATAGTAAAACACGTCCCTATTCTCCTCCTCATAAGAGGCTCTATAGATAGGGTACACATATTTTAGGGGTTGGAGGTTGCATATTTGTTCACCCGGAGAATATTTTGGAATAAAATAGAATCACCGAACATAGGGTTAGGGTTATTAACCAACCCTTTATGTGGTGCCAAATTAGTGATTAGCTGTTTGAAGAATTGATAAGACGGAGCTTATAGATGGACTGTAGCCTTGTCGCATGCTAGAACTGCATCTGGGTGAAAACAACCCCTTCCGCTGTATAGTAGTTTAAGCATAAATATAACACGAAGCAGGGGTGACTGAGTGACTGCCCGGGTTGGTGGGTGACTTAGCGCCCTGATCATGATCTTGGGTTGGATTTACGTGATTGCTTGTAGCCAAAGTATGTATATCACTTCTATACACAACATCCCTGCCAGCAATTGCAAGACTTCCGTCACTAGTAAATGCTTTATCAATAATCACTTGTATGTACTCTCCAGGCTTAATTGTGGAGGAAGTAATGGTAGTAGATTGGTAATTTGGGGGTGAGAAAGGAGAGGGAGATGAGATAAGTGCTACCCCTTTCTTTGAATCATGCAAGAGTCTTGATTTAACTGACCGACAATGGTAGCAGCGGAGTAGAGGAGACGGATTTGGTGCCAGGGATGGAAGCCGATGGGATAGATAGAATGATATCTGGTGATCGATAACATTGAATACTAGATTGAGTATTGATTTCCGCAAGGGGTCAGTACATAGTTGCGGTAGTCAGGTGTTGACGATGTTAGAGCTTCCCATGTTTCAGACGGCTCCAAAAAACATAAATCCTAGCGCCATCACCCCCACTTGACTGGGGTTGGACTGGAGCAGCGTACGGAATATTCGATGATTTGGAGGCGAGTGTATGGGTGCTTTGGGTACGGGCTTTAATGGACATTTAAAGGGTCGAGTGCGGCTATTAGGATTTGCAGCGCAGGTATACCTTCCGCTATCTCATACTAGGGGGGAACTTTGGGCCATGGCCGGTTTCATGATCAAGAGTAAAAGGTCAATCGTTGAGACGAACTGTTATAGCTCAAAGCGCCGGTGTGTGGTGGAACACAAAAGAGACCGACTATTAGAGCTATAAGGACCTATCTATATAGAAGGGCGGATGATAGCGTTGCTAGGAAGGACATTCTGACTTAATATACATACATGTATGTATATATGGATAACGCCTCGATTCGCTTATTGATGCAATGGACAGGGTTAGGGTTTAAAGAAGATTGTTTGCTCATCTCAAAACCAATAAGCTGGAAAACGAGTATCGATTTCTTATAACAATAGGCTAAATTGCACTGCTCTTGATTCACATAAAATCCATAAAATCGGAAAGTGGAAAACAATAATCAAACGATCCGCCACCATATCATATCCCAAAGAAAGTTATATCTGAAGAAAAGTGAACACCCTCGCATGGCTATTCTGGATTGGTCTAGGGATTATAGCAGACGTGTTCTATCTATTTGCCGCTATTGTTGTAGGCAAGACTGCTGGTAGTCCTAGAGCCAGGGTTGGAAATGGCACCACGGGTTGCGAGACTCTTGATCCTAGCAGTAACCTTTGCAGACCCCATAATCCCCTCATCAGCGATGATACAGGCAGCCAGGCCAGCAACGTGAGGGCTTGCCATGGAGGTGCCGTCGATAGTATTGGTGGCAATATCCGAGCCAATCCAAGCCGACGTGATGGCAACTCCTGGTGCGTAGATATCGACAGCAGGGCCATAGTTGGACCATCTGTCAACCGAATTGTGTCAAAAATTGGCTCTAGAGGGCACGTACGTGAGATGGGGGTGTGCTTACATTGGCTTTAGGTCCTTGTTGTCACATGCAGCGACAGTAATGGCAGAGGGAGCGGAAGCTGGTGAGGAATTCGATGCATCCACTCCTTCATTCCCGGAAGCAACAACGAAGGTGATACCAGAAGCAGCAGCTGCATCAACGACACGGTTCAAAGCAGCAGAGAATCCTCCGCCAAGAGACATATTTGCAACAGACTTTGCTGATATTCCCTTGGTACGGGCGTCGGATGTAGCCCATTCAATACCTCTGATGACACCAGAAGTAGTTCCTCTTCCTTCCGGGCCACCAAGAACCCTGACAGCGATAAGAGAGACATTCTTAGCAAGACCGTAGGTGGCACCTCCGATGGTACCGGCAACATGTGTTCCATGACCATTATCATCGGTGTTAAGGGAGTCTACCATGTTGGCGCCCCAAATAGCACGGCCACCAAACTCCTTGTGTTTAACATTGATACCAGTGTCAATAACGTACGCGGTGACACCCTTTCCAGCAGACTCAGGGTAGTGGTATTCTGAAAGTTTCCCCTTGGACTTGTTCGAGATGCGCGCCAGACCCCATGATGGAACAGCTTTCTGCGTGACAAAAGCCTGTGCGCGCATCACTTGGTCTTGTTCGACAAAATCCACCTGTAGTTGAAGAATATAGTGTTAGCGCAACATCTCGAGCCATGTATAGGGAGGGGAGAGATATAGACCTCAGGGCAGTTCTTGATATGTTCAAGAGTGTCTGGGTGAAAGGCACCGGAGTAGGACTTGAAGCTGCCAAAGCAGCATCTCTCGCGTACTCCACACATGGTGGACTCTTCGGTGCTGCTAGCACTGATACGGTCGGTGTGATGGGCCATAACGGACTGGACGTGGTTCTCGAAATCACCTTCATCGATGTCCTGCTTGAGGACAACGATATGGGTGTTGAGAATGGCCTCCGTGGAGGCAGTGCTCATTTCGGATTCGGGGTAGGGGTGCATGGTGAGTGGGTTGAGGACAGTTGGAAATATTGCAGTCAGTTTTTTTTTGAGTACGTTTTTCAAAGGATATTTGAGTGAAAGTTGACTAGATAAAGTGAAGATGCTGTGAGAAAAAATGTTTACCGACGGGGAGGGCCTGCTTTTATAGACACAGAACCTTGAGTCCTGAGCCCTTGGGCACGGTAGAGAATACTACTGACGAGGCTATCAGACACCACTTCGCCGGACCTTCATCTTACCTTGAGTTACCTTGCAAAATCTATGCCCTGGACTAATTCTAACATCTAGAGCCGAAAGGACGTCGCTTCCGTAGATCAAGAGCCGAGGCCAAGCACGGAACGCTTAGGCGGACGAGAGAGAGGGAGAGAGATAACCTAAGAATCTGACAACCCGTGATGTAATGTTAAAACCTCTGGGTGAAAATTGACTCAAGATATCGCTCATATCAGGGGCTTACGCCGATATTGGCGGCGCTAGGGTTCATTTTCAGCTTGCTCATTCAGTTTTTTGCAAAGAACATAATAAGAGTTTGTACCATTTTCGCCGCTTTCACCGGGGGGGGGGGGGCTCCAGTATTAAGATCTTGACCAAGGCACATATATATATCAAGAGTGGGAACAAGATAATAGAATTTTCGATAGGGAGTTGATTTTCAGAAAGTCAGAGAGCCACCGTACATCTAATAACTGCAGCCACTACAGCGCCACAGTGCACCCCGGCATCTGTAGCAACGTTACCGCTGAAGGACTTACAGGAAGATCAACTATAGTGATATCCGATATATATACGCTCGCCTATGCGGTGACAAGGTGGTGGAAAGGGACCTGAAACCAATAACAGGGCTTATTTAAGCGAGGATATCAATAAACTATTTCCGCCACATCCACAAGATCCCCTAGCTACCCCTCTACGAACGAATATAATATTAAGGCGGGGAGATAAGGACCAACCAAGGCCTCCATTGGTTATGGAGGCGCAGAACTCGTCATGAGTACATGCAGTCACCATTCCCATGGGGAAACAGGAAAAAGAGGGAGATAGTGAAAAAGAAGAAAGAATTCTCCAGCCTCTAATGCTAGTACGTGAGATATAGTAATGGACGTAAGATGTGCAATTTCCACTTCATGGACATACACGCTGTCTAGACTACGCATCGTGTGTAGAAACATGATAGGCCGGCTTGAGATACATACCATTTTAGTATGTATAGTATCCGAGAACGAGTAAGTATGCTATCTAACAGGGAACATTAGGAATGCTAGAAATAAAGACTCATACATGTCATGTCATTACGAACGGTGAGAAGGACTATCCATCGGTCTGGGATCGTTCTAAAGTAAGTGACATGAGGACATCTGTCAAATGCGATCTCCTAGACCCGGGCCCCGAATTAAAGACAGTGGGGGGTTATGCTGTCGATCCTCTGACAATGGTCACTGGTGCGATACAAACTGGTACAGAGCGGGAATCGGACTTGTTGCATGGGGCAACAGCACTACCGAGTCCAATCAAGTGACTGCATCAACAAAAGAGATGCGCTATAGATGCTCGCGCGGCCAATAAGAAACATAATAAATACTTGGCCTGGGAGGATATGAATCAAATACCAGAGCACAGCTAGAGGTTCAAACGCGTGTTATAGGAGAATAAGGCTCAAAACAAGGTGAACAGTAAATTCAACGACTTGTTGCACCGAGGGGATGATAGTCTTCCTTCTTTGAGGATTCAACTCATCGGCCCCTAGCTACGCCTTTTCCTATTGAAACGTTTTTAAATGTTCAATCATCGCTCTCCCTAGTTAAAATATAACGGACTCACATACCTGGTTTATTGGTTGCGGCAAAGCAGGCCGTACCAAGAACAAGGGAACGGCGAGAATAGCGGTGGTGAATTTGAATCACAGCTGCTGTTGTGTGCTCGTGATTGATTTTGTTTGGCGATTTAACTTTCAAATGTCTTGCACCAGTAAGCGTAGGGCTACCTGATGGCAGAAGCTTCCCAAATGGTCGGGAGTTGAGTGCTCAGATTGAAGGCCCCTCTGACATGTCTAGCGACTGTAATGTAAAAGTGCAGATTATAACTTGCGTAGCCTTAGTTTTTGTTCTTGGCAGGCGGGAATCATGCGTTGGTGATGTGCCGAAAAGTTGTTAAATTTATCATTGCCCTCGAGGCGCATACTCGTGGTTGCCACGCAGTGGATGCATCTTATGCGAGCAATAGCATAAGTTATATAACCACTGCAGCTGTGGCGTCTATTAGCATCTCATCGACTCCAAATGCTACTCCACGCTAGGGGTTTCAAAACTTTGATGCCTAAAGCATGCCTGACTCCGCTAGCTAGTTCTGTCAACTTTTGTGCGAACAGTTGTCTCACCAAACAGCAGTTAGACTGGCATCAAGGCTGCTTACGTGTGGATTTGTGGAGGCGGGGTTGGAAAGGGCAGAACATGTGTAACGGCGGTATCTTCCGCGATACAGGGGTTTGCTTTTTGTGGGTGGGTACATAGGGCTGATGCAGAGTGGGTTTTTAGGATGGGCCAGTGGGATGTATCCTACACATATATTCTCAGAACGCTAGGAGTAACAGACAATTTGACAAAACCGTTTATAATCTTTTAAGTTCGACACGAATTATGAGTATAAAATATAACGTAGGGTTAAGGGATGTGTCGCTACTTACAAGCTGGTGTGATTCTTAGCAAGTATTCAATGATGTTATAATTAAGATACTAAAATCTCAACCCGTTGTGGTGTGATTGTAGCATCAGTCGCGGGTTTCAATTCCCCGCAGCGGAAACATGGTAAAAACCTTTTTCGTTTCTTTCATGACGAGCTACGGGTGCCTCTACTGGGTTTTTATCAAGTGACACAATTTGTATGTTTTTTTTCGATAAGACAATACTCTGTGGTCGTGGACTGCGTTTTGGTAAAACCTCACGGAGAAGGATATGTCGATATGTTATGCAATGATCGGTTGGTTTAGGGGAGAAAAAAGTTTTTTTTGGGTGCATAATACGTCCTAGCTAGGTCCTAGTAACAGCATATTTGAACTGTTATGTACGGTTATGTTGGGAATGATTATTAGGTGGGCACCTGAAGGGCCACACCTTTGTATCTCTACTCTTCCGTGGGGGTGGAGGTGGAGGTGTCCCCGAAACCTACGATAGAAATTGTATATGTAGTCTGAGTGGCCCTATACGGGCTCTCTATCCCAGAATTTTCAATTTCGTTATTCTTGGTGGGCAAGTCAAGGGAAACACTAATATGACAAGCACCACACCAGAAGCTGGTCGGAAGGCTCGGCGAATCGATGTACATAGGAGGAAATAGGTTATAAGCCATTATTAATCCTTGTTCCTGGGAATTATTTTCTGCTAGGTGACCTAGGAATGGGTAGAGCCAGGCTTATTCAAGTGCTTGGTTTAATGCAGGGTGAATTGAAGCGAAACTCATAGGGTGTCACTCGCCTCCGTAGCTTGGCCGGAGAGGTCTGTATCATGCAGCGGCTGATGCTGGGGAAGCGTCTGGCTAGGGAAACGTACGCAACTGGTTTGAGCTCACCTATTGCGTTAGACTTTCCAGAAGGTTGCCTTATGGATAGATAGGGCTACTACATCGAGCATGGAGGTCTCTAGTCTTCGGTTTCGTGCTACCTCCGCCATTATATAGAGGTTGGTACACTCCATGCAAGTGCTGTGTTTCTGGCATCTTCCTCGCTACTTAAATCAAAGTGCGGGGAGTATGTATGATGGTGGATATTCCAATCCCTAGGGGGGCTACATAGCTAGCTATAGGCGTGGCTGTTGCAACCGCGGTGTGTAGTCATTATATTACTTAGGAGGATGTTTGTTGTTGGGACGGATGTGTGATTTTGATGCAGACGCGGATGATCCAAAGTTGGAGTTCCTATTCGTTGGGACCAATCTCAGTTATAATTAAGGGGGTCCCCGGTGGGATAGCCTGGATATATCCGAACACGTTTAGAACAGACTGTAAATTTCGTGGGTATAGCTTAACTGTAATTAGCAGGTATTGGTATAATGTGTGGAGCCAAGCATGGATCCCTCTATTTGACCGGGTGTCGAGGAGCTAGAGACTTCTGATTTTTGAGAGGTTGTATATCTAGTAACAGGGCCTATTGGGATGGTGCACGAGGGGGAGGGGCTGTAGCATTAATACATGTATATACTTAACGTGAGAAAAGGTCGCCGGCTGGTTGTCACTTGGGTGTCGATCCGGCCAAGGACTGTTTCTCACGTCAATTGCAAGCATAGAGCGGTGGAGGGTCGGGCGAGAGGGAGGGTATGGCGGGGCTTGGCTCACGAATTAATGGGAACTCTAACCAAAGGATCAATTTGCTAGTAAAAACTGCCAAGCCTCGCCATACACTCCCTCTCGCCCGGCCCTCCACCGCTCTATCTAATATGTACTATCGTTTTGAAAACCTGATTGGTTGAGAGCCGTTACCCCCCTGGAAGGTAACCGGTCCACCACACCAAAATTTATACAACGGGGGCTCTAGAGCGCATACTACAAAAATTTGGGGAACAGGACTTAGTGAATGTAATTGTATAATATATAACTGGTGGTAGTGGGAGTTGAAGGTAGCTAGCTGGAAGTGGTTTGAGGTTATTATGAAATGGGCCTTAGATGGTCAACCTCGCTGAGTGAGGAACTGTTCATCATGAGGTGGTTGCTTCAAGTAACCAGTAGTGGTTCAAGTGGAGGTACTGACTCCGGTGTTCCCTATAGTCTGTCGCTGTTCCCTATACTCTCCCGCTGCTCCCCCAATTAAAAGGGTGGGAATAATATATTATTGGATCAACTCGCGGTCGCGAGCTGGCCACTGCTAGCACCAGGAACGGCAACTCACCGCGGGGGTCTCATAGCATGAGGTAAGCGCCGAATATATATTCTGCTTAGCTCGGCGGTATGGTAATTTCTCCATTATTTGGATCGGGAGCTCGCCAACAATGGTTGTTTCACCGGCAATGTTAACTCTAGAGAGGTCTTTAAAGAAAGTGTAACTGAGATCAACCATGTCCGTTTGTATCACCATCCCACCACAGAGCTACAGCAACTTCCCCACCCTGATCGCCCCATCAAATATCCTCCGGAAACATCAAAAACCAAAAGTGAAAAACAGAATCACAAAATCAACCAAAGAAATTTTCCCCTTCCGTATGAAGCCCATATCACGCCAAACGATTTTTCTGTCGAAATCCTACTCTTGAATAAGATTAGGCATATGGATCGAGAAATCTAGAGGAGAATATTATGTTAAGCGGTGATGAAAAAAAGGGGTGCGAGAATGTTCCGGGTCGCTGTATTCTTACTCTTCCGGATCTCGTACGCTATTTTTGAAACGTTGTGTTACTCGTGATCCTTCATGAAAGATAGTTAGTAACTCAGGACAGAGAATAAACATAGCAGTAGTGCATACAGGGAGTTCCACAACCCTTGGGCGCCGTGTGCTCTCACTTCGTACCATATTTAGACATCGAGATTTACCGTGTGGGGTATGTCTACTCACGCCCTGTAGGTGATGAATCCCTATTCAGCACCTCATCGAGCTTCTTGGTGTGTGTGCTAGGTCTACTCACATACTATACGTGATAAATCCCTATTCAGCACCTCATCGAGCTTGGTGTGTGTGGTAGGACTACTTACGCTCTGTAGGTCATAAATCCCTATTCAGCACCTCATCGAGCTTCTTGGTGTGTGTGCTAGGTCTACTCACCGGCTATACGTGATAAATCCCTATTCAGCACCTAATCGAGCCTCCTGGTGTGTGTGCTAGGTCTACTCACTGGCTATACGTGATAAATCCCTATTCAGCACCTCATCGAGCTTCTTGGTGTGTGTGCTAGGTCTACTCACCGGCTATACGTGATAAATCCCTATTCAGCACCTAATCGAGCCTCCTGGTGTGTGTGCTAGGTCTACTCACTGGCTATACGTGATAAATCCCTATTCAGCACCTCATCGAGCTTCTTGGTGTGTGTGCTAGGTCTACTCACTGGCTATACGTGATAAATCCATATTCAGCACCTCATCGAGCTTCTTGGTGTGTGTGCTAGGTCTACTCACTGGCTATACGTGATAAATCCCTATTCAGCACCTCATCGAGCCTCCTGGTGCGTGTGCTAGGTCTACTCACAACCTATACGTGATAAATCCTTATTCAGCACCTCATCGAGCTTCTTGGTGTGTGTGCTAGGTCTACTCACCGGCTATACGTGATAAATCCCTATTCAGCACCTCATCGAACATCTTGCTGTGTGTGCTAGGTTTACTTACTAACTATACGTGATAAATCCCTATTCAGCACCTCATCGAACATCTTGCTGTGTGTGTTAGGTCTACTCACCGCCTATACGTGATAAATCCCTATTCAGCACCTCATCGAGCCTCCTGGTGTGTGTGCTAGGTCTACTCACTCGCTGTGCGTAATAAGGCCCTATTCAGTATCTCATCGAACTACTTGGTGTGTGGTGGGTCTGTTTACTTGCTGTAGGTGAGGTCAACATCTTATTGAATTCCTTTGTTCTTGCAGTAAGCTTCCTTACCTTAACTCGGGCATGTGACTCAGTGCCGGTCAGCACGTCAAAACCTACAGAGTAAAAGGATTTACGCAATACCCATGTTTAATTTCGGTTACTCGAATATGAAATCGCTGAATATGTATCAATTCGTCATCTTCCGAGCGTTCGCGGCTACTGTTACCCGAACCTATGCCACTTAGCTCTTCAACTGGGTTGGGTTCACTTGCCCTAATTTCTGGAGATATCTGACACCATCGTCCACAATACCCGCTGCCATTGCCCACACATTTTAGCCATCGGTTTTTCTCGCTAGCATTTCTGACCAAGTTACCAATTGATCCGCCCAAGGCAGTTGCCACTTCCAATATGCCCGGTAAACTGCCTTTTGCAAGCCGGGCACGAGGGATCATTTGCACCTTCTTGTTCCTGCTTTCGAACGACTATTGCCATAGAGAGCAAAAACCCAGGCTTTATAGTCTTATTCCACTCTTCTGCCCTTATGAGCGCGCCACTTTCTTCGTTGATAAGGTCGTATTCCCCCTTTTTGACAAATGAACCTCCGGCAGATCCGTCAAAGTTAATCTGCACTAAAGCTCGGAATTTCTTTGATTATAATATTAGTATTCTCATAAAGTCATTTTATTTAGTATGTAATTGCTTATACCTCCATGGTCAAGCACCATTCAAATGGTATTAGTCGTTCTCGATTCAACGCATCAATAAATCTAACCTGGGTCGAGACGGGGGTAAGGTTGAAAGGTCTCATTCTCATTTCAAGACCTCTCAAAATGACATTATTTTCTCGGGAAATAGAATGGTTTTCTTGAGTCGTTCTTGAAACCATTTCGCTGGTGACCCGCGCTGGTTAGCAGGAAACTACATGTATATGTGGGGTTGCTGGGATGCAAGCTTATATACGTCGAGCCGCAAAGGAAGAGTGAATCTATCACTCCAACACATTTCTCGAGATCCAACCGATATCTATCGAACTGTTCCCTCCCGCAAACCTCCCATGCCGCTCGCCGAAACACCCTCCCTTTAACGAACTTTCGGTTCATCTCCTCGAGGAGTTTGAGATTTGCCAAGGCTTCAGAGAGTTGACTTCTGGCAAGACTAGCATCGCGCGGTGGTAGCTGTGCATCAGAGAGCCTGAGTTTGACGATCTCTAATCTATCTCGCCAATTCATGAGGTCTGCTGTTAGGTCCTCGCGCTCTTTTTCGGCTCCGCTAACGTTTAACCATAACTTGAAGCCGACTCTAGTTACTAGAGCAATATCCCCGATACCGATTCCGAAGGACATGATGATGGTGGTGGTGATGAAGGTTTTGAAGTTGATGTCGTCTTGCGGGTGTGGGTGTTGGTGTATTGACGGTGCCAATATTTCAGCAGATCAAACAAGCGGGGGTGGCTTGGCTTGGCAGTGCAAGCTGGTTAAGTTACACACACATATCCAAACAACATTGTTTTGTGGCAACACCCTATAGTTAGACCAAATTATCCATCTAGCGCGCAATACTCAACTCAACGAGGGGTTAGTATGATAGCGCGAGCGAGCTTCCACTGTCAAGCACTTGGGATTTGAACTTATGGTTTGACCGTACTTGGGCGCTCTCTGGACTCGAAATCGGTTGTTTGACTAAACTGGTTGTGTCGGCAGCTCCGGTTTAATGCCGGTTGGTCGGGGTGTCCGAAACATTGGTTAATTACATATGGATGCGACTGTGAAAGAATACCGGGAAACAGGTGAGTATAATAAAGATCTTTGTATCTAAAATGCTTAGAGTTGGACATTTATCACAGCGTATCACTCGTAGTTTCATGGAGGATCACTCGATTGATGAGTGAGCTAACCTAAATGGGTTAGTCTTCACCATTCATGCATACTACAACGTTGAGTACAGGAGATGTTGAATATCATGGAATATTGTAGTTACGTCTTTCTAGCTCGGAGACTGGGGTATATTTCCCTACGGGATACCATATGAAAAGCCACTACTACTATGTGGTGCACTTACCACGCATTCGGACAGCTTTCAGGGCCCAAAGATCGGATATCCTCCGAGATACAGCTGGCATGAACGATTAATGCGGCTACATACATAATTGACACTTCCCATGTGGCTGCGATGCATAAGGCGGAGCGGTACATGTGGTTGACAATACGTTTTTATGCTCTGAACCTGAACTTAGGTGGGGGGGGGGGGTCGGAGCTGGGGGTGCGGGTGCAGATCTGCCGGTGCTTGGGTTGGCTTCGATCGGATCTCGGCTAACATAGCGATAATGGCCGGTTCTCTTGGGGCGGGAACACGGCTTATATGATTATAGGCAAGGTACAGATCATGGAGTTTAAAACTTTATATTGAGTTTCTTAACATACATATATAGGAAGCGTCGACATAAGCAGATACATATATGCATGTCATATAATGCCTGTGGTGGAAGTAAAAGTCTTGTAATCTTGGATGCCAGACACCCGAGGATGCGCGCTACCTGATATCCTTTATAATTTAGTCGATCGGCGTATATGCAGATATATATGTATTTCTCAGAGTGCTAAACATTTGACAAGCCTAACAGATATTGAGACCACGACGGAAAGATAATAAGAGTATTAATGAGCTGCGGCATTTAGATAAAGACATTCACAGTAGAGAGAATCGATGCCGACACCAGTTTTGGCGCTGGTCCGTTTAGTGGTAGACCAATGGAAGTAGTTTATGAAACCAACAACCAAGTTAAAAAGGATATATATAATGAGTAACACCGATTGCTATGGACTAGCCTTGTAGAACTATAGCATGTGTTTTTGGCCTGTGCCAGGAATTAACAGTGGGTGCATGAAACATACTTGTAGTTGCGGCCGGCAAGACTTGCGCTACGAGCCTAGCACGTAGGCTAACTAGGAGCTAATCCAATCTTTCGCAATTTTGGGCGCTGAGAGTATCCCTTCTGTACCTATTAGTGTCCATTCCGTGGGGAATTAGGAGGGGGATATCTATATAGGCCGCTCGTGCCGACCTCCGAACGAGAGTAGCCTTCCATCATTACCCATTGGAAGCAATCACCTAACAAAGATTTAAAATGAGTGAAAAGGTTTCCTAAGTTGCTACTTGTACGCCTCTTGCATCATTCCCATTCTTCCGCCACTCTCATGGACTCCTAGAGGTGGTGCCGGTGGTGTTCTACCAGGGCAGCGAGGGTCGTATCAGGCAGAAGGGTTGAGACGGAGAGGGTATTAATGTCGTTGATCTTGACCGGAATCTAGGTATTAATATAGGAATCGCTGTTTCCGGATAGGGGAACGATATCTACAGCATTTTCAGTGTATGATCTATATTACACTAACAAAACAAAACAGGTGACATTTTCGAAGTAGGAAATGCCTGAACAAATTTGGAACAAGAGGAGAGAGAGCTAATAACATATAACGTTGTTATTCACAAGGAGGCGAATGGTACGACGGTGCCCTGATAGGTTAGTTCTGTGCAGCACCAGAATTGAAGCTCGCGGTCCGGGCTAGCGAGAATTGCGGCTTGACGTGGGTCTATCACCAAGACCCCGACATGTACGAGATCGGCTCGCTCGTCCGGAGTAGTATCGAAGGCTCATTCGGCCTAGCCGGCGTCCGCTATCCAGAGGGATCAAGGGCACCTCTCTCGCTGCGGTATATACGAACAGGAAACCCGGACGCGCGTACGTGTTCCATCAGTTGCTGAAGAGTAAAATCACATAAAACGACTCTATCCCACCTGAAGGTATACCGGTAAGCACCTAATAAGAGTACATATGGGAGTGATCGTGAGTGGGTACGTTGTTCATGCACTAATTGTGTACATGTACTGAGAATCTAGTAAAGTTTGGAAGCAAACTTGAGCACCCAGCCGGCGCAGCCACCGCGGTAGCGTCGAAGGAGATGGTATTTACTGTTACGAAAGGTAATAAAATTGCAGTTACTATGTACTTTACCGCCAGTCCACAAGCTTGATATAGGGTTTAGTTAAATGGGATATAGGCCTGATTTGGCATTTCATATGATATTTTTTTATCAATATGCCTCGTCGAAGCTAACTCTTGGCTCAGTCTGATATTTTTATCATATGATATCATGCGAGAAGTCCTATATAGTACTGATTTCACTCACTGAAAAATCCAAATGCGCAGGTACGTAGGCCAGTATTCGCGCTTATTCTGCACAGGTAAATTTCACAGATTAAACTTTCAATTAAATACAATTCTTTACTGCAGCCGTTCACCTGCCTGCCTGCCTGTGCCTGCCATACCTACTTGATTCATTGCTTGATTCACTGTCTGTACGGTACGGTAAGGTATGGTACGTACGGTGCGGTGCTTGATTCTACGCCCGCGATTTTGTGCTCTGTACGTATGGTGCGGTGCAGTGCGGTTTAGTGCTTGATTGCATGCTCTCAGGTATGGTGCGGTGTGGTGCAGTGCGGTACGATACGGTGTTTGGTTCCATGCTCATTTGAATTAGCTGGATTCACTGCTTAATTAATTCATCGATTAGCCCATATCCTCATGATGACAATTGTGGTTGGTTGGAAAAGGGTGTAGTGTAGATGAGGTTGTAGAGATAGAGCCGTAGAGATGATGAAGGTGTTAAGATGAAGATGTAGAATGGTGTAGGGAAGGTGCAGAAGGAACAAAGGACGTGATATCTCTGTCCCCAACCCTAACCCTGATTCCCGCTGAGATATTTTGATCAACTGATTCCTCTGTGAATCATTCGCTCCGGGGGGATTTCTAATTGAGTCTGATTGGGATGTAAATAGATCAAAAATATCAGAGCTATCGCCTAATCAGGGAAGATTGAGGGTGATTCTGCATCTAAAGCTCAAATCGGGCCTGGGTCTTTTTTTTTTTTTGTTTACATCATTAATCATATCCAGCCTATAAGGCTATGACGATATCGCACCAAAAACCCCAGAACCTCCCTTCTTCCGCCGCCAGACTCAACAAAAACAAAACAAAAGAAAACACAAAACAAAAGAAAACAACTATTCTGATTTAATCCTTCATTCACTTTCTCTCTAAATTTCCCCAACCTTGTCTCAGCTCATTCTCTTCTGCCATTTCCTCCTCACTTCGCTCCCCTCTTTCCGCCCAATATCCTCTCCATTGCTTCCATATACTACTAGCCTTCTCTATCTCTTGCTTTGTCCATAACAATGCCCTTATTGTTGTCAACTCCTTTTCTTGACGGCGACTCGATTCGGTATAGGGACACATTGTAAGAATATGTTCAACGTCCTGTTTTTCTGCACCGCATTCACACGCGGCCGACTGTCTTTTGCCAATGCGATGCATATATGCATTACATTTTATATGCCCGGTGCGTAATCTGGAGATCAGAACTCGGTTCGCTCTGTCGGTGGCTTTAAACTGGATTTCGTGTCGTTGTTGAGGTCCCAGCAGTGCCTTTTCCTCATTTCTTCTTTGTTTCCAATCTTCCTCCCACTCCCGAATGGTAATTTCTCTTGATTCACGTTGTAGGTATGCAAACGATATGAATGCATCCTTATCGATAGGCCCTTTCCCAACCGCCGCTTTGGCCGCTTTGTCTGCTTCTGTATTTCCTAACACCCCTTCATGCGCTTTTACCCATTCTAACCTCACTCTCATCTTCTGCATTCTCGCCGCATCACACAGCCACCTAATTTTGTATGCCATTTCTTCCCCTGGCCTTGCTTTTCGTTGTTCGACCCTTTTCATCGCTTCCTGACTATCAACCCTGATCGTAATAATTCGTTTTCGTTCTCTTTGGGCCTCCTTCATTCCTATTTCGATCGCTTTCTTTATCGCCACCATTTCGGCATCCATAATCTCCATTTGCCTTCCCAGCCTATAACCCACTTTCTTCAGCACCTCTCCATTTTTTCCAAGTCTGCAAACGCCTGCCGCCGTTTCCCCCTCTTGACTTTTACTCCCGTCACTATACATAACAATTTCATTCGCCTCCTCTTTTCTTGCAATTTGTCTCCTCATTTCCACCTTGTCGGCCACCCTAATTTCAATTTGTATTTCCTTTCTGATTCTCTCTTCCCATCTTCCTTCATTTTTATACAATTTCTTCCAATTTTCAATCTTGCTCCATTTTCCTTTATCTCCTAATAACCTCCTGACCCCCTCTACCGCACCTGACATCCCCCTCTTCCTTCCTATTTTCTTTACCCTGACTCCTCTTTCTGCTGACCATTCCTCCTCTTTCTGGGCAATATTTTCTATCTCGCTTTTCGCCGCCATATAGGTTGGATGATTCGGATGTCTTTGAAGGGCTTTAATTGCTGACATTCTTTGTTTGTGGTCGAATCTTTGTGCCGTAGGTATCATATCGTTTTCGACCTCTATTGCCGCCGTTGGGGCTGTCCTAAAGTGCCCTCCGATTTTCCTTATCGCACTTATATTTACCTTATCAATTTCTGCCGCCAGTCCCTTTTGTCCTTTCCACCAGACCTTTCCTCCATATTCTGCAATCTGTCTACTACACGCAATATACATTTGTCTACCGTTTCCTACTCCTTTTCCTTGACTGCCTCTGGACAATCTTATAACACTGTGTGCCGCTCTCACCGCTCTTGCCATCTTTTCTTTTACATGCCTCTTAAACGTGCACTTTCGATCAATCCATACCCCTAACCACTTTAACACCTCCAGCTCTTGCTTCATAATTCCATTCGGCAATTCTAGGCTTTCAGTCTCCTCTTCCTCTTTCAGATAAAGCCTTATCCACTCCATTTTCTTTTCATCGAATTGCACACAATTCTCGGACGCCCATTCGTATGCCTTTCCAATAATTCTTTCGGCCCTGGCTATCGCCTGCTCCCAATCTCTGCCGGCCACTGCAATCGTAAAACCGTCTATGTATGTTGGTGTAATCGCTTTCCCCTCAAATTCTTTTTCGATGAGTTGATTTACTTCTTTTATCACAGGAGCGATGAACAGATTAAACAATATGGGCGACGCCGGACTTCCTTGCGGTATCCCTGTTTCCACTTCCCTTTCCGTGCCTCTTTCATTATCAAACCTCAGCATAATCTTCCTTTCGCTCAAAAAACTCATCACCCAATTTACTATCCTTCCATTCATGCCTCCCTTCTTAAGCGTATTTGTCAATCTGACTTTTGAGGTATTGGGAAAGGCCTGAGATACATCCAACGCTACCAGCATTACCTTCTGACTTTTCTCCCTCCTTTTTTCCATCCAATCTAGTGTATAGCCCACGCAATCTTCCGCCGACCTAGTTTTCCTTCCACCCCATTGATTTATGTCCAATCCTCCTTTTTCTCCAAACTCCGCCAGATAATCGGTAACCACCCTTTCAAGTCCCTTTCCCAGCGTATTTAAAAGCGAAATTGGTCGGTATGCTTTTGGTTTCGTATAATCCGATTTACTCGCTTTCGGTATAATTGCCCCAATTGCCCTTCTCCATCTCCGAGGATGATAACCCGCATCCAGACATGCTTGATAGGTTTCTGTTACTCTCTCGCCTATAACCTCCCACGTCTCTTTTATAGCCTTGAATACTATCTCATCCGGACCTGGAGCTTTATACAAACCCTGTCGGGAGATCGCATTATACACTTGCTCATTTGATATCTGAATTCTCGTCATATCGACATTTTCTCCTTCGACTATTGGAGGATCTGGGGGGGTTGGTGGAAAGAGCTCCTTAAGAAACACTTTTTCTTTTTCCTCGAAGGTTACGTTAACCTCGCCTGAATCCATAACTAGTGCTGGTGTTTTGGCGTATTTCCTCTGCGACGCTACTCTCCATACATCCCACAAGTTACCATCCTCTGAGCTTTGCACAAACTTATCCTAACACTCCTTTTTCTTTCTTCGAATCAAATGAAAGTACTCTGTTCTTTCTTTTTTCCATTCCCCTAATCTGCGCATACTCATTTCCGATCCCGGAACACCTTTCTTTCCCCATCTTCTTTTCCTTGCCATCATCCCTCTCTTCATCTTTACCTCCTCGTCAAACCACTTTTTACTCTGCGGGCATTTCCTAATCTCCCTTACTCCCTGTTCTATACCCTTCCTCATAACCTTTTCCAGCAACTCAGCTAGCATTTCGCAATCTTCGTTTTCTTTTGCATATTTCCATTCCTCTTCCGTTCTTTTCCTTTCCTCTTCAGTACCTTTCTTCACTTTTTCCCAATCCGCATTCCTATAATCCCATCGGCACGACGTAGCTTCGTATGTGTCGACCCGGGCATCTGAAATTATCGTTTCGCATACTGAATGATCTGATCCCGTATCGCAATCAGCTCGCAGTTTCCACCGGGTCTTCGACGCTATCGCTTGTGTTGCAAAGGAAAGATCCAGTACTGAACTTTGTCTGCCCCTCTGCCAGGTAATTCTATCTGGTTCATTCACCAGTGTAAGGTTCCCATAATCAATCACCTCCATTATGGCTTCGTGTCTTATTGGCTCCGATACCGAATCCCACAATGGGGCTTTCGCATTAAAATCCCCGACCAATATCATATTCCGATGAAGCGCTTCCTTCGGAAATCGTGTCATACACCATCCTTCTCTTTCTTTATGGGCCTGATTATAAATATTAATAATTCGCAGAACCTCTCCGTCTGATCTTCTAATATCCATTATACTCGCATCCCAGTCCACCCAAATATCATCCCTGACAGTACATTTCAACTCTCTTCCCTTTCGTACCATCCACATCACTCTGCTCCGTTCCCCCTCTTTCCTTCCTGGCCTGTAAACAATATCAAAAGCCCCGTTTCCTACTGTAATTTCCTTTCCTCCCAACTCCACCGCTCCTTGTATTTTCTTTCCCCCTTTGACACTCCCTATATACGGTTCTTGTATCGCTATCACATCCGCCTCTTTTCCACTATTCATCAGCCCCTGCATAACATTCGTGGACCTGTTGCAGTTATGCTGAAAAATAACCAATTTACAAGGCATTAACAATTGCCTTATTTTCGTTGTCTCCTGCTACCTTTCCGGTTTTCTTGCATTCCTTGGCACCGTGCCCGCTTTCTTCGCAGATATTGCAAACCATAATATATCCAATGGTCTTTTTGAACCACTCAATCTTTTCTTGACAATGTATTGACATTGCTCCGTGTGGGCCTCCGCAATTTGCACACTTTTTCCATTGTTTATGTTGTTTGCACCATCCCTTATTGCTGCATTCTCGGTTGTCGCATTTATGTTGATAGGTAGTATGTATCACGGCATACCACGGACTTCGCAGAGGAGGAGGATATTCGAGAATGGGTTCTTTGGTTACGGTGTTTCTTTTTGGGTTCTTGGAGTTTCTATGGGTTTCCGTTACACGATGTTATGAGTCATGATTGTACAGGGATTAGGAGGGGTATATATATGTCGCTACGGATCTTTTCTTTGTTCTTTTCTTTCTCTTTCTTTCCTTACGTGTTCTTTCTGTTGTCAACTCTACGGTTTAGTTTCGTTTTATCTTGTGTCTTTAGTTCTGAATATAATACGTCATAACCATAGTCTCTGCCAAGACCCCCTTGGGTCTTCCATAGTATCTCGCCTCGCCTCGTCTCGTCTCGTCTCGTCTCGTCTCGCTCTGTCTCGCTTTGTCTCGCCCATAACCCATGACTGTAGTCCGTGTCGTCTACTGGTATCTCCGTCTCCACGTCTTTGTCAGGGAGGCCATCTGGACCCTCTGCCCTACAACCCTGCTCCTCGGTTAGGTTCTCTCGTTCCCGTCTCTCGTCCTCGTCCTCGCTTTCCCCTCGATTGTGTACCTCGGCCTTCTTGTCTGTTGTCTCTGTGTTGCTCCGTAACAGTATGCCCCAGCTTCCCACAAATACCACATTTTGCTTTGGCACCCGTATTTCCACATTTCGCCCACCAATGTCCGTATCCGCAGCACGTGCTGCATTGTTGTTCTCTCAGGGCTGCCTTCGCAATATAATCCCTGCACATCTTCTCCTTTACATCCTCCGCACTGTGCATATACCCGTCATCAATCCTAATCCGATTTTTCAGGATATCTTTCCTCATCTCGTCCGTTTCCACATGGATCACAATCGATCTCCAACCACTCCCTTCATCGTTCGCCAACCACCTTGGATCCTTGCAAAGTCTATAATTATTAAGCTTCTCAATATGCTCCCGAAGCTCCTTCATCTTTCCCTTCCATTCGCCTTTCACCGCATGCACCACTACCCCCTTCCAGTCTTCGGTTCTATATTTCACCTTCTCTGCTCCCTTGAATTTCCTAAGCTTCTCCGCATTCCCTCTGAGAGTCTCTTCGTCACTAAACTCTACCCTAATTGCCTCCGCCTTCCCAGCTCCTTTTTGAAGCTTACTTACTCCCTTAACTTGCGCTTCTTCTAGCTCTAGGGCAGTAGCTACCTCTTTTTTTGTTGGACTCCCTACCTTCACTCCTTCCTCGATCTCGATAACCGCCACCCTCTTCTTCTGTTCCTCCCTTTCTATTGCTTCCTTTGCTCTTCTTTCCTTCTCCATCATTCTTTCTTTAATCCTCTTCTGCCCCTGTACCGTCCATGGTCCTCCCCTGTCCTCTCCTAGCACTGCTACTGACCCGACTGCTGGTCTCAACGGTATTATATTTGCACCCGTTAGTGGCAAAGCAGGCAGAGGCCTTACTGTTCTCGCCGTGCTCTGTCGTTGTCGTTGTTGTTGACCGTTTCCCTCTCCTTGTTTTTTCAGAGGGGTTTGCTGATTTACCCCCGTTCTGTTTTTATATCTCCCTCGTGCCCCTCTTTCTTGTTCGAGTTTTCTAACTCTTTCCTTCAGCATCTTCACCTCATTTACCAATAATCTTGCCCAGCTTGGAACATTTGCTGAGTCTGCGGTATCAGTTGAACTGCTTGTTTCCTCGCTGCTGGACCGAATGCTAATTGGCGTCATCTTTCTGTGTAGTGCGTGTTTGGATTCTCCCAGCCCTGCCTGATTTCTGAGGCGCATCTTTACGGGTTCTGTAATATGCGCATATTTGCTCGCAAGCATACCTGTAATCATTTTTTCCTGAATTCTTTTCTTCCTCGGCTCTTAAATTTTCCTTGGGTTAATCCACACATTCCACACCTCCTCCTCGTCTTTTCCTTCCCACTTCCTCTTCGAACCTTTTTGCACAATTTCCTTAACCGCTTCCACAATCATATCCCCTTCCTCCATCATGAGTACTTCTACGGCCTCCTTTCCATCCTCACTATCGATCTCCATCTCCCTTCCCAATTTCCCAATTTCCTCCTTCCTAAATTCCCTCACCGCCTCCACTACCACTTCGATTTGATCATCCCTGTTCATCTCTTCCCACTCCACTTCCATCTCATCTGCCTCGTTCGGCATCTTTTTCCCCTTCCCTTTTTCCTTCCCTGAAATTAAAGGCACTTGTATAATCTCCGGAGAGCTCATTGGGCTCAGTAGTTCCTCTCTTTCTGTCTTAATCTCCAGCGGTTGGCTTGGTTCATAATCGCTCGCATGCTCCATTATCTCTACTATCTCCTCCTCTTCCTTCCTCGTAATAACTTTGTATTCTTCTCCGATCCTGTTAATTTCCTCGACGCTTTCCTCTCTCGGGTCTCGTTCCGCTGTTAATTCCTCCGTGATTCCGTTCTCGTTCGCTATATCCACTCTTCTAACTTTTGCAATAACGAACGTTCCGTCCTTTCTCTGTAAGTATACTCTTCTGTTTTCCATATCTCTCGCAAACTCGGGATCCTTATCCCCATATACTGGCTCAAGCCCAAAGCCATTATTCGCTTCCTTATACGCTACCGTCCTTCCTGTTGCCGTTCTCACGCTAATTGGGTACCCTTGGACCATCTTGTTTTCGTGTAACATGGTTGCTATGCTATGTCCCCTGTTCTTTTCCACAATACTATTGTCTTATCGTCTCGCTTTCAACAAACCTATTGTTCTAAGCCCCTCAACGCCCAGCCTGCCAAGAACGCCAAGACAGAAATGCGCTGGCACCTCTGTCCTCCTTTAGGGGAGTATGTTCTAGAGGGAGTGATAAATAGGGGAGTGTATATTCCCTACAAATTCAATGATATTAGTGTCTGCCTGTGAAGATACTTCTCTGAAGACCCTCCACCTTCTTTTCTCTTGTTCCTAGCTGATGTGGTTGTTGAGTTCTGCTGATGAAGGCCCAAAATCCAGGAAAACCCGGCCTCGGGGGGGGGTTTTGGCCCTGTGTAGCCTTGGCTGAAATCTGAACTTTGTATGCAATAGCAATTTTAATCAAAGGGTTGGGATAAAAAGATAGGCCTGAGCCTGCTGAATCTGAATATGGTATTTTGGTCTTCTCTATCTTGTTGATTGTTGAGATATTTTCAAAAACTCGTCCTTTTCCGTGTGTTGTCGCTATCGGGCCTGGGTCTCAAAATCAGTCTGATATTTTTATATGGACTGGCGGTATGTATGTATGATCATCAGCAAACTCAACTTGTGACTGGAGTCTCCCAACAGTCTCCCGGGTCTCCTGAGAGTCTCCTGAGACGCCCGAATATTTTTTGAGTCTCCTGAGGCTCAGGAGACATCAGGAGACAAATGAAGTCTTGCTGATGATGCTTCAAGCCATAAGTGGAAGACATCGGTGGAACTTGTAGACGTGATGCCGATGGCACCACTGTCAGAAAATGGGCATGATAAGCCGACGGGTTCGCGCGGATGATATTGTAATATTGTTTACACATGCAGAGGATGGAGCATGACCTTGCGAAGGCTGCGTACACGGATGAAAACCATGTTGTTAAAACTATTTTTTAGTGTGCAGATCGGTTGTTATTTAAGTAGAGTTGAAATTGAATGACTGATTGTTTGGAATAAATTATTTATTCTCATACATCTTATGGAAGGTTCTGTTTCTTGGTGATTCCGCTTGGATGACTGAGTGACGGTTCAGGTGATAGGTACAAGGAAGCCTTTTCCCCAATTTATACCACGTCTGTGCCGCGAGGATTAGAGTTCTCCGGTCCTATCACTCGCTATCGATTACTCCTGTGAAGACATCGCTTGCAATTACCGCACAAAATATTGACTGTAGCTGTCACCAGATGTTATCTACAAAAGTTGTGTATAATGAGTTAGTGTGATGACTGAGTGTTATCGATGATTAAGAAAATTCAGTCCTACGAACACTGATATATTCCTGACACCAAGGGTCAAGACTGTAGCTGGCTTTAAGCGGCTGGCTACAGTATATATATATATAGCAACGGAATAAAATCTTGCCATGTCCTACGGTAGTACAGGAGGGAATTTAGTGGCACCTTTATAAGGGGTAATGACATTATACAATAGAGTCTTTTAGCCATCAACGAACAAAAAATTATTTATTCCCAAGACTTCCAAGACATGCAAGTAGGATGTGATATAATATTTTCAAGTACAGGACTTAAACATACGCATGGAGATATATTCAATCCTTATGCCTATGATTTCCTTCTCAGAGTACTTGTGAGTCCCTATGCGGGCCAGGGGGCAAACGCATGCAGCATGGTCTTGGGAATTAATAATTTTTGTTTGTTGCCTTTTTACACCCGTGGCTAAAAGTCTCTAATGTGGTCTAGGTGTTGCAACAATTATCACATTCAGGATCTATTGCCCGTATTCGTTGAATCTAAGCATTGAAACTATAGCTGTCTTATAGGGTATATAAAACATCTCCCTTTTCCTATAAACAGCCAATCAATAAAGTCTCACCCTATTCCAGTGGGGTGTAAAGGTACATTGATTGATATATTGATTGATTGTTTCAATAATTTTATTACATGCACGGGTATTCAGTCTCCGGGTGTTACTCGCGGCAGGTATGAATCGCCTGAACAGGCAAGTCTTGAGATGCAATTGCTATCAGTTTTTTTTGAAAGAGGAAACACCTCAATGCAGTGCAGTACTTCTTTTCATTGATATAAATAGGTGAGAAGTACATCTACTTACGGTAACTTCCTGGCACTATCGCCAGGCGAGCAGTCCGACTGCGGTCGACTGCAGTCGGACTGGGCCAAGCCAGTCCAAGTCGGACTACCTTGGTATTTTGGACTGCATAAGGACTGCATGGACTGCAATTTTCCAGCCAAGCCAGTCCGACCGACAGAACAAACTAAAGGAGGACTATGGACTGCATAAGGTCCTCAAATAGTATAGAGTGCTTATTAATATTCCCCCCTATTTATTGAACTTGGCTATCGTGAAGTGACAACTCACTCGTACTTTCCTTGTGGAAATCTACTCGTATAATCTCTGTTCATCAATTATCTCCTATTTTTTTATTAGCAATGGCAAGCCAGGATCAGTCAGTTCCACAGGACTTGGGAAGCTACCCAGAAAATTCATTTACACAGCCACAACCTCGTGCGATGGTTTTAAATGATTATGAATCTGCCGATGGTGATATTGCCGAATCCATCATAACACAATCCCTAGTCCCTTCGACATATGCTGGAGAGATTCAGATGAATACACAATCGGGAAGATTAAAAAGAAAGGGGGTAGAAAATTCAATAGCTTCTTCAATTCTTTCAAGAGCCCCGAAAGAGAGATCGAGTTGGATTTGGAAGCATGACACAGTTTATCAGGAAATGGATCGGTATGGAGTAATGCGAGATCGCTGGAGATGTAATTTATGTAAGTTTAATAATTTTGTATAGCTGTTAAGATATAGTTAATATCTAATACTGGTAAAATAGGTATTGATCGTAATAAGGCTGCAACATATTCGGATTCAACCACTAAAAATGCAATCGGACATTTAGTAAAGGCACATAATTTCCATACGAATGGAGAACAACGAGCGTATGATCTGAGTAATCCTGACCAAACAATGTCCGACCATCAAAAATCAACAAATGTCCTTGCACGTATCGTCTTCAATGATAAAGTTTTCAAACAATTATATATTCGTTGGATAATAACCAACAATATATCGTTCCAACAAGCAGTTTCGCATGAATTGCGAATTCTGCTAGCTTATTTATGTGCTGTCGTAAGTAACTTAACCATTTTAACTAAATGCATTACTAATATTAAAAAATAGATAGCTAGTTTTACAGAATTATTAAAAGCGATGCCTAAATCTCCTACTACAGTCAAAAGCTGGGTTATGTCTTCATATATCCAAAATAGAGATATTGTAAAAGCTCTACTTCTTAATTCTGTTTCTTCAATACATATCAGCTTTGATGGATGGACCTCTCTAAATAACCTAGCTCTTTTGGGTATTGTTGCACACTGGTTAGACGATAAGGGAACCACACATCATGCTTTACTCGGACTCCGAAAAATACATGGTGTACATACAGGGGAAAACCAAGCTGATGTAGTTTGGTCAATCATTACCGAACTACAAATTGAAAACAATATTGGTTTTTTTACACTCGACAATGCTAGTAACAATCTCACTGCTCTCCGATCTCTCGAGCAACGACACCATCTCTATGCAATAAACATAAACCAATCCTCAATAAATAACACAAGCACGATCGATAGTTCAAAATATGTCCGATGCTATGGCCATATTTTGAATTTAATTGTCAAGGTGTTTTTATATGGGAAAAAATCTCTAGCTTTATTAAGTATAGAAGAAAAAAGGACAATAGAGCGTGAAAATCAAGAGATGGAACGGTGGCGGAAAATTGGACCTTTAGGAAAGTTGAGAAATATCACAGTCTGGATACATGGTAGTCCTCAACGTCGTGAAGCATTTCACAAAGATATTGAGCAACAAATCGGTAAAGATACTCAAGTCCGGTCTCTGATCCTTGGCAATGTCACTCGTTGGACAGGTGACTACGATGGATTAGAAAGAGCTTTGAAACTCCGATTCGTACTTGATCACCATATTCACAGTATTATTCGGACCAATCCCAGGACAACAATAGCTAAGGATTATCTTAGTGCCGAGGACTGGCATGTTTTGGAGCAGATATTTGATTTTTTAAAACCTTTCCGAACAGAGACTCTGAATCTAGAGAGAAACAGTACACAAGGTTCAATTTGCGATGTCTACCCATCTTTTGAATCATTATCTCGCCATATCTCCGAATCACAAAGAAAATTGTCAGGAATTTCACCATTTCTGGATACATCTTTGCTCCTCGCCCGAAAGAAAATAGATAAGTACTACAATATTGATGAACTATCACCAATAATTTGTGCATCTATTATTCTTCACCCGAACATGGATGACTTTTTTGATAATGAAGAATTGGGTTGCGGCTGTAAGAAAGATTGGGGTGAGAAGGCTAAAATATTAGTCAAGCAATTATGGGAGTCATCATATAAACCAATTACATTACATGATATTCCAGCAGCTAGTCATCTATCGCCGAGAAGGACTTTGAATCCCGAGATGGAAATACATAACCGACGATTCAAAAAACAGAGACTCAATACAACTGTCAGTACCGATGAGCTCAATAGATATCTTGCATGGTTAAACAACAATGACCATAATATCCAAAACCCTATTCTGTGGTGGATTAATTCTCGTCAACTCTATCCCCGATTATCGATTATGGCACTTGATGCTTTTTCAGTTCCAGCAATGTCAGCCGAATGCGAAAGAGTCTTTAGCAGGTAAGATAAACCTTGTATTCTGTATATTAATAAGTCAATATTTTCTAAAATTTCATTTAAATTTAGTGCAAAGCAACTTATAACCGATCGGAGAAATAGATTAGATGAGTCAACAATAGAGGCAGGGGAGTGTCAAAAATCTTGGGCCAAAGCTGGATTAATAGTGTTTGAATCGGCAACAGAGGTGTCGGATTTTTTGTTGGAGCAAGAGAAAAAAGAATTAATTCAACAGACTTTGGTGAAAAAAAAATAGAATAATATTGTATAGTAGATATTTTTGTTGTCGTAGTTGTAGTGGGAGAATCAAATAAATTACGAGAACTTAGGAGGCAGCAGCAAGAGGAGCCCATCGCATAGACAAACAGGTCTCTAAGCAGCCGAACCATCAAGCCCCGAAGGAACAACAGCAAGAGGAGCCCATCGCATAAACAAACAGGTCCCTAAGCAGCCGAACCATCAAGCCCCGAAGGAACAACAGCAAGAGGAGCCCATCGCATAGACAAACAGGTCCTCAAGTAGCTGAACCATCAAGCCCCGAAGGAACAACAGCAAGAGGAGCCCATCGCATAGACAAACAGGTCCCAAGCAGCTGTGTTGATGAGGGTTGATGGATGTCAGGTGTTGCAGGGGTGGGGCAGACCGCCACTAATGGACGTCGGACTGAGGACGCCGGACTGTGCCAAGCCAGTCCGTCCTATGCAGTCCAAGACTGGACCGCTGGACGTGCTGCAAGTTGAAGTTCCTGGCCGGAGGTCCTCCCTTCGTATATTGTATCTTACGGACTAGAACGCCCGCATGCAGCACTTCCACGGCGCAGGGTACTTGGAGAGGTAGGACTCGCCACCTGTCCCCATTAAGACTCCGGTGCAGAATACGTTGTAGCTGCTTGTAGCACTATGTTTGCCTCCTGTATTTCGCTCTGATCAGCTGAGTCTCAATGTTTAGCTCTTGGCGGCTGGTTTTTGGTGTGGGTAGCCGCTAAGAGATCAGGATTTGAGCTCGAAATTGAAAATATTGCTCACTTATTGTTTATGGGATATTACCAAATATCTACATATCGGCCCGAAACCCCTCCAGGACAAATATCTCGATGTGAATTCTTCTTAATGGACTAACTTGAGATTTTACTCTAATACCTCCCGAACCTTTAAGGCGGCACACCGATTACAGCCTTGGGATGTATTGTTGAGCACCTTTACTAGCACTGTAAAGCTATGTGTACAAGTGGGAGTATAATACGTATTTTATTGTTCAAACTTGCTAGATTAGACAACACCACAGCATGCTCATGTAGCGCACCAGTACATTGACTTTGACAGAACACCCGAATCGAGCCGACAAAAAGCAGACTAAATCAACACTTCTTCCCCCAAACACCCCTAGCATCCCATCCCGTTGGTCATTCCGCGCTCTGCTCCTCCACTCCTGGACCTATCTGTCGGCTTCTGATTCATATCCTCGGCGTTCGTTTACCACGTCTTGTATGCTTTGAAGTACTGATCAGGGTTCACATTCGTCGAACCGGTCCCCTTCTTATACTCTCCTTGAGTGCAAAAGGTGTCTGTGTAGAATGCGACAGTGTCCACGTTGATATTTCCCTCGAGATAGAAAGTAGCCACCTTGGAGTCGGAGATGGCAAGAACCTCGCAACCAGAGTTGCGGAAGCCGTGTGCCGTAATTTGTTTGCCGTTCGCGTAGGTGATAGAGAGCTTCCAGTCGGCGCGTACAAAGCCTAAGAGAAGCATGAACGGGAGGAGAAGAAGAAGCGGATGGAACGAGTGCATGATGTGAGTAAAAAGCTTTAAATGGAGTGATGGTCAAATAGGCGGAGGCAGTTGTAGCAGAGTGTGTTTGATAAAGTGGTATCGCTCTTGTGGTATTAGGCGGTGGATGGGGCCGTGAATAGTGCTCCTCGGCCGCTTCAAACGCCCTTTATATCTGATTGAGGGGACGGAGAATCAAGAGGGGAGGGGTTGGTGGAAGCCTCATGGACTACCTGTACCAGAATGGTTCTCAAGGATAATGCCTGTGAAGTATGGATGAATACGAGAACACATGGATGATCGGCCAGCTGACTTTCTGAAACTATCTTAAATTGCTGATAATCACCCTATAATAGAGGGTCGGGATCTGTATGGAAGATCAATTTTGTAATAGAACAGGTAACATGATATGTTGGCTTGCAAAGGGCAGTACCAACCTAGGAGGGTTAGCACATACTGACAGCTTAAGGGAAAATGTTGACTCCAAAATTGAAGAGCAATATCGTATGTATAATTGCGAGCGGGATTCGACGCAACGAACTCCCGCCGCGACCAACCACGGAGAGTCCACAAGTAAAGTAAATGGTAATAATAATAGAATAAAGTACCAGATGCTTAAAATAAAATCAGAGCTTGATCAATTGAGGTTGAGGTACGGCTTGAAAATGTTAGCGGTGAGGTTATACTTGGGGTAATCGGGAGGTCCAGTGCATGGTTGCGTCTTCCCGTAGCAACCAATAGCAAGGGTTGATGTCCCTGTACCAGCCAACGAAAATTCAACACGCTAGTTTTCAGAATGTCACTGTAACATCGCTCATGGGAGTTGTAAATACGAGAGCTGATCCCTTCCCTTGCATGACTACATGTACCCAACTTCATACGATTCGCGGGACCCTACTTCATGCACACGACTGGCTCAGGCCGTCGATACTTGGCAATTAATATTGATTTTAGATTTAAGCATAACAAGCTCCCCTGATCAGCAACTCGATACGAGGCTGCAAGTTAAGTCGCATTTGCAATGTTGACGTCACTTTGGTACAACACCCTTAATTGCAATGTGTGTGATAACTCTAAGTTGACCTCATTTAAAAAGCCCGCCTCTCTGGAATGCGCTATTGGTGAGTTGTTAAATTTGAAGCTGGTTAGCGCGCTCCAGATACCTGCACATATGCAGTCTAGGTGGTACAGTTCTGACCTCTCATTGGGGCTCGCTAACCGTCAACTAACAAAAGGGAGTTCCAATGAGAGTAGAGGGTTTGCGGGGTACTGGTACATGGTAGCATTTCACGTTGCTTTGGAAATGCGGTATATTTATAGAAACAGGCGCTTGTGGTCATGATGATTCGGGGAAGTACTCGCGTTTCTGAACACGACTAATATTTACATCAGGGTCTCGTGAGATACTGGAGGTCGTGTTTAAGCAGAGCAAAGTACTCAAGCTGTGGGAAACTGGTGTTTATAACTGTATGACACTCCGGACGACATAAGCAAAAAATGCGGGTGTGTCTTCCTATGCTTAATAACCCTAACCCTGCCACAGTATCTTACCCCCTCCATTTATTTATTTATACTTCATATCTTACCCCTTCTCAACTAGACCTGAGTTTATAGCCGGTTTGTAACTGTGTTTCTTACTCCCAGTATCTTACCCTTGTGTATTTGACGGGACCCTAATTTACATTCACAAAAAACCGTCAATTGCAAGACTACTTTGTATTGCGCAATTGCATGCAATATATATAGTAGCTGTGTTCAGGAACGCTATAGCTATGAGGTTGCGAGTAAATAGAGAGGTTTCGCAGCGTCCTTTCAGATAGGAGGTGCGCCTGCAGGGCCTATATGCAAAGATAAACAAACAAGTAGTGGGTAAAAATGAGGTTTTGCTTCCTTCGCATCCGACAATGCGCCAAGTATGCTTAGAGTGAATTGGCTACTCTACTCTGCAGATCTGGGGATTCTTGTAGATGTAGTTATGCAGAAACTTGCACTGTCTGATGCAGAACCTAAGCTGATACATCCGCTTATGATATACTGGTGCTTGGTATCCGACAACGAAAAAATTGGCCTACTTGTGCATATGGAGCCATATGCGTGACTCTATGCACCCTAACTATGCGAGAACCCCGTTGTCGGACGCTGCGTAACCTCTATAATCCTTGTGCCTACCGGACTATTATTCAGCCACGAGCACATGCAGGCGGCGAAATAAAGGATGGTGGGGAGGCTGAAGATAGAGTCGCACCCCGCTATGGCGGAACTCGATATTCCGGATCCCTTGCTGTTGCGTACGATGTTTTCTGGGGGTATATTCCGCTTATCTACTGCATAGTCAATTTGCTATCCTAGGTCGATCCCTTCTATCCCGTACAAGATTTGGTGAATTTTAGCCTGTCCGACATAGCGAGGCGCGACTGTACTTACGTGTACTTAAAGGGGGGTTTTCTTTCTAAAGTATTTTGGTGTGATAAAGAGCAACCCGGTGGCGAATTAATCGAATATATATTTTACGGTAGTGACCCCATATCCCCGCAATTACCATTGATATTACGCCAACGGACTCCCGGGCCAGAGGGGGGCGGCGGGCGATCCCTAAACCCATAAGGTAAAAAGTAAAAGGAACAATTGATGACTAATTTGCGTATTGGTATCCAGACATTACAAAAATCTTTTATGTGAGAAGTGTCTGTGAGATGTCACTTACGCCACGGGTGCTCGGGGCATGTGCACCGGATATCGACGAACACTCGGTATTTGATCTAGGTCTCATTTTTCCGACTAAGAAGAGATAGTAGCCGGTTCTCACCTTACCACTAAGTCAAAAGCATATAGTCTTATACACACATAGCAATGTCTTTCGCCTCCACACTCCAACAGTCCGACCAACGCGTATTTTATACCTTTTCCTATACAAAAAGAAATGGGCAAATGAACTAAATGATGCATGATGTATCCACAGGTGATTTTGCCTACACTTACCAATAGGCACTTCTGTATCAGGCTTCGCAATGGCTCTGCCGTTATTTAGGTTAACCCGGGTTGGGCCCACCTCCATTGTGCCGGGTCCCCGCATTTTACAACCCCTCCAGGGGCGGGTATTCCCTGATGGGGCGAGTGATAAGATATGATTGAAGGTGAATTGTTTCAAAGAAAAGCTATATCTGAGCTCAAGTGAGCTCTGTAATTGATAGTCTGGATGCTATAGGAGACCCAGGTCAAGCCCCGGTAAAGCAAAATAGCCCAGGTCTATAGTTGGCCTTGGATCGGGTCCTTGTTTTCATACAATGGGTTGGACCGAGTCAAGCCCTTTCTGTGGCCCAGGCACACCCATTGCGAAGTCTGTTCTGTATACAACTCTATATATATACCCTTTGCCAACAATTTTACCTGTAGATTCGCTTGTAAAGTAGTAAATGGGTCATCTTCTTTGCTAAACATATGTCCAGAAGAAATTAAAATGTATTAAATGATGATTGGTACCTGGTATCTCATAATTATTCATTACAATTATCCCCGATCCCACTTATAGCTTACGCCGGGATAGACCTACATAGCTCTTACAAACTCTTACATTTTGTCCGCAATATCTGAGGGCACATATCAAATGTTATTGATAGTAATTTACATGTTCGTAATCGGGGGGCTAACTATACGCATCAAAATTCAAGCCGCTTTCCCAAGCAACTTAGGGTAAGAAAACCATAGGTAATCAACGAGTAATGTACGTATTTGATAAATACCGTAAGGTTTAAAGGCTAAGTCGTGTTCTCAATCTGACGGCATGATTAGTATTAATACATAATTAATTAAGTAAGGATCTAACGTGTTTCACCGGGGATGCAATCATCACTAGGTAAGCGATCAACCATGACAACAGGACTTTAAAAACTTCAGATTTTGAGGCTGGAGCGGATCAAGTGTCTAGAAACACCCTTTAGATGTGACCCATTTTAGATGATATTTGCTAAGATTGGGATGGTTGCCATAATACATAATTTCTTCTCCTTTCAAGTTTGGGTCTTTTGAAAGTACCCCACCACACTACGCTAAGTAAATATCACCCCAAAGCAACAAATAGCACTTCCAACATATTTGGCTTTGTATTAGACTGAACTTTAGTGCTATCATCTTTCATCAACGGGACCCGGTTGCTTTCCTGGTTACGATCGCTTTCCCGGTGAAATGCGAAAAGAAAAAAAACTTCCAGAAGGCGGACCGAACCCATGCCATCTAGCGGCCTAACCTACATACTACCACATTAGCCACAGCTGAGATTTTAGGTATCTATCATGTTTAAGCTCTTCTCAGTGTGTAAGAGGGTATGTAGTTGATAATACGTCGATAATACATTGATAATGCGTCAATAATGCATCCATAATGCGTCGATAATATATCAAATTTCTACTTTTCAGAGGCGTCGCCAGCTAATGCATCACATGAGGCACTAGTTGCTCGCCTTTGTATGGGCAATGGATCGGAAATGCATCAAAAGATGTATTTTCTGGCGTGGTAGAGACTGAAAGATTAATTCAGTCTTATAACTTACCGTCTACAAAGGCTTTGAGGGCTTCTCTGATCTGGCGGTCATTATAAATTTTAGTAAAGGGTGCTTTCACTTTCGTATATGTGAATGCCCGATATTAATATTCCAATGATATGCAACACCGTAAGGACATGGAATTATTGTCTATGACTGCGGAATCAAAATTCCTACTAATAGTAACCCCTGAGACCGATATATAGCGTTCGATCAACCCCAATTAAGTATCATTTCGTGGTAGAATATTAAGTAAGCGGCATTTTAATTTTGGCAGAGTGAGTATGTAGAGGACTATCTACACTCTGTGAAGGTATTGGGGTTGATTGTGTGGAGATGACCACAACCCCGACCATACCCCGGGTTGATCCCACCCGGGCCCCCGTGAGATCGTCTAATGTGAACTCTATCATTACCCTATATAGTAACCTAAGAACAAGGTTTGTATAATATGCAGTGCACCAGATTCTGAGCATGTTTCTGCCTGCCAGGCGATAAGGAATGAAAGGTTGATCACAAGCGTTGTTTATTGGGTTAATCCATTTATTAACTGTCCGTTTGATTAAAGCGGTCCCGGATGCTGTGTCTTATTATTAATTTAACTTTAATCGTAACCCCACTCCATATTCCGCATTTCCGACGGTTCTCTAATCCCAATCAACGAAACCCAGACGTTCCGTGACATACCATCAACTCCAGGATGTCGTTCGGAGCCTCCCAACTCCCGATATCCAGTCACTTCAATCACTTCGCCTTGGCTGCTTTACCAGCAGCATCAAAGATATCCACAAAAACACTCACGACCCTTCATAGACCGACCGGCTGCTGACGAGATTAACGTCAAAGTTCACGGAAGCTTCTACGAGACCCAGTCATTGTCCAAAAATTCCAAACTCAGAGCTTTCCTAATAGACATACTCTCAATATCAAGGGAAAAGTGGGGAAAAAGTGCTACGGGTCTTGTCTCTCCCCGACTAGCAGCCCATAAACTCCGGAACAACACGGCCTGGTTCGAGGAAGCGTCTAGCAAGCCCGAGACACGCGATTGGATGTTGAAAGCAGTGAACGACCGATGCGATGTGTACCTGCTTGTTGGGTTTTTCATTCTTACAGATGCTAGGCTAGCCACAGTCGGGGCCTCGTCGACACTAGCTATGGGGATTACCGGCGGTGGGGCATCAGCGCTTCCAACATGAGTTGCAGCTCTGGGCGACATTATGACTCTGACGGGGGGTGTGAGGAGTCTCTACCACCCCAAGTAATGAATCAGCATATGCATCTAAAATGAATCATTTCATAATGCATCGGAAATGCATCGGAAATGCGTCAAAATCCCAGCTAATGTATCAGTCTAATTAGGACATGGAAAATTTCCTGGAAAAAAAGAAAATTGTCAGAATTGAACTTGAATCATTATACTAGATTACTGAAGAGCTAATCTATTACGCAATGCTATAAATTGATATGATTTCAACCTTTTCAGGCATGCTATTGACTATTCACAGCTAAAGTATCAGTAATAAATTCTTTGCTGTGATGCATCAATATCCTTCGTTGCAATTAATGCATCAAATGATGCATTAATTGTGGTGGTAGAGAGTACCAGAGATGTCAGCTATGGCCGGATTAGTGTCCTGGATATCCCAGGAGATCAGAGCTTTGGTATGTGGTACCGTAAAATCGGATTCAAGTGGTATTTCAGCCGGGATGTTGGCATGCCATCCATTGAACAAAAGACTCGGTGGAGACTATTTTAGGAGACAAGAGGTGAGGCAGAGGGGGGGGGGGGGGGTTGGGGATGGCGATCATGAGGAAGAGGCGGATCTCGTGGAGGTACGCCTCGGAGGAGAGATCGACTGGGAGGAGTAGGAAGAGATGGGGGTACAAGAAGAGGGAGGTGAGAGAAAGTGTAACTAGTGAGTAGGGGAGGGTGTGGGAGGAGGCGCTTGATGGTTCATAGTGGTAGAGGATCAGGTACAAATTCTCAACACAATAAAAGCTGTATCCGTCCTAAATGCTAACATGTCAGCGACATCATATTGACACTGTATACTTGTGTTGGTGGCACAATATGGATACAATAAAATTGTGTTAGTAGGAGTACAATCTCCTTCAGAAATTTAGGAATTATATAAATTTAAGTAGATAGGAAGAAGGTTGATCGCCAACCCGCCACCCAGTAGGCGATTAATAAAAGAAGGATTTCGAGGCATTGTGACGTCCTTACACCTACCGTTAATTCTCGAATAATCCACTATCCCCGTATTTTTATGTAGTGTTGGGCACAAGCCGAGATAGTTCGAGCTTTAGGCTCAGACACCTCGAGCTCTCCTCCCCACGAGCCCAAGCCAGATTGAGCTGATATAGGAAAAGCTCGAGCTAAGGCTCGAGCGATCTAACTTATTAGTAATGGGTTGATATTGACAAAATTGTAAATATAGCAAGGATAGACCCTCTGAGAATCACCTGAAAATAAAATATATATCGATATGACTATCTTTAGCTACATCTTTGAGAGCTCGAGCCTAAGCTCGAGCTATATCCCGGAGCCCGAACATATCGAGCCTTTCTTCCCACAATCTGGGCCAGCTCGAGCTTTAGGCCAGGCTCGTCTCGAACAGGCTCGTGCCCAACACTAGTCCTAAAATTTCCAGGGAGCCGGATCTCAGCAGCTTTCCATCCCTCCTCAGTTTGTTTTAGAAGGACAGTATCATCTTCTGCATCGCTTATAAGAGCAATCTCATCTTCAATCCTAGCAGATCCCAGATATCAGATCAAAATATCAGTACTCCATATCATACTAAGTTAATATTATTAGATTACTAACCATCCGCAGTTGTTTTTCTTCTTCGCACTGACTCCTTACTTGCTGTCTTGCTTTGTTGCTTTCTCTTGGATACAGCCGGCATCATATCACTGGTGTGAAGAAAGTCTGTTCTAATGGTACAGGTACTTTTGTACCCTCTTGACCCCTTTTGCCCGGACTCCCCCCTTGGAACAATGCGTATTTTCTGAGCCGATATCCCCCCCCACCAACCATAAGTACCCTAGATTACGCGATGGGGAAATTATTGTAGAAGTATGGTCAGAGTCCTATTGGCCGGGGCAGTTATCTAAACACTTCTTTTTAGACCCCTGTTTCTACATTAATTTTCCCGATCGCTGTACATAGCCAATTAGTAGTTGCATGAATCGGTGATCCGTTGGCTATTAGTCAACCTGGATTACCTAGAGTAGAACACTGTCTTAGCCCATCTCCGATCTTTTCGTCCAAACAGAGTACTGCATATATGAGAAAGTGCGCACGATCTGCATGGGAGAATCCTCTGCAGCACCAGTTGGGGGAATATAGACCAATCGTGAAATAGAGCCTTTGTCCAAACGACCCCAACTCTATTTTCCGCGAAATCGGCTAGTGCCATCCTCTCATTAACCAACCAGATGATCCGAATATGAACCCAGAGTCTGTTACGAAATGGTTTAATAATGTTTTGAAGCACCTCCGCACCTGGCCACTGCAACAAGGTAAAAGCTATTCATCTAATGTGACCAGCTTCTCTACAGCGATAGGAATGTCCAATGGAAAAACAAGGGTGTCAAAATTATATGGAGAAATATCTGTGCACCATATAAGTACTTTTTCCATAGATCAATCCTATCGCTGTACATACTCTAGGAGTTAGCCCTCTTTTAGGTTGTCCCACTCCTCCCCAATTGCCTCTCACATCCTTTAGTCTGGTAGGGCGTGGTCTTCTCTGATTCATGTGGTTCTTGATCAAGTTCTAGATCAAAACTAAAGTATCACAATGTGTACCTCTTTATTCCTCTACCAAAGTTACACCTCTATCGAGTTGAGTCGTCGACTACTCCAATAGGAGCCCACATGTCCAAGACCTACATAGAGTCCGCACGTTGAGGCTCCTCATTCTTATCGCGAGTACTTGGGATAAATATGGGGGGCATCTTCATCGACTACTAGCAATCTTACTTACTATTCGCACTCCGAAGTAACAAGAATATCAATAGTAGAATTAGAGACAAGTATATACCGTAAAGCATCCAAATTGAGTAGTTCCGTAATAATATTGAAACATTTGCGGATCGGGGATTTCCTCTTCTTTCCTCTACACTGTCGTTTCTTCAAAAGTAACTTAAACTGACATAAAACCGGACAATACATAAAGTATGACTAGAATGATCATTACAATATCACACATACATCATCTTGCAAGATCATCTGTGCCACTACAACGAAGCCACCTATAGCCGGTGCGCAAAGGACCGCCGTGGAGTAGAGCAATTTATACTCATATCTCCCAATAGACCTGGATTGGTGGGATTCGAGGTAGGTCATAGCCCCATAGAACTGGCCCACAACAAGCCAGCTCATCAGCCAAGCTCGTTGACTCTTTGTGCTGTTGCCTTCGCCAAACCTTGTCAAAAAGTAGGTAATGAGGTAGGGGCCGGTGAGGGATAGGACAAGCAAAATTAGCGAAACCGTGCGGGTGGTCCATTCCTTTAGCGGTTTCTGTGGCAAGCGTTTAGTTGGTACTGATCGACGCGGTAAAGCTTCAGTGGCCACTCACATCTCTCATTCTGCTCCGCGCTTCCTTCAGGATGTCGCAATATGTAACATCGCCATATGCACGGCCTATGGCTCCAACAACCCTCTCGTTCTGGATAACGCTAGATGCTTGTATATTCACCGGAGAGGCTTCAGACTGCGCTTCTTCGCCTTCTTCAGCCCCGGGCTCAGAGCCCGCCTCACCCCCTTCATACCTAACAAGAAACATGGCTGGGTACTGCTGCTGACATAGGGTAGCTATAAGATTGATTAAACTCATGATTAGATACGGGACAACCGTGAGTGGATATGCGGCGTATCCCCATCTTGCGAGCTCTTCTTTTGACGTTTTATACAGCTCCCAAGATCCGTATAGGATTTGTAGGATTGCTACACAACCTTTCATATAGCTGTAGTTACAGGCAATAGTGAGTGCCGAATAGCCATCGTCCAATGCGCCAAGGGGGACGACGTTCATCGTGAGGGGTACCTGGACAAAATAGTAGTGTTTATCGGAGACATGACCGCTCTCTGTATCCCTATTGGCATTATGGACGGTACTTGAGTTGTCTTTGGTAAGGCATTGGCCGTGAATGGCTGTGGACGACGGGATATAATTGCTGTCAAGGAATATTAGCGCGCCATGATAGATGAAGAGCTACTATTCATACTAAAGGTGGTGGTCGGCACTTATTGCCCCCCGCGCGCCAGTTACCAACCGCTCCAGCATCCGTTGCGGTTCCTCCGGCGGCTTGTCTTTCGACATCATACATAAAGCGCCAGCCTGCTGCGCGGATTTGAGTGGATCTGACTCGCTCCGTGCAAAACGGTATATTACCATGATAGCTCTCAGTGTGCCAGAGAAAGGCAGTATCAGTGCCGAAGCAGAGGTAGCTATGGTCTCCATGAGACCACAACCCGGTGGTGTAATCACAGTCAGTGCGTGAAGGCCATAGTTGAAAAGGAAGAACTTGGCTACATCTACCCAGTCGGGGGGTCGGCAAATCGTGTCTCCTGCCTGGGCAGAGATCATTGTCGAATTTCTTTCGGTCATTGTAATGTACTGACAGTCGGAAAGATAAAGGGGCTATGAGATATAGCCCGGGACACGATACCACGGGGGTTAGACTATGATATATAAGCGTCTCTAGATGAGACGTTCTCGGTTTCGGTCGTTCATCTCTGGAGTACAGTTTGTTCCAACAGTCGTTACCTTACATATCTGCTTGTGGAGGCTGGGCTGGTGTGGGAGGGGTTCGCCGAACGATTCAGGTGGGGGGGTGTCTCCAGTTAGGTAAATTGTTGCCGAATTTGTGACTGAAGCCTTGTTCTTGGCCACCAGTGCCCACCAAAAAAACAACTACTCGCGACAGGCATGAAGAACCTGAACATAAAAACGCGCTAACAGGGGCCAAAGTGGTGGCTACCAGAAAAACGATGTTCAGGTTCTTGATGCCTACCGCGAGTAGAGTTGAATATGTGTTTCAAGCTCTCTGGGCCCCCCATGCATTACGGCCGGTATGCAGGAAGCGACCAGTAGTGCGGCTTAGAAGGAGAGTTGAGACGCACGGGAATTACCGTTTTATTCCGCTAGTACAGACCGGTCTTGCCTAATGATTACAATCGCATCGCCACCAGTAATAGGTAGTTTCGCAGTTTCCGACCCGACATGACATTAGGCCGGAGTCTCCGGGAAAGTGACCAGAACTGGTTGCGGTTGGCGGATTGGACATGCAGGTTGTCATTGGCTGTAGCTAGCAACTTGGCCAAGTTCAACTTCAAGCTGTGTCACGGCGTATCTAAACCCAATAACCCTCAGGAATCCACAGTGGGTTCTCGCATCAGGGAAAAATAGGTTTCCCCAAGAAGTCCTCGTCCGCATTCGTCTGGGTGCGTCGGGTGCGTCTTGCGCCTCCACCAAACCTACCGTATGGCACGTTTCCATAGAGGCGCCGCTTCTGCAAAACCCGCCGCGCGACACCTTTCGTGGCTGCTGCGCCTCTGCTGACCTCCAGAAGCAGTGGTGAGAGGGTTCCAAAACCGAGGGATAATTCATGACTGGGTGACGAGTGATATTATGTGACCTGAGTAGGCTGCGAGTGATAGTTGATGATCAAGGTAGTCCCTAATGATTAGTCATTGCCATCATAGATTAATATCGCGGCCATCAGCCCACAATTCTTGCTAGTTTGACTTTTCATTGCCCTGTCATATAGTTTACAGTTCACAGATATTCATGTATCATTCATATTCAATACCAGTGTTACTCTCAACCACTGAGGTTGCGGTTCTATGCTAAACTCCCATACAAATCATTCAGTGTAATCAATATATAGAGACGGTGATATACAGTGATGTATGGTATTTTTTAGAGCAATTGTTAGACATTATAGGGTCGTTCACGAGAGTTAGCAAGCGAGGTTTTGGCGGTGAATATGTCATTGTAGGATTTAGTGCTTAAAAGTACCCCTATATTTGTTTACATCAGCACAACTTCTCACTTCTCTTACAGCTTAATGAAATTGAGGTAAGTACATCAGCAAGATTACCTTTGCTTTCTGATATTTTTTGGGTTTCAGCAGACTCAGAAGACTTACGGGAGATTTAGGAGACTCTCAAGAGACTGTTAGAAAACTCGGGAGACTGTCAGGAGGCCTAGGAGGCCACAGACATAAGTTGTAGAGCTTGCTGATGTATTGTGCGCAATACTACCCACTCAAAATTGTAGTGAAATGGAGATTTTCTATGCTTATAACTTAACAACTACCTTATGCAGGGGGTTCAAATAGTAGGCATGAATACCTGCTGCTTAGAAATTTATCTGAGAGAAAATTGTAGATTTTTGCGGGGGTTTGTGTTGAAGTAACTGAGACTACACGGAGGACAGATAAAGATGATGACGCAAAAGAGATTGAGGGGCACAGCCAAGACTAACGGAAGCACAAGGCAGCGGCCAAGGCGGGGACAAAGAGGCCGGACAGGGAAAGTGAAGACAAGGCAGAGAACTTGAACTATAGTGGAAGAGCAACCGGGAGGGTGCACTTCCAGGCGAGGACTAAGCTATGAACTATAGGCTATGAATAGGAGTATATTAGAGTAGATCGAGTATGAATCGATAGGAAAAATGACTCTTACCAGAGAAACCTCATAGTTTTAGGCAGACATCATCTACATAATCATCCGAGCAACTATGACAACGCCGCCAATGGTAGGAGCTGAGAGGATTATTAAAAGCAGAGAGTATATTATAGTATCATCATCCAGTGAATAGGATAGCAAAGGCACATATATTCCAGGAAAGGGTAAAGAGGTAGCTGAGCAAGCACAGTGAATACTTATCCGAGGACAAGTGAGCACATAATCCATGCTCGTTGGTCTGTAGTGCTCCTACACAACCTGAAGTCAGTTAAGAGGTAAATAATTATATATGCTGCCGCTAGTAATATCGGTTAATCGAAAGGTTCGTATCCGTAAGAAGAGATTTTCACGGTTTATTAAACTTTCTATATCTATATCCTACAGCGCCGGCGATACGGGTAGCTTCTGCCCCCGGTAAGAGTTCTTTTTCATCTTCGGGTCTCTCAGTTCCTTCCTTCTTGCCACTAAAATACACAATGGAAAGGCATGGATAACTAGGCCGACAAAATTAAGCAATGAGGTTCAGAAACGAGATCAACACATACAGAATTACCATCAGGGAATAAGCAGCGTAGCCGAATCTTTCAACCTGGTGTTGGCGTACCCCATAAAGCTCATACGACCCATACTTCACTTGTATAATAGCAGCAAGGGTCTTCAGAATGCTATTGTTGGAGGAAATTTCACATGTTTCTGGATTTCCTTCAACTATTGGCTTGACAGTAAAAGACGCCGGTACCGAGATTTTAAACTGACGTCTTTGTGACTGTTCCTCGGTTGGATATTGGTACATCTTCAAGATTTCTTTCAAACCGTATCGTGACAGGTGGATCCGAGTAAATGGGTTTATAAATGTCGGACCGGTACTGCATGTTGACCATAAATGCGGAAAAGATTCGGGAAGTTGTATGTGTTGATTAGCAAATTTACAACGAGATGAACGGAAAGCAGACCACATGGTGTTGCTTATTTTTTTTTCATGATGTTAGGTGACCTTTCGCCGTACATTCTCGTATAACGGCCAGGTGTTTTATGGCATAATTTCTCTCAATGAATAGAAAGCTATATTTTTATGTAATTTTTTACAAAACTAAAAAGGTCACTTCAAATATTTTTTTGTCAGTAGGACCACGCACAAAGCCCGAGCGTTCTTCGCCTTCTCCAAGTGACTCTTCCCACTGATCGCGAACTCTTTGATATAGATAAGGGCCTTAACCAATCCAGCGCATGGAAGCAATATGGCACGATTGCAGTTGCAAACGGTCAGGGAAACCCCACTACCCTGCTCTGTTAAAACAGTAAACACATGAAGGTCATAGTTGAAAAGGAAGGATTTGAGGACATCCGTACATGGCTTTGCCGGCAGATGATGTCTCCTTTCTCGCCGATATACTCTATGTAATGTTTTGCGTGTGAATCATGCTATTAATGATGGTTATAGGAGAGGAGTAACTTCCTCCGCGCGAACTCGGATACAAACGCGGGGAAGTAGATAGCCGACTGGGCGAACTCACGACAAGTTGTAAAAACTCAAGAGTGCTAGGCAAATCGATATATAACGTGTTTCACCAGGAAACTGATTGTCACCGGGAAAGCAATCAAGAGTGACAATTACAGAACCAAGTAGCCACTCTCAAATATTTTTAACATAATTTACCTCTATCTAGCGAGAGTATTGATTCAGAGAAGTCGTTGACTGGGTTAGGGAGTGTAAGCTTTATCAACTTTACCAAATTTTAGTTATATTCATTATATAACTCCAGGATTTGGAAGGGATACACTGAACTCTCTTATATGTGCCTGCCTTCACATATCGCGTCCCGGCGCCCGCAAGCCCATTTTATGAGGTTTGCACTATAGTGCATATAGCCGTGTGTGAGTCACACACCCAAATTGTGTGACCCGCAAAATTCAGTCACACACTTGAGTTGTGTGACTTACACATGTATGTAACACAATCTCTACGTGTAAGTTAGCACAAGCAGATTGTGTGCTTCGCACGCGCATATTGTGTGTACTACACATGCAAATTGTGACATTTCACACACTCAAATTGTGTGAACTAACACATCCAAATTGTGTAAGATAACACACTCATAGTGTGTTGATTACACACTCAGATTGTGTTAGTTCGCACACTCAGATTGTGTAAATCAACACATTCATATTGCGTTAAGTCGCACACTTATACTGTGTTAGGTCACACACTTATATTGTGTAAATTAACACACTTATATTGTGTAAATTAACACACTCATACTGTGTAAGCCGCACACTTATATTGTGCTAAATCGTATAATGTAAATTGTGTTTTATACACATGTTATACACATCCCTATTGTGTTCCTTACACATCCCTATTGTGTTCCTTACACATCGCTATTGTGTTCCTTACACATGCGGTAACAATACAAAACGTATAAAAATGAGTATCCATCCTATCCATCCACTATTCCTCCATATCAACTTACATATGGTTATCTGGTATATCGGATCTTCATCGTCTCTATATGTATATTATTAGTATGCATTTTTCTCAAGACCTAGGTATATAAATTGTACATACCATTATATATGCGACGATCAGTTAAGTTTTAAGTTGAGTAAAATTAAGTCGAGTAAAATACGTTATTTGCATAAATATATATCGGCAAATGTTTTGTTGGGTTTGCCCGGGATGCTTAGTCCGGGAGATAACGTATCTACTAGTTACTTCAGTATGTTTCGTGTTATGGTTCGTTGCATGTAGAGTATAACTCACATAGCTAGGTGGGTGGTTTTCTTCAAATTCTTTCCAGTCCGCGTTTAAGTGGTGCCTTGCGCGTTTCAAATTGTTAGCATGTTCGGCCTCCTTCCGGTTGGCGTCTTCTTCTCGGACGATCCTACTTTTGACCAAGTTTCTTCCGGCTCTACTTGTGCCACTGGGTCTAGGTGCTTGTGAGTCTGCAATCTCTGGGTCGGGATCGAAATATGATTCCTCTTGCTCTCTCTGTTGTGTCGCATTGATCATGGTATCCTGTCTCGCTTTCTCTATTTGTGATGGTTTCTTCTTGGCCGCTTTTTTCTCAGCAGCCTCTGCCTTTCGTGCAGCAGCAGCCTCTGCTTTCTTTGCCGCAGTTTCTGCCTTCTTTGCCGCAGCAGCCTCTGCTCTTCTCACTGCAGCCTCGATTTTTTTCGCCGCCGCAATCGCTGCAGCCTCTGCTTTCTTTGTATCCGTGTTGAGGATCTTTGGGTCTGTTTTAAATTTCTTTAAGTAGACGGGGGCCTAAGCTTCGTTGTCTTGGGTTTGTTCGATTTGGGTTGCACGTATCCGGGTTTCTTCGACTTGTGTTGCGTATACTTGGGTTTCCTCGGTTATTGAATGACTTGGTATAATGGCGGTCTCTGGGATAGCGATGGCGCCGGCAGCGGTAGCCAATATCTTGGCAACGGCATCATCAACAGCATAAGCCAGTTGAGCAGTAGACGGCGAGGCATTATATGTATCGTCCATATTGCTATCGGTAATAGCCTGGCTCTCTTCGATGGTGGTGGCCTGGCTCTCTTCGATGGCGGTGGAGGCTTCAAGTGCGGCGGCAGCACTGTTAGCAGCAGCGGCTCTTACAGCGGCGGTTGTCGTAACTGGCCTCTTCAAAGATGGTTTTTGAGGTCCCGCGTTCATGTCATTTGTTGTCCTCGGAATCTGCACGAATGATCAGTATATTTATTACATTAGTCAAAAAAAAAGTTAGGCTTTATTAAATACCTGATTCCTCTTGGATTGAACCTCTGTGTCCGCTGTATGGCCTCGTCCTATGATAGACGTATCGTGTTCCACAAACGAAACTCTATTGCCTTGTTTGCCATTGCCTCGCTTATCTGTTGCTTGATTGATCTGCTGTGAAGATGCCGTTGGTCGTTTACCGAGTGAATCCATTGTTTTCTGTCCTCCAGTCCTCATGTCAGGCGTCACGTTCTATCACGCATTATATTAGTTTCAAAATTCGTAAAGTATTACCTAGTTGGAGATCAAATTAAGAGATGTAACCGGTCTTTGTCCGCCACCATCACTCTCCTCTTCTCTAAAGAACAATTCCTATTGCGCTTATTAGTATGTGATTATATACTTCGGATAACTAGAACTGTTAGAATGATTTTACCTTGGACATCACAGTCAATTCAACCCCGACATTGTGAAACCTCCTTATCATCCGGTCATATTCGGTCTTATAAACAAGAGGCTTCCATTCCCTGTCACCTTTGATACCCGTGTACGCTGACGCCCGATAACAACGTAACTCTTTTTCTTCATCTATGGCCAGAACCTTGTTCCTTGAGAGACTCCTCAGAAAAAGATCGAAATCAGTGCCAAGTGGGATAGACCACTCCTGACTACCGATAGTCACCTCCAACCTATCTTCGTCCGGAATACCAACAGGCTCTGGGCTGGTGTCTTTATCTGTTACGTCTCCGTTAACGGGACTTGTAGGGAGAACAGCCGCACTCTTCGGATCGGGTGGTGGTTTTGGGTTTGGTGGCGTTTTCGCAGCGGTGCCGCTGGTTTCCTTCCCGGCGCGAGCTGGAGGTATGGGGGCCCTGGGTGCTGTTCGAGGGGCAGGGACTGTCCGGTTACGTCTAGTGGGCTCAGGAGATATTGTTGGCGCGTTGTTTGACGCGTTTTTGGGCGGGTTGTTTGACGCGTTTTTAGACGCGTTTTTAGACGCGTTGTTTGACGCGTTGCTATTCTGGCTGCTTCCCCAGTTGGTATTCCTGATTCTCTGGTTCGCCCTGCCTGTTCCAAGACCTTTTCTTCTGCGATTTATGGTACGCACTCTATCCTGGCACATGGTGCGCATGATATCCTCGACAACGTCTCTATCCCATTCCCATTCCGCTGGGGCTGTATTCGCGATATATTTAATAGTTGGATAGATCTCTTTTGGATATGAGTATGAACCAAAGCGTTTATCCAGATATATACGTCTCTCGAAGCACTCCCGAAGAACATGCGCGCGTCTGTCACGCTTTATCCGCTCCACCTCTTCTTCATTATCCCCAACAGCACCCATTCTCATGTTCAATTCTTCTCTGTTAATACCAGTTTGAGACCTTCGTTTTGTCTGAATTTCCCGTGATCGGGATCTTTCATCATCAGATGATTGGACCGTGTTGTCGCGTAGCCGTTTGGCTCTTGACGGGGCCGGGGGTGTGGGGGATGCGGATCCTTCGTCTCTGGATGCATGACGCGTATTTTGAGATGGAAGAGATGGAGATTCATCATCTTGCTCCCTGGCTCTGCCGGTACGACGTGTGGTTGAAGGAGGCGGGGGTGCCCGGGGCGGAGATCTTCCACCTTGTTTACCGCCGCGTGGACGCACGAGAGTCCGACCTCTCTCAATAGATCTAGAGTCAGAGCGGCGGACAAGTTCGTTGCTTGAAGTTTGTGGTGATACGTCGATGGGTACGGATGGAGGTGGTGCCGGTCGCGGTGGTGGTAGTGCATATAGCTCGTCATCTTCACATGGTATATGTCAGTATGCGATGAATGGTGCATGCAGAATTAACGTATTAGGTCGCATATATATACATATATGGCCATTTCTGGATGGATTTGGATGGATTTGGAAAAAAATTGAATAAACTATCACGTAAACTCTTACCTTCCTTTTCGGCAGCGATCAATTCCCTATCCCTCATCATCTCCACCTCTGCTAGTTGAGCCCTTAGAGCGGCTATTTTTTCTTCGATAGATTTGGACATTTTAGTTGGCATGATCTATACGTGGCTAGATCTATCTCGATGACCGAAATCAATTAAGGGTCCTGATAAGGGCGTGATGATTAATGATGGATGATTGTGGGGGAAAGAGGGGAAAGGGAGAGGTGGAGTTGTTCAGGGTCTATGGTTGGTGCGTTGCCAAGTAGTCTATACTAGAATAGGTAATTTTCAACCTCACCTCCTCACGATTATCCTAGATAATAGTAATATATTCACCCTTATACACCTGGAAATTAACATCCACAATCATGCCCCTTCAAACTTTTTATAAAGAATGTAACTGCTCGCTGCTGGATATTCGACCTCATCCAGTATATAATAAAGCAGAATGGCAAAGACATTTATCGGTCTTAGAACAGGATCGATTAGCCGAATTATTCCCACAGACTCGCGATCATGCAGCTCACACACAATCGTCTCGATCTCGTCCTATCGAGGGGTTTATAAAAAAACGCAAAGTCGATATTGCATCTAGTGACGCGGATGAAACACAAAGGCGACCCAATAGGCGGCGGCATATAGAAAAAAGGGCGATATCACGTGACTACATATCAAGTGAGCCCGACCAGCCATCAGCACGGAGTACAAAAATTAAAAGGCCCGAAACTCGCGACAAGTCAAGTGAGCTAGAGGAGCCAACGCCGTCGAGGGCTACCGGTATAGGAAACTTACGAATATCTAGCGATGGATATGAAGGTACGCCCATTAGACGGAGAGGCCGCTCATCAAGTGATATCGGCAGACATCTGAAGACTCCGACAAAGCCTCAGGATGACAGAGACGATCAAGGACTACCAAGTTTATTGTCAAGTGAACCAGAGTTACGTTCACCAACCGAAAGACTATACCTCGAAACAAGCGATGACGAATCGAAGACGGTGGTTGACGATGATATCACAAATACACACATAAATACATGTAGTGATGAAAGCGAGCCATATAAGCGAGGGGCTTCTTTAAGTAGTGAGGACAGTCAAAGAGGTTTATACACATCAAGCGACGACAACCCCCATACCCCAACACTTCCGCATATACAATCGGAGCGAGATGATCCGGAAAATGCGTTAGAAATTGCATCATCCCCTCCTAGTCTAGCTAACTGGCTCCCTGAAGATCAAGAAATATTGCCACCACATGAGCAAACAATAAATGAATCGGAAAACGAACAGTTTCGCGAGGTGGAATACGAGACAGATATATCATACGACGAGCCACTCGAAGAGCTTAATGCCAATGATGATACAGAGCATGCATACGAGAGAGACATAGACGATGCATCCGAGCACTTTAGCGATTCAGTAGGCCAAATGCAGAGGGGATTCGTGGCTCCAAGTAATACCCAGGGAGAAGAGCAACAAATATTAGTGTCTGACAATACATCGGATGAAGAATACATATACAACACAATCAGCAACCTAGATAGCTCAGATGATAGTGACCATGATAAAGAATCCAACGGGTTTGATTACGGAAACAGAAATAATAGATCTCGAATGATGACACAAGAGATATTATCAATTTCTATGCACGATCTGAAACTCACGCACAATTTTTCTCGCCGTTGCAACACAGACTTCAACGCATTAATAGAAAACTCAACAAACGGGAACTCATCAGTATGGGATTATAGGACTACAAGGAAATGGATAGAAAGAGAAACGGGTGTAAAAGCAACGCGATATGACTGCTGCAAAAATAGCTGCATATCATACTCTATGTATCCTGATCTCAAAGAGTGCAATTTTTGTCAACACCCGAGATGGAGAGATGACTCAAAAAAAATACCATTCGCAACACATGATTATATCCCCATAATCCATCGAATCAGAACTTGGTATGCAGACTCTGATCGTGCAAATACATTGGTTGAATACAGAATCAAAGCAGAACGTGAAGGTTAGTATACGGATATACACAATCGACACATACGCGCTCGAGTGCAATGCTAATCAAAATATACCTGAATTAGATAACTACACAGACTTCTGGACTAGTGAGTTATTTGTTGAATTAAAAAACGAAGGATTGTTCCACACCAAGACAGACCTAGGCTTTCTGCTTACCACGGACGGAGTACAGGTCTTCAAGGCCAAGACGAGATATGCGATATGGCCAATCGTTTTACAGTGTCTCAACCTCCCACCAATAGTTAGATCGAAGCGCCAGAATCTTCTTTGTGTTGGTTTCATCCCTGGACCTAAAGGGCCTAAAGATCTCGACTCTTTCTTATACCCACTGATCACAGAATTCAAGACTTTACAAACCGGTATCCCCGTGACGATCAACGGATCTTTTGGGCCACTATTCCATGATCGCGTATTCAGTTTAAAAGGACACATTTGCCTGATAAGCGCAGACATGATTGCTAGAGAAAAGATAATGAAGGTTACCGGTAATGGATCATATTGCTATTGCGAGTTTTGCATGATACAAGGTAGATATATATACGGCTCCATGATTTTACATACATTATATATTGTAATTTATTTCAATGAAATTTAACGGAAATACTAATTCGTCAAAAAAGGTGTATGGAATCGTGGGTTATACTGCCCGTTTGCACCACCCACAGACACTCCAGAGGCGGCACAGAACAGAGCAGGGTCTGGTTATCCATGGGCTAATTGGGACCGTTTGGACCTGCCAATGAGAACAGACGAAGAATTTCGAATCACCGCAACACAAATTGCTACAAAAGAAGCGACAAATAAACAGCGCTCAAAATATGGTATACGAGGGCTCTCTATATTAAGTCAATTATCATCGATTGATTTCCCACGGAGCTTTCCACCAGACTCTATGCATCTTTGGTTTGAGAACGTAATACCGGGCCTAGTGAGGCATTGGCGTGGGAAATTCAAAATAGACACCACAAGCGCAGACAACGAGACCGGAAATGACGACGAAATTGCGGAGAGCGATGCGGATGATAACGAAAACATCAACTACCCCATAATTGATGAAGACGAGGAGAACGAGGCCGACAATGAATCAAGCGATATATCAGATGGTTCCGATTCAGAGGCAAGCAATACCCGCAACGAGCGGCGCTGCACATCAAGAGCGAGAGGTCAAGATCGGCTAAGAAAATCAAGGGCAAAAGCAAAGGCAAAAGAGATGGCAGCGCGAAGAAAGAGGAGAGATCGAGAAGAGGCATTGAAATCTAAGTCGAAACCAAAGGCACATCCAACAAAGGAACCTAAAGTGATTCATACAGATGATCCATATAACGTCAGCTTGAAAGATTGGGAGAGAATAAGCAGAGAGATTGCTGAAAGGTATGCGGAGATGCCCACCACATTAGAGCTGACATAAAAAACTAATCTTTTTGAACAAGTGGGCCCACATTTCCATTAATTTTTGGCCCGTTACTCAGGAATTTCCTCGACCACATACATGAGATGACCACTGCAGAATGGCAACTATTCACACTGCTACTAGGCCCTATTTACCTCAAAGGAATATTACCTGACGAAGATTACGATGAGTTCATATCCTTAGTCGAGGCGATACAAGTGTGTTGCGATTATTCAATAACCGACGGGGATTGCCACGATGTCGAAAGACGGATAATTCGTTTCTCCAAATACTATGAGAACAGATACTATAGGAGAGAATGGAAGAGGCTAAAGGCGTGTCTACCTACATTCCATCAGGTATATATATCGAATGCTCTATTTTCAATTGAGACTATTAACAAAATTGTTTAGATAGTTCATGTACCCCAGGCCATGCGATGGGCCGGGCCCATGTTTGTATATTCCCAATGGGCAATGGAGAGGTTCTGTGACACACTCGCTGGAATGGCCAAATCGAGAGTGTCAACAAATGAGAACCTTGCGAATAATCTACTGATGATGGAGCAAAAGAGTATTGTTCCATATGTGGTGAATGTGGATTCTAAGCCAAACGACGAAGACGAGGATTCGGACGGAAATATTAAACTAGCTAGATTCCTTTCAAGGAATATACAGAAAAATCGCCCCCCAAACGAACCCAGCCACAGCCCCATTGCCAGAGATGGACTTGAAGACACAATAATATTCTGCGGCCCATCAAAGACCCGGGAATTGACCGTCCATGAAAGGACATGGTTGAAGGAACTACTTACTGGGGTCACACGACACGCACACAGCGAGCAAAGGAGTGAGGCCGTCCTGACTACAGATGCCGATATTCTTAATATACCTGCTACTTGTCGACAGTTCAGACACGCCAGCTTCAACACCCCAAACCGGGGTGACTTCTATGCATTCAAGGCAACACCCTCAGCGACACGGAGGTCAAACCAATCACGATCTACTGCATTTGTCAGATACGAGACGCGGCGGGCTAACCAAGTCAGAGAAAGCCGTTTTGGTGAAGTTCTAGCATTCTTCACTGTCGGGGGTGTGAACGAGGATATGTGCGAAGATGCAAGAAGTCGTCGCCGGCGCCCTAACAACGCCGGCTCTTTTCATCTAGCAGCCGAGCCCCATGTACTAGAATTAATTCACGAAAAGGAAAGAGGTCCTATCCGAGAGATACGTGAGGCAGACGAACTGATGTTGGTATCAATCCGTGACTTTCCGATCAACAGAGATGGAAAGTTGCTCTATCGTAACCCAAACGAGAGAGGGATAATCAAAATTATCTTTGCGAGCGATATACATGAGTTAATTGGCCTGCTAGCCAAGGACAAAAGGGAATACATAGTTAGGAAACATACGGCTTTATTCCGTACAATATAAATGTGTAATTCTATAATTTTACACAATTTATGTGTGTTAACTCGCACATACAGAGTGTGTGAATATACAATACACAATTTACGTGTGCTAACTCACACATTGAAATTGTGTAAACTTAGAGCACACAATCTACATGTGTTAATTCACACAGAAAGATTGTGTAGAATTAGAACACACAATTTACATGTGTTTACTCACACAGAGAAATTGTGTGAAATATACAATACACAATTTACGTGTGTTAGCTCACACATGGAAACTGTGTGAGTAGATGAAACACAATTTTAATGTGTTAACTAACACATTAAAATTGTGTGAGTAACTATCACACAATTAGCTTGTGTAAACTCGCACAGTAAAGTTGTGTGAGTTAATATCACACAATTAGCTTGTGTAAACTCACACACTGTACGTGTGCTTGTGGATGTGACACATGTAAATTGTGTGAGCGGCTCGGTAATTGTGTGACGCACACATATGGATGTGTGATCCACACACGGAGATTGTGTAACTCACACACGCCCCATACAAAAAATGTACCATGGTGTTTGGTTGCTTTTTGCTTTCCCGGTGATGATTGCTTTCCCGGTGAAACACGTTAACGGCCTTTAAGATAGATTGCACCCAATGCGAGCAAATACTGGAGTCCCGCCGTTGATAGTGAGCGGGGTACAGATAGATAATAGAGACTTTTAGCCACAAACAAAAGGGCAATACTATTTCCGGCCACAAGGCTCAGGGATACGCCTAGAGATATATTCAATCCCAATACCCAAGATTTCCCCCCCCCCCCCAGAGTAATTGTGAGGCTATGCATGCCTAGTAGATTTCCGGTTACCGGTGGCCAAATGTCTCATCGCGCTCGCAGAAGCCAAAAAATACATCAAAACCTTGCAGAATCTTCGGCCACCCCGGCCTGCCGCGGGCACAGCAAAGCCGATCGAACCAATTGTTAAAACATCTCATTAGGGGTGGTCTGTCTTAATGGACGCGGAGACTCTGATGGGGGTCATGCTTTTGTGGACTTTCTTGGGACTTCACAGTACATACGATTCCAACACTTCACATTGGGACACAGCTCAGCGTTGATATTCTGGGACTGACGGGACATATCGTTAGCAGCAGTGCGCTACACGTTAGGCATAGGATAACACTATAAATTTACACAGGTAATCCGACATGTAAATACTGCATGTGAATGTGCATTGTACTGTTGGAGTATAGCGCCTCAAAAATATTTCTGGCGTCTTGAAATCTGTAAACCGCCCACAGGAAAAGACCAAACGGGAGCTATTTTTGAAGCATATTGTTACTTAGCTATTGGCTGACAAGATGTATACCGTCTAAGATTGCGTGACTGTTCGGATAATCACCATGGCGGTCGTCGCGGAGGCTGCGGTTGAGTTATAGCCGGTGAAGCTGGTATGGTGGATGCTGCGGCGGGAGCGGGTGCAGCGGTGTAGTAAGTGGTCAGTGATGTGTATATTTCGGTAGCAATGGGTGTAGGATGCTGGTGGTAGGTAAGGGGGTGGTTGCGGAATACGCGCCGCCACCGGTAGTATTACATACTGGGGAGTGACCGCGGCTACTGCCGAAATGCCCGGCAGCGGTGATGGCGGTGGTGGCGGTTATAGTCGTGGCTGGGATACCGGCGGGAGAGATCACCGTGTCATCGGCCACGAGGACAGGCGGACTATATTGGAAGCGGACTCCAATGGGCGCGGCAGGGGTCGGGCTCGCGGGCAGATTGGCGGTGTGATTGCCGATGTCGAACTTGCGCATTAGGCATTACTAAGGTAGTCTGGTAGACTAGTCGTTCAGTACGTGAGGTGGTCGGGCATCAACCTCATATCTTCCGTTGTATATGAATCGGTACATCTAGTACTTTGGCGCCGCGGCGGGTCAAAGCCTTGGCGCGAGTGATATTTGGTGAGTAATGCCCGCTATGGGTAACGTTTAATCATCGTCGTTGCCGAAATCTTCATCAGTGGCAGTAACTAAAGTGATACCTAGGAGTGGCACCGGCGAACATGGGGCGGGTGGGGTGGAATGATTAGGGAGGTAATCGAGGGGGGCAGTGGAGGTCCGAGTGATAATCTGTGACGCTTAGAGATGGGCACGAGACAAGTTATCTCGAGACTTTTGGCAACACAGGACGAGACCATGGGGACAACAAGATTAGAACAAGACTATTCATAGATATCTCGAGATTCGAGACCCTTTTAACTTTTTTCCACTACACAATTTGATATTTAATATTGCAAACCCCTAAACCAGGGTCAGGGTCCGGCAATAGACTTCCAACTCGCTTTTTTCTGGCCTTTTCTGCCCCTTCTGGCATTCAAGGTCACCTAGCAACGAAGTCTCGAGACCTTGTCAAGACGAGGCCCTTTCCTCGAAAATTTCGAGACCAGGATGAACAAATACAATACAAGACAAGACCTAGCCCAGTCTCGTCTCGTCTTATCTCATGCCTATCACTAGCACTGATGTGCGAGTGGGGATAGGGACAGAAATCAGCTTGCGTTAGGGTACATGTAGTTGTCGTGATTGCCAGTTGTTATGGTAGTAGCAATCATGGAATCTGTTAGGGGCGTGACTCTAGGAACACTACGATCGCAGTGCAGAGCTCGGGTTATGGCGGGGGAGGCATGCGAGTGATATTTGAAGATTAATATTCTCACTTTAGGGGCGACACGGTCCCAAGATTTCAGGAACGCACCCACTGTACTAATAGCGTGCATAGGTATTTACAGAAAAACGGTCCCCTCTAGAGGACATGAAAATGCATGTAATTCTCCAGGCACATACACACAGTCGGTCGGTACCAGCGACCGCCGTAACAACCCTAACCCTATACCATGACCTCAAGTCAACCCCCCACAAAATCCCCTTCCACAGGAAATAATCGAGGCGAACGCATTAAACAATCCTCTGACACAGACTTTCCCAACAAAGTTCTCTGCAAGTGCATGTCGACTTTTCTTTTTTCATCACGTCGTAAAGTACATACAGCGGAAAAAAAGTACAAACTGCATGTGACGGGCTCGTTGCTCTCGCATAGAGTAGGGCAGAATAAACGAGGACATGGCAGAATTGTCGGGATAGATTTAAGCATGCATAATAATCTAGGTATGTAGATGAGGGGAAAGGGTGAACAAAGTGCAAAAGTGAAAGGCACAATAATTCACAACACGTTCCACAAGCTGGCTCATTGGGTCCGATAGACGAATGATGGGGTCCGGTAGACGAAATGATGACGCTACCAGGGGCCAGGTGCAGGGTTGCGATCATAGATAGATCGCCGTACACTACTAAGGAGGCAAGATTTCACCCTTCGGTAGTTGGTGCAGGTGAGACAGCTCTGTACCTCGACCCGGGGATTTGTTTGGTGGGGCGTGCAGGATCAGCACCTTAAAGAGAAGCGATCTGCACTCTTCTGCAGGATCTAAACTAAATGTGGTTTAGCAGGTGGCCTTGGCAACTCTCCTTTGGCGGTATGATATGTCTGATACCACTGGAACTTTGCGCTATGTATAGTTCTCGTTCATGGAGTTATACCAGTACAGCACAGCAGGGCTGGGGGCGTCTACTCTACCTAGAGTACTACTCCATGTAGGATGCAAATTGAAAAGTTTGTAGTGCAAAGATGGCTATATGGCCGATTTGTATGTACATACCTACTCTAGTCTTTGAGTATTTGGTCTAGAGTAAATTAAATACTGGCCCTATGGGAACATGGGTGATCGGTGGAATTGCCCTTACTTCCCCCCCAACTATTTACATACTAGCAGCCTCGGGCGATCTAGGTACCACTGCAACATACTCTAGAGCGGTGTACTCTACTATAGAGTATGCATATACGTAGAAGCCTTCTGGCGCCAACGCGCCAAGCTTTACTAGACTATGTTTAGACTAGGTAACCTACTATCGCTTCTGTTTCCTTCACGTAAAAGGGATGTATCCCAAACTAGAGTGATGCGCGTGTTGGTATAGTAAGTGCACAATTCGAGGCAGTAGACATCCCCAGCATGAGGGATATTAATTCCCCCAGTTATGAAGCTGCACCTGTGAGCCATGTACTCAGTACCGCCCAAAAATCTCGAAGATTAAAATTAAATTATTAATAATGGGGATGTCTAAGGGTGATCAGTGGCCTTTGGCCAATTGGCCAATCGCTGGAAGAGAAAATCCTTGTCCGGAGATGGCTAGACCTGGGCGGGGGGAGGGGGTGCGCTCCTGTGCGCAGGTTGCAATAGAGATTTTCTTTTTCCCCCGTTATTGGCTATGCATGTCTCACCGCAGCTGCCAGTCCACTGCGTTGGGGATGGCGTGCGTACTCTACAGGCTATGTGCGCACGAATCGAGCCTTGTGCTGTCTCCACTTACCTACTCTACCTAATGGCACATGTCTTTACTCCACCTTAGACTGTCAACCCTTGGGACCTTGACTAGTGGACGCGTGAAATCTTAGTCAATGAACTGTTCAAACCTTAATATATTTTTTGCTAAACCAAAGACCGCCCTGCATGTTTTCGTGGACTTGGCATGCATGGTATGTGTGGTATGGTCGACGAGCTGGCTGGAGACGAGCAGGAGGAAAGGTTTAACTCGACCCGTCTCGGCTTGTAAAGGCTCGAGTAGCTCGACCCGAGCTCGGGCTTTTCAGTGGCCTCAGATAGGAGCTCCAGGAATCATTTTAGCTCTATTTGTGCAAATGTATATTATTAGGGTTAGGATTGCATTGAGTTCTTCAAGATTTCATAATTTGGGCATATCTGGCATGGTTTTCAGGTGGGGGAAATCCAGAGGTATAACACCCAAAAAGCTTAAGTTTTTCAAGTCGAGCAGCGGAAAACGCTCGAGCTAACTCGACTCGTGAGGATCCAGTTCACTCGTCTCGTCGACCACACTAGGTATGAGGAATACTCCGAGGGGTAATTACTGGTACCAATTCCCATTCCATGTTTTTACTGCGTATTTTTAGGCACGCAATTTAAAAAGTGATAGATATAATTGGATAGGTACATATTCTACGCATCCCGCATGCACAAGCTACAGTGTCCTGAATAGTTCATTTACATAGATAAGAGGGCAATCTTGCAGTAATCTTTATTGGTTTGAACGTGCATCAGTCACATTGCGCACGTCTAAAGTTGTCTATGTTCAGAGCACAACCCGCGCACTTAAGTTTCAAAGCTTCGTATTTACACGCAACTTTACTTCACTCACACACAAGCTACATAGCTGCTGGTCACTATGTAGGTTCACGAGAATCATAATGTAGAAAAAGATGTAGTATATTTCGTTCAGACATATCGATAGACAAATTAAAAAGAAAATAAAGAAATTCCATGAGCTACTGCGCAGACACCCCCCAACTAAACAGCTGTCCACATGAACCATCTCTCCTGCGACGACGAGGAGCTTTCCTTTGAGACAGGCCCGTAGCCCGGAAGATGGTCATCCCTGGCATCGCCCGCCCACATCGCCGTCACGATGACCCCCGGGGGTTGCACTTCCTTCGCGGCCCGGAACCACGCATCGATCAGGCTGTTGCCCTCCTGCGCGTACCTCATGAACTTGGCCCCCTCCTCAGTCGAATCGGACGACTCGGTGCCGTATGCAAACATGATGTGTAGCCCATGAAAGATCCCCCTCCACCTATCAAACACGTTCCCCGTGCCCTTTTCGAATGCGTCGTCCTGGTGCGGTCCGCAGGCAGCGATGATGAGCCACTCGAGGTCCTGGTGTCCGAGCAGGTCGCCCTGCACCTCGGGCCTCTCACTGAAGGCCGTGTAGTTGGCCATGCTTGGTGCTCCCGTGCCCGGCGCGGTGACCATCCAGCCATCGCTGTTTGCATGGCCGGTGTACCACAGCATGTCGACCGAGTCGGCGTATTTATCGTCATCGGTCGTCCAATCGGATTCCCAGACATCCGAATTGCTCTTCTCGTACGTGACGTTGCCGATGGGCGCGGTGTGCATGACCCCGGACCGGAAACCGGCCGCGTTTGCGCTTGCGAGCCCCAGGCCATACGGCGCACCAAGATATTCCATCCCCACCTCGAATGCACAGTTATCGTCGTCGTCGTTAGATCGGGGGGCTAACCAGTGGGCCTCCCGCGGTAGAGATTCGGTTCTCAAATCTCTGCGGGTTATCCGGTTGTTTGAAGCCGCATAGCGAGAGTTCTGGGGCCGGATGGGGACTTTTTCGCCGTTTGTGACAACCTCTGCCTCAAACACCCACACTGGGGGCATGACCTTCTGACATACCCCGAACGGGTCGGACGCGTAGCCCAGGTAGGTTTTGACAGTCGCGAGTCCGGCAAACGGGCCTAGAGTTGAATTAAATTGCGCTTCCGCCTCTTCCTTGGACATGATATTCTGCATCTCCTCCCCACAGATATCCCGCCAGAGCGCCTGGAGCCCGATCAACTTCCTGTAGCTGCCGTACGTGACCTGGAACTTCCCCCCACCGCCCGTGAGCGGGAATGTCTGGTCCCCAACCTTGATGCTGACTTTCAAATTCACCGCTATATCAATTTTCCAGTCCTCGCGAACGTAGTTCCCGTCGCCAAACTCATACTCGTGGGCCATGAACGTGTTGCTAGTGCTTGCGGGCTCAATGACAACGGCGCCCTCCGCTACGGGCAGCAGGCCGAGGCTAGTGAGAAGGTCCATCCCCATATTGGTGGCTTCCTCTTCAGTCGGGATATCCTTTGGGGCACCGTCAGCCGGGTCCGGTGATTGGCAATTGTCCGTTGCAAAGACTCCGCCAGAGATGGTGTCGCACTCGACCCGCCTGCGGTCGTCGCAGGCGAGCGCAATGTAGCGTCCGTTGTGCATGGTAATCCTGTAGTCGTCGGGGCCGAAGAGAGCCTCGGCGAGCTTGAGGGTGTCATCGGCGGTTACCTCGTGTGCTTTGACATCGAAGGCAGGGTAGGTATCAGCGCCAACCGTGAGGAGGACGCAGAAGAAGACTAGGAGATATCGAAGGCTTGCACTCATTATTGGATGAGTGTGGGGGTAGTAGTGATCCGAGGGATTGCTGTCGATGCTGGGGCAGGATAGAACGAGCCCCTGGGGGTCGACTTTATATATGTACATGTTCGGATGCCACCTCATCTAAGATGTGGGAAATATCCTGTAGAGAAGAGTGCCTAGCAGTGCTGTAGTGGGAGATGTACCTAGTCTAGCAGTCCCAAGAGACGAGAATGTCTTGCAGTGCTGGCCCGGTCCAATGGCGCAGCATGTAGGTACAGTCTAGAGTACCCGGGTACGGGGAGCGTGTTATTGGCCCTATGCAGGAGACTCTTGGAGTACCTACATGGCAGGGCTTGCTTGGATCGAGTGCGGTTCATGGTCAGGTCTGCAATGCCCCGATATTTCTGGTGGTGTAGCATATTCTCGTGACTTCAGCCAATCATCAAACATTTTCTACCAGTACTTTGCTTTAAGCCCATGACCCAGAAAAATCGGTATGTTACGCAGAGTACTTTTCCGTCATTTGGTTCGTCTTTGATCTGGCTTGGTTCCGAAATTGGACACCGACAAGCTGCTCCCCCCCTCTCTCCGCGGCTGAGGTTGGCGCAAGTGTAATATTGCCTGCATTTGCTCGAAGACCTGCCTTACTATAGTGCCTACCGCGTTAATCCGTCTCAGTGGACACTCATATTGACGTTGAAGTTACTTGTTCTGGTCACTTGTCTTACAAACGCCCTCTAATCTTGCTGTAAAGGGCAGCTTCGACGACTGTGTAACCGTCCGCCGAGACGAACTACTGCGGTACTCTGCTTGTCGCAAGTATCTAAATATAGGTAATACCTACTTGAAAAGCAATCATGCAGGTGCACGCTGTCAACCTACTGTAGGTATCAACATCAGCCGTAGAGTACGTGCCTACCATACCTGTAGACGGCTCAGTATTGACAGGTATTGTCGTGGTCAAGGACAACCGAAATACATGTGCTGCTTCTCGAATGAACCGTAGGGCCTCAGCTAACCCCCCCCCCCCCGGGTTTCCCCAACCATTTAGCGGTCTGCGGGGCGTGCTTTGCATCCGATAGCTACTCGGGGCAGGAAAAAAAGGTACTGGGCAATGCAATAGTTATCCGGTCTCAGACAAGGGTACAGGACCGGTGGTTTTATTGGTAGAGGAAGCGGAGAGATACCAAAACCCGTAGGGAAACAGGTCTCGAAGGAAACCATTACTGAATAAAATGAAACTGGTAGTAAAGTTGGCAATGAGCACTACTAGTACCACTAGGTATGACACCCCTTTGCCTCCATTACAGCAGTGATCCTTTCTGGCATTGTATCAATATATACTCTAAAGGTTCATCATCCGTGATACTACCCCACTCATCTATGGCAGTTCCCATTCCAGCCACGGGGAGTTCTCATATTAATCCTGTTTTTCAAAAGATTCTATATGTTTCCGATCGGGGAACAGGCAGGCAGGCAACGACCCCGTCCGACGGTAGACTATGGACTGCATAAAGTACAAAATAGGCTTAACGCGATAACCTGCCAAAGGGATGTTGTATGTGATCCAAAAGTGTAAAGTAAAGACCCATAAGTCGTACATTAATCGTATTGTAATAATTTCCTACCCTCTAGTAGAAATCCAGTTTGCTCTATTCCTAATATAAACAGGTCCAATCGCCGTCACCCGCATTTTGGCAATTGTGTATTGATTTCTCAATGATTAGAGACTTTTAGCAGTGCGAGTTTAATACAATTGAGGCTCCTTGATCCAACTGTGCTAAGTTTGCCTTCCCAGTTGTTTAGTAAAGCCGCCTAGTACTTGCACAAATCATAGCTCAAGACTGGTGATATGATTGATTAGAAGTTGTCGCGGGATGCTGACGATATATGAAGGACCCCCGATCCTCGGTTGGTCTGGCACAACTTTGTGTAAGGTGGACACTGGTGTTTCTCAACACAGGCCGCCGTGAAATCGATTAAAAAAACAAGATATATATGTACAGAGGATATGAAAGAACACCAGTCCAGAGCACAATTCGCTAGGGAACATCCAGCATCGAAATCTAAGTAACTAGTTCTACCGCGGGTGGGTGCAGATCCTCGACGTCTACAACCCTATACACTCCATAATGCTTCCCTAATCTATTCGGATACTCCCCATATGCATACTTCCCCGATAGTTCCACTTCTTCCACTGTTCCAGGCCCCTTCCCAGCCCTGTTCGTATCGTTCTTCGCATTGCTCGCATAGAGCTGCGAATACATCCCCGCCAGGCTCCATGGCAGATGTCCCATCACCCTCCCTGCATGCTTTGTAAACACATTCACAACCACACCCAAGACCAACACCAAGACTCCCATCGCCACGCCAAAGGGTATCATGTTAATGTGCGCCCTGTAGCTCATGTATTCTGCGACATACTCGACCCCAAACATCTCCTTAGCATACAGCCTGAGGAGCAGCGGAAACAGCTGCTTGAGGACGTCCGCGAAGGGCTTCGCCACCACAGCACTGGATGGAACATGGGTTTGATTGCCTTGCTCTACGCTTTGGTTGACCTGAGCTACTAGTGGGTTGATATCTTGGATTGCGTGGGTTCCGTAAACCCCATATTGCTTGGCAAGGCGTGCCGTAACGTCGATGAAGTTGCGAGCGAGAGAGTGGGTTGCGGTCTTGTCGAAAACTTCATTTTTCACGGAGATGACCTTGCCGTCATGAACGGTGGCATCCACATTCGCGATGCGGTCGGCAACAGAGCAGTTCAACACCACGAAGTCGTACTTGTCCTCTTCCCCGAAATGGAACAGAGTGCTGTTGTACCCTGGCGGCTCTGGTATCCTATGGGGCTTATCCACAGTATACCTCTGGTTCTGGAGCCACATGGGAAAGATAAGGCCCGGGCACCTTTCGTCAACCTTGGCGTGGTCTCCAGAGGTCCCGTTCCAAGTGGTGACTATGGGAAGCTCAAGGCCACCACACGGGCTGTTGAGGAACATGACGTTGTCGGTGTGCTGGTACGGCTCGCAGTCGGACGGATTACTGGCGTTCGTGGACTGCGCGCTCGTGCTGCACGGGAAGGTGACCCTGTTTTCCGGGACCATGGTACAGTTGACGTCCATCCCAAAAGCACGCGTTGCGTAGGTTCTGTTCTTGCCAATCGGGGCGATGGTGAAGGGGGAGTCGATGTAGTATTCCTCCGTGGTCCACGAGGGGGTGTAGTCACGATTGGCCATCATCCTGTTTAGCTGGAAAAACATCTCCTGTCGGGCACGGGGGATGTCCCGCGAGGGGTCGTGTAGCTTATTGATCCTTGCCAGGTAGGGGGTATGGGAGAAGATGCTGCTCATAGCCATGGGGAGGGCATTCGAGATCAGGATAGTCAAGGATAGGATTAAAAGAGTGTACTGGCCGCGCTTGAACGATTGGAGCAGCTGAAGATGCGGAGGGTTACTCTTGTACTTGGAGTCAAGAGCATCGACGTACTTTGCCTTCTTTGTTACGAGGGCCTGGTACGGGACCATCATGCACTGAGTGGCTCCGAGAATGACGAGGAGCGCCTCGGCCGTGATCCCAAAAATCATGGGAACAGTGCCGAAGCAAACCTTTGACCAGAACGAGCTTGGGTCGTCGGGCATCGGGAATCCTGTGGGTGCACTCACTGTCAGCCGGGCCCGAGCAGGGTAAAATGAACGATATATGCACGGCCATTCAAGGGATTTCGAGTCTCACTATATATACATACCATCGCGTTTCGTGGCCAATGCCGTGGTGGTGATCAACGCCAGGATAAAGATGGGGAAGAGAGCAAGATTGGCCGTCGCGATCAGATCCGGTGATACCCATTCAAAGTCTTTCTGCACCTGGGCATCGGGCTTAGGAGCTTCCAAAACATTCAAATCTGCAGACCCTTCGAGGACTTCCTCCGCGCGCTCTCCGTCTCCACGGAACACCCGTATCTGAAGGGTGCCCTCCCTGTTCGGGCCCAGCCTGAAATAGAATCCCCTCCTGTCCAGTTCCGCCATCAGCGTGTTTATCGGGTGGTATTCGGAGTGCTGCATCACCGCACAGAGTGTCGGACTGGCGGAGAGTAGCTTCAGGGCTGCGGCCATAGAGCTTGGCTCCCGTTCGATATGGTACGGCCGCCCCTCCAAGAGATAGGTGAGAAGCGCGGTTAGCACGGCGACCAACGGAAGTCCTATCCTCGCTGCCAGCGACCAGTCTGGGTTGACCGTGATCACGACGTCTGGGATCTTTCGCTCCACCGGGATAGTAGTGCTCCTCTCGTTACTTCTTGTCGTCTCCCCGGCCACTGCGAACGCAAACCATAGTTTTAGCGCCTTCCTGAGCGAGCTCCCCAGCCCCTTCGGGTCCAGCAATTTCTCTAACGCCGCCGTGTTGTTCTGCTTGTCACCCAGCGAGAACGCCATCAACGTGTTCGTCATCGACATGTAGATATTGCTCTCGCTGGTTGAGACAACAGGCATCGGCATCACCGGTATAGTGGCTTCCCCGAACTTCTCCACAAGGTCATACTTCAGATCCACGATCTTGTCAGGCTGGTACCCGAAACGGAGGGGAGTAATCACGATCCCACCCCGATCCGGTTTGGACACGAATACGTCCTCCAACCACAAGTTGTTGTCGAGTAGGGTTACTCCGGCGATGAGTTCGGTGAAGCCCTTAAGAGGTTCAATCTCCTCCCGTTCGCCAATACGATGTACACCGTCTGGAAGCACCCTCCCCGAGGGCATTGAGACGGTGGCATTGACAGTATGAGTGTAGTATTTCGTCGTGCAGAAGATGGCCGTCATATTAAGTGGAGCTGGGGAACTGACGTTGGCGCTGACTCCTGGATAACCAGCTGGTGAGCCAGAGGCCCAGCCAAACATGAACGTCGGCGACGCCGGCACTTTCTGCCCGAAAAGGCCCGCCCACGGCGCGACGAAGGACGCAAGTTCCGTGCACTCATTCTCATCGAGAAGATCAAATTCATCAGTCCTCTCCTGGCCGAGGGCATCGCACACCCTCACAATCGAATCCCTACTTTCGTTCTGGAAGATTTCAACGACTAGGTGCTTGTTGTCCGGCCAGTAGCTATAGGTGTAATTAATATGGTGTGCCTCGGCGCATTCAAGATCGGCCTCGTACAGCGTCGTCAAGAAGGTCCAGTCCTCTCCTGACTGGAACACCGGGAACTCGTCCAGTGACTTCACGGGAAGTAGCGAGAAGTCTTCGGTCGTGAATGGGGGAAGTGAGCCGTTTCTCCATGCCAAGTCGTAGGCTGAGAAGGTGAAGTTTGCAGGTACCTGCCGGGCCGTTGAGTTGAACTCGACCCGGCTGGCGTTTGCGAAGATGGAGGTGCTGCCGACGGTATCGTCAAACATATTCGAGACCAGTGGCACGAGCCCGTAGCTCACTATGAAGAGAATTGACGACGATAGGGCCACAACGTAGTGTCTGTCATAAACCCCGGTCAGTACTTGGGCATCCCCTAGCTGGTGGGAATATTGATTGATAACTTACCCCTTCAGTAAGGCCTTGAAAGGCAGAGCAAAGACAAACTCATACGGATATTGTAGGAAGAGTGAGTCCGAGGCTTTGGCACCGTACTTTGCGCTCATTTGGGAGTATGCCTCGAGCCGGATGATATCATAATGTGTCGCATACCACCGAAGACCCAAAGCGATACCAAGTATAGCCGGAAGTGTCCTGTACACAAATGTAGAGAGCTTTGGCATATGACCGTTCTCCCTGGAGCCAAAGACATGGCAGCTACCATGTCGTTTGCAGCCAAGGTTAGCGAGCTCGTTGGCAACAAGTAGCCCGGCGCAAAGGCCAATGAAGGAGATCAGTAAAGATTTGCGGAGAGTCCAGGGACGCCAGTACTGGCGGTCACTCATTTTAGGTTCAAATTTCTCGATTAAAGGGAGCGTGACGTCGTCGGCGGGCATGAGGCTCCGGGTCCAAAACCCGTAGGAAGTACCCGTGGCGATACTCGGGAATGTGGAAAGAAAAGAAGAGCTCTGGTTAATAGATCAGTTATGGAGAAATACTTTGAAATATTCTGGAGAGTAGGGGGTTTCTTTGGCGGGATTGTTTCGTATGCTCGAAGAATGCAAGGAAAGCACGCGCCCTACATATAAGAAACTGAATGAACAGGTTCACATAAAGTGATACTACGGGGCTGTACCAGGGGAGGGGGGAGGGGTTCAACTGGAGCTAGCTGTCACAGCCCAATCGACTTGCTAATATAACCTGAATATTTTATATCTGCGCGTAATGATTGCTGAGCGCATACCCATAAGAGCCTCCATTGCATGCCTCGTACTACAGTTCAACATTGTGATATGCAAGGCATCTGGTCATATCGGCGGCCGGAGTTACCAGAATGCTACGGTATTGGCTGATGTTAGATATGTGCACATTTATGGCTCTGTAGCTAGATCAGGTAACAAAACATAGTGTAGAGAGAATAACTAGAATAAATATGGCCGGGGTCATCAAATATTGAGACCTGCGTGCACATGTCTCGTGACGGAAACTGAAACCCACTCAGTTAGCGATGAGGATAAAAAGGCACTCATACGAACATCATGATCGAAGACTTAGCCCAGATTTTGATTAAATGAGATTTATTATTGGGGTTCTCACCCTTTTTAGGGGATCAAGTGCTTCTAGTCCTAGGCGCCTCATATACAAGTGCATGAATCTTCAGCTCCAGAATCAGCCAGAATGGGATTCAGGTTAGTCGCCACCTCACTAAAGCCTTTATAAGCTAGAAACGTCTCAAGGCTAAGTAATTACTTGTTTCATATTGAGTAGGTAGCTGTGTTAATCAAAGTAAGCTGTGTGTGGTCAAGTATTTGAGAGGGAGGGAGATTATCTCTAGTTCTTTTGCCATGTATCCAATTAGCATATTAGCATAGCGATCAGGCCAGCCTTGTTTCTGGCGCCCAATTGTCTATGTATGTTCATTAGTCCAAGCCGGCCTGCTAGGTTGCGGAGCATGCGCAATATTTGCAAGCTAGTAATCGTCGAAATACCGCAGAATCTCGGGAATAACAAATCGGACTGGGCTGGAGTACAACTTACCTATTGGTCAAGACAACAAAAGTTGCGCTTTGGCTTTGTCGGATTGAAGCTCAACAGGCATTTGACCAATCCGAAGTCTCATATTCCAGTCTAGTTCGATCCGTTATTCCTGAGATTTTGCATAAAGTCAGTAGGGGTTCAATTCTGCGATGATGAAAAATGAAAAGAAAAAGAAAAGAAAGAAAAAGAAAAAAGAAAAAAGAAAAGAAAGAAAGACCTCTAAAGGGGATCGGCGCGCGCCGTACACAACCCAGGCACACTTAAGGCTTAGGATCATTAGCTTTGTCTTACTGGGCAACCAGGTCAGGTCCACGAAGAAATAACAAATCCGATGTTCTTGTGAAATTCTATATAGGTATTAATATTCCCTATGCGTATCCTTGCGGTCAATAAATATTGTATGACATGGGGAATAATCATCTAAAGACTTAATAGAGTATTTTAATCCCCGGCCATTTTTCGTCCATAATTCAGACTCGCATCAGCTTGAGCTTTCTAGTGGTCCATTCTTCACTCTTACAGGAGCAGGTCTCGGGGCTGCGAGTAAATACGACAGCTCGATATGAAGCTAGCAATCCGCGCACCCGCGCACATGAAGTGCATGTAGAGTCTCTTTTACCACGAAAAGAACCAGAAAATGCAGTTGCTTAGGGCAAGGATTGTATGGAGTAGCGGTGATCTCTCATACAAATTATCCCCGTCCCTGTCCCTTGCATTTTCTAGTTCGTGCTAAACTAGTACTACTGCTGCTACCTACTCGAGTGGAAGGCACACCCCCCCCCCCGGGCCCAACACCTCGCAAATCGAGTGATACTGGGTGGCTGATCGGGGTTAGGCGAGCAACCTTTCCCTCGAGTGATACTTCATGACGGCACTCTCGTTCGCGCATGGAAAACTCTCCGGAGCAAAAACCATCCCCCATGCCAAGCCAGGAAAAGAACCCATAATTAATTTCCCCTGGGTCACCGCCCCTACAGAATTTGAACCTGCCGCCTCGCCCAGCCTCGGAAAATTTCCTCATTGGGAGTACTCGGCCACCTGGAAGCCTACCCACTCGGCCATCCAGGGGCGCTGTTAGAGGCTTACCTATGGCGGCTCTACTACGAGGATCAATGCATCAGGGAAAGTGAACTCCGCTGGAGATATTTTGTATGCAAATTGGGCTCCGACAAGCCTCCGACAGGCCTCCGACAGGCCTCCGACTTCCGACACCAACTTCCCTGGCGTCGGAGAGCTCACAAAAAAAATCTCACCAAACCCGGCAGTGAATAATACTTAAATACCAATAATAATATAACACTGTCGTCGTCAACAACAATATCATCAGTGCCCCCGGCCCTTGTGCCGTGGTCCTGGCGCCAGGAACAATATCTGTACCGCAGTCCGCCATCGTCCCGTTTGCCAACGTCCCGTTCATTACTAACGTCTGCGTGCCGTTCACCTCACTAACTTGCTAACAATAATCCCATCACCCGTCGTAGTGGCGTCCACGACCATGGAATCCACATACACCTCGTCGTGGGTTTCATCGCACCCGCACACCGAGGAGTCCTGGCACAGACATAGCAATGGTAGGTTATGTTCTTACCTCTAGTCGTAAAGTGCACGCCATTTGCGTATGGATACGCATAGATGCCGTTGTAGAGCCATGGCCCTGAGAAGAAGAGCGACATGACGGACAGAGCGAGGAAAACCGGGAGAAGACCCGCGGGGGTGGGGTGGCCGCTGGTGTAAGGGACGGCGCCGCCGCCCCCGTAGTAGCCACCGAAGAACTTGGGTGTGCTGGACCCGGTGGTGGTACGACCACCGGCGATACTCGCGGAACTAGTAGTATTGGGTGGGTTAGAAATTGGAGGTATAGAGATAGAGAAAAGGTTTAATTACCCGCCGGGACCACGGCCTCCGCTACTACTACTACTACCATTATTACCCCTACCACCACCTCGACCTCAGGGTATTTGGGGATATCTACGTCCGCGGGGAGGATGTCAGGCTTAATGGAATCTGTGCCTTCTGCGGTGGATGGGGTCGGGATCGACCCGATGGAGGCCCACCCGTGCGTAATCTCTTGGGGGGAGGCGGTGTTTGCAATAGCAAGAATGAGCAGGAGTATTAGTGCTACGGAATGCATCGAGTAAATCGGTCAGTATGCTGTGTTTGTCGCGGGGGGGGGGGGGGGGATTCCCTTATCAATGAGGCCTATGAGGGATGACTGCTGGGCTACTAATGGTGGGTCTGCACAGGGCGGGTTAAATAACGTACACACGCAGATATAACATATATTGCAGTCCCTAGCTCATAGAAGACAAGGTGACGAGAGACCCCATATGGCGGTGATACCGTATGTTCTGTTTCCGCCTTTGAGTCCCTAGAAGCAGTCTATCACGAAATGCGGTTTGAGTCTTAATCCGGTCCGCTCGCACCGAACCAGCACCCGCGACTGTCTCCTTCACCTAATGACACAACACGCGCCTAGACCCCTGAGACGTCCCAATATCCGCATGGCACAAAGTGTTTTCAACTCAGGTGCGGTTTGGTTTGAAGCCGAGGGTAAATGGTTCTATAGCGAACCGGAGTGAGGGATCTTTGTTTCTTGGCGTGGAAACGGATGGAGTGTTAAGTCTTTGAATCACAGATTATCACTCGCCCTCTTTCGCGTGACCCCGGCATACTCGTTTTTACCCGCTTTCACCGCACAAGGAAAATAGAATCTGTCAGGATTAGCAACGTCATCTATTACATCAACAAGCGACCTACAACCTCTAGACCTCTCGCCACCCCTCTTCCGTAAACATAGCATCAACCGTTTCATCCTTTCCCCACCCCGACAATATAAACCGGATCCAGAACACCGAGACACTGCTATCAAACACAAAAGAGGGGAAGGACTTAATCAGATAAATGGATAGGAAGACCAGTTCGGGTTGCAGTGTCCTTATTGACTTTTGTAGTTCCCCCTCCTGCAAATGGAAGCTCTTTGGCTGCCTGGAAGTCGTTTCTCTTCCTGAAAGGGGCGTTCCCATCCACGAGGGCTCGTGCCCATTCAAGCCTGAAGTGGATGTCTAACACGTCTGGAGAGCCATGATCATTTACCATACAAGGAATTCTGGATTCAAGCCAGATATCTGGGGGCTACTTGCCTTGCCCCTTATGCATTTATTTTCAAAACCGTCTATTTTCACAATAAGGCTTTTGTTGCCACAGGACAGGTTCCACTTCTTCTTGATCCCAAGGACATTTGGTCAGACGCACAGCCTTCCGGGTACAAGGTGCATTTGGCTTGTTTTAGTCAGAAATATGTGAGCATACTCTAGTCAGATGATTAATAGCTCGCTAATCCTTCTAGGAGTCTACTTGTCTCTAGCCTCCTGGTGCTGATTTTTGGATTATCAGTACGCAAATCTGCTACAAGACCCATGCTCCTAGAGATGACCAGTTTGCTTTAAACCTGATTCCTGAGGAATTTATCGTCCGGCTCCCTGTCACACTGCCGGTTTCGTTGGGGTTTTATAAATAGTGTGTTGGATTTACCTCCTATAATGCTACCCCAAGGCATACATTTGTTGATCTCCATGCTGGTGTGGCACTTACTTTCAAGTTTATTAATTGTTTCTTCTTTTACCTCCAAGTTTGTTAAGATATTCTTTTACTTACGAACCGTAGACGTGCAACAGAAGGTGCTTATGATAATCAGCGCTCTGCTTATGGATCTCTGAGCACCTCTGCAGATCATGTTTCCCGAGGCTTGAAACATTGGATTGAATATATGGAAATTCTCTTCATGAACGGAAGCAACTTAAGTGGGGTAAATTATAAAGGCATTGAACGCAAAACCTCCGAAGCTATGTCTGCACTTGTGACCACCAACGGAAAGCTACTTCTATCAACATGCCCTTGTACTACGCAATCTAATCAGGAAATCAAACAAGAGATTCTTCTTTTCCATACACGCCCGCTGTATAACCTTGATAATGTTCGAGTTCCTCAGGCTCTCAGCAGAGCTCAGCCCATTTTATCCAATTACAGAAACAATAGCTTATGTGAAAGAGGCCCTGCCACCTCCGGCGTATCGACAGATTGCATAACTGACAGTTCTTCTGAGTACTCATCTGATGCAACACTTGCCGGGGATGACCCACCGCCTAATGTCAAGAAGACAAAACAGAAGGCTCTGTCCACAAATCTGTCAATGCCTTACCTGCTGTGCCCCTCCTCCACCGGAAGAGTCGTCAGCTATTTGGGATCTCAGTGGGGTAAATTGACGCAGCCCGAGCTGGTCAGCACACCTCCAATTTATACCCCATCCGATTCCGAATAGTAGGACAATGGATAATGGATCATGGCTTGTTCTTACTCGATCTATTTACCAAAATAGCATCGCATGTCAAACCAGTTAGCCTAATAGATATAATGTTTGCTACCGATATGTTTTTTCTTTCCCGCGTGGTGGTGATCCTGAAGTAGACCGCAACTATCAAGTAGCTGAAACACCGATATAATTTAACTTCAGGACTTAACTGAAATACCGATATAACTCTCATGCGACCTGGGAGGGCACCTTACTACTATGCGGAAATGCAGGATATGCTCGGGTATCTATTATAGTGCCAATATCATCTCACGGATACAGTGTTGGGCTCGAGGCAGGTGCATCAGTAGCCTGAATAAGGATATTCCCAGAACGGTACAGTGTGGATAGGAATCGAACTATATTTTATACGTGTGGGCTATGACCTAATCTCTAGCCCAGGATTGGATCTCCTTGACTCACACAACCCTGAGCCACCATGCTTACTATGTAATAATCTTGTACTTTACCGACATAACTCGCGGTCACTAATTTCACTCACGTCAATGGAAGATATCAATCGCGAGCCATTGGTATCAACTACACAGTAGATTCTTTATTCTTCTATTCTTTTCTGTTGCAGAAGGATTTGATCACTTTTATTCAGCTCACGTGCACATGATCAGATTGTCCAATTCAATTGAAAAACTATCAACTTTCCCATAAAAGCAATTCCCCATAGCTGAATCCAGAAGAAGAAAATCGTCAGAGAGCCGTTCAACACAGCTATGGGAGCTAGATACAGATTGAAAATAATCGTAATCCCAGAGCTACGTGCTTAAAGCTTTCCCCCAAGCACAGCGACGCACACATATTGAGAAGCCATTGCTTATGGGTGGAATGGTGACCTTCAATGCCTCCTTATCGATTTTGATATCGTTGTAGGAGGTAGATCACCCGCTTTCGAAACCGGCACTTGTAGATCCGATGGAGAAGCCGAAGATCAAAACACTGGCATTCGCACTCTTGGCATATTCCATCGTTGACACCGTTCGACGAAACGAATCGGTGTCAGATATGACTTCCATTCCAGGAGGGTAACCAAGTGTAGTGAAATAGCAGATATAGGCTCCATTTCATGGAAGAATACCGCGAGAAAAATTAATTATTCAAATGAACATTCTAGTGGTTATAAACCTCCCTTTTGGATCCTTTATGGCTTCTAGAGCGTAGTCCAGAGAGGGTAAACTGAGCCTCGAGCCGGGTCGGCTCATGGACCACACCATGTAGCAGTGACCCCATTGAGAAGGGTACATGTAACCACCTAGAGAAAATTTATGCCAGGTCTGGGTATCCACGCTAGAGCTAAGGGTAAAATTACATATGTTTTAGAGGTATGATAAGAGTCCTATTGGCTAGGCCACCCGCCTGAACCCTGCTTTTAGACTCCTGTTTCTACAATAATTCTGCCAGAGGCTGTACATAGTCGTATTTAATCAAAACTTGGCCCAGAGGGCAGTACCCAGACCCTCTATATAATCTTCCAGTCCCTCCGTGATAGCGTTGCTACATGTACCCACAGAGCGTAGTAAAATTGGTGCAAAAGTGATCACCCTGACTTAACTCCAACGCCGACAACGGTACCGTAGATTTGGAAGGTCAGTTTTGATAATGCATGATGAGGCTATTGGCTGCCAGCATGCAGGCACAGATGTAGCCGTTTTGGGGGATATCTGGGGCAAAATACTGAACACACCACTCCACTAGTACGTGTGGGTATTTAACGTCGATAACAAGCCACCTCACCTTTAGTAACGCTACCTCGTACTAGAAGATAGTTAGTTGTCCTCATCTTCTGTCGACTGGGTCAACCGACTGACTATTCCCTCGCACCTCAACCACCGGGCATATGGTGGAGAAGTTTGTGGTGGTGATGAGATTGACAATATTGATTGAGAGTCGCGATGATCCTTGATATCACTATACACCTCAGCGCCACGCAGGAGGATAATCGCTACCACATTCTTGCGGCGGCGGCGGCGGCGGCGGCGGCGGCGGCCCAGTCTTCGCAACGGTCAAGTCCGGATTATAGATATCTATAGACGGTTCAGTAGTGCCTCCGGACTGGAGGGACTATGGTGGTGGTCTGCCCAGTCTCTGGTTTGCCACGACTATAGATAAAGCGCCGGACTATAGATATGGTGGGTTTCCACAAGTAAGCGAACATTCACCTTGCAACCAAGATTTGTATGGGAATGCAACTTCAAAGACGTATTTCTCCCTCAAGTTCAACTACTTGTGGCACCGTGCAATATCTATAGGGTCATGAGCGATCACTCGGTTTTGGCGACAATATATAGAAGTATGAGGGTGGGAGAATATACTGGGCTCATAACGGAATTTGTGTTTGGGAAAACTGCTGAGCCTTGCAGACTGGGGATCAGTGCTAGGACCGCAGATATCTGTAGATATCAATGCAGGACTGTAGATGTCTATGCAGCACGTTGGAAATGTCTATGCAGGACTATAGATATCTGCATGATAGCACCACAGCCTATCATTTCACCACATGGGATGCAATTATTACTTTTCCCGACTGCAACGCGCGGATGAATCTCGTAAGACCTGCGATATAGAACCCCAAATTCAATGTGCAAACGTAACTGCGCACAGGGTGGTAGGGAATCATAAGCGATCACTCGTCATTCGAATCATGAGTGCTCACTCGCTACAAGTTTGTCACACGGATTCTTTTTTTCTTTTTTTCTTTCATTCATTACGTGTATTTGTCCCGCGCGTGAACATATTATATAACGTCTCACAAATTCAATTGCGACTAGGTGATGCACAAAAGCGTTTGCGCGACCGGAATTAAGCCATGATTCTTTGGTCTCCAGGGTATCCACCGCCACTCTTTTTTTCTCTACTCGTTATTCTAACATTACTGATCGGGGTATCCACTGTGACCTTTTGAAGGCGTTTACTATTCACTAACTCGCTATAGATTTTGAGTTCACATGTTTATGGCCGTTTTAGGGCAAACAAGAAGACCCTTGATATCTTACCACTGCTACCAGGATCTCACACTGACTTTCATGACAGAAATTCGCATCCCAACCCAATGTATAATTCAGCAACCAATTCTATCCATAGCATCACTTCCTTCATAAATGGGGTTGTAAAAGCAGGTGGGTGCGTTTGATTAAAGAAGGGTATACATATATGCCTTTGGGGAAAATAGGTAGGAGCGAAGCTATTACAACTGCACGTACAATAATAGTTTATTATTTGTTTCTGTTACCAAAGAATGTATACAAATTATTCTCTAAACATCACCGTGTCTTTTGCCCTATTCCCTAGAACCTGGCGGAAGATGCGGAGCAACGAACGGAATATTATCTATCATGTGGCAAAAGATGGCACTGAGGACGTCTACACGGCGTATGAGTTGGTCGGTGGCATGGGTGATTAAGGCAAGGCGCAATCCTAGTGAGGCTGTCACAATGGGGGTATAGCACTCCGAATCCATTGCCGAACAATCCGCCCCGTGGGGTAAGAGTGCAGAGATGCGGGAGATGTCCCCTGCACGAGCAAAGGCATGTAGTTGAGCTTCGCCTGGTTGGCAATTCACTTCAGCTGAGGGTTGTGCGATGAGGGGTTGTCCAAGAGCAGCTATAAGTGTCCTATTATTTTGGATACAGCTGTAAGGTATCAGATTACATACTTTTCTTGTTTTTTCGGAGGGAAGAGGACTCCTCGGGCTAAAGGAAAAGACAGAACATATTCTGGGGGTAGCACTCAGATATCACAAAAAGGAACCCACCGTAGATACTCGAATAGGTAATGCGCTATCGTTGTTGCCCCTTATCGCACCAAATGTTGAAAATTAGGAGGAAAGCCAGTCTCACTTATTACTAGTATGTACTAGTCAGTGAAATCCGATATGGAATGCATATCTTCAGGCGCGAACCTAAGCATATGCTATCAATTTCACGATGGGCTTTAAGAGGGTGTACGAGACATCATGAGACATAACTGTTGAATTTCAGCATGTTATTCCAAGTGGTAAATTAAATATTACATATTTATCATCCCCATATAGGACTTCATAGAAGAACATGCTAACATAACTATAGATCGATCGAGTGATATCTTATGACAGGCATACTTTATTTTTTATTTTTTTCTAATTTTAGTTCAGTATGGCGCATGAACACAAGATACGTAGTAGCAGAATAAAAGAAACACTAGACCGAGGGATAGATCACGGATCACGATGTATTCTGATTTAATAATATTCACACTGGTTTAAGAACCAATATATTGCCTAGTGTCTTCTCGGTCAACCCCCCCCAATACACACACACATATACACTCATACACGACGCCCACTCATGGTATTTGTGTGATTGGGATAACCCCCGTACCCGTGCTTGGTCCGGGAGGTAGTAACGGGTTTTCTATGGTGATCATAGAACGACGCGCTTATGTCTTGACTAAAGGGAGGTAGCCAGTACCGACCAGTAAAAAAATAAGAAAGAAAAGCGACGAGCCAGTTCGAGAATCCTGTTAAGGGAGGCTTGTGGGTGCATAGAGTATCTCCTGGTAGTTCGAAACATGCTCAGGATTTGGTGCTGTTTAGGGTAATGATAGAAGGGGGCCTCCCCGGCTCTACCAGCCATGGAAATGAATCATTTGATTCGTTTCCCAAGATTCGCTTGTGGAAAAGGCATAAAAAATTCATTTCCATAGCCGAAAATCCCTTAATTCATTTCCGCTGCCCGGACCAGAAATGTATTTTCCTAGCGTCAATAATCTAAAGGTACAGAGCTTAATATATCAATCAATAGCGTAGGTGATGAGATGTGGACTGTCTAATCACAATCCCATAGGTTCAAACCCGGCTCTTTTTTTTATTTTATTTATTAAGTATGGGTAATGTGTTTATTAAAGTAAAATATGAGACTTGAGATTTATTTCGGGATTCATTTCCTTATAGTATAAAAATTCATTTCCTTGGTCATTTAATAAACACATCTCCGATGATTCATTCACACTAATGTTTTACGTGAGTATATATAGGTTTCATTTCTTGATTCATTTCAATAGTTGGTAGAGCGGGCAGCACATCTTCGCCAGAAAGGTACAGATAATGAGCTAACGAGACTGCGAAAAACAGAAAATTCAGCACCCTCATCCTAGCATTATTCCTCCACCCGCCATAGGCCGCCATTTGGGCCGTTCACACAGTTAACATGCTCGGTATTCATTTTCCTTCATTTCCTTTTTTTTTCTTCTTCTTTTAGGCGGCCGGTATAGGGGATAGGTTTTTTGTTCACGCCACGGCAAAAAGAAGCGCTACGCTCCCGGTTAATGCGCTCGAGCAGCTTCAGCTCAGCCAGTAACTAATGTTTGCACCTTCAGCGCTAGTTCCTTGTCTAATTGTAACAGGGGTTCCTGACTTGACTTACTACTTGTATCCTCTGTCTCCTTTTCTTTACCCTGCGATCATTCCGCTCAAGCCTCCGTTTCTCCTCTTTGATTTTAAGGGCGCCCCACTTAAGTTTCTCTTTCTTCTCTTTGAGTTTATGGCATTCCGCTTAAGCCTCCACCTCCCTCTGATTGTACGAGCAATCCGCTCGAAGCGCGTATATAGATTAGATCCTTTCCCCGTATAGTTCTTATTCTTACCGGAGGTGGCCACTTCCTCGGAGGAGGTGGAGGAGTAGGGAGTGGGCGCAAGGCAAACTTCCATCACTCTCCTCCATTTCCTCCCCCATCTTGTCCCCCTCACTTCCATCACTCTCCTCCACCTCCTCCCCTAACCCCTCCTGCAAACTTCCATCACTCTCCTCCGAGATCTCCTGTCCCCACACCTTGTTTATATGTTGCAGCTTACACTTCCTCGCTCCCATCTTCACTTTGCTCCGGTTTGTTCTTGAGCTGCCTCCCCATCCGGGTTCTGGGCGGCTGTGTGGTTGATGTTACCGGAATATTTTTAAGGGTGCGAGAGAACATTGTTAGCAGTTTGTTGATGGAGTGCTGTAGGGAGGGGACTGTGAGACGAGGGGTCTGTAGTGGGGTGGGATGAGGGGTCTGAGGTGGGTATGTGGCAGTTACAGGGGTCCCTGGAGGGATGAAGACAAGGTTGCGGGAAGGGCGGAGGGAGATTAGTCCTTAGTGCTAAGCCCCGGGCTGAGCGCTGGATGCGGTTTACGCGGCAGGTAGAACAATTTGTTTACAGCTAGGCGAAGTGGGATCATTCTTCTGCTGTCCCTCATGCCCGATGGCGTGTAGCTACATGTTCGATGTAATAACGTGCAAGATTTTTCAGCTGATCGTAAGCTAACCCAAGCGTATACTAACCTGGCCATTCCAGCACTTTGGCAACGCGGACCAGAGTGGAACATCCATACAGTCGCACCTCGCTATCTCGTAATTCGATATCTCGGATCTCTTGCTGTCTCGTACGGATTTGCGGGACAGGTAGTGCCCTTCTCCACCAGAAACTATTTGCTGTCTCGTATATTTGCTATGTCATAGGGGTTTGGCTCCCAGAATACCCTAACGACATATAACGAGTTGCGACTGTATGTGCCTGACAGCGTTGGAGGTTTCATCCCACCGTGGCTTGATAAGCGGGGCGGTATGTAATGGGTAGGTATTTCCGGGCAGCATGTTAACGAATTATACATTATGATTAGTTTACGTGAGGCTGCATGCAATTGACACTCTACGCGGTTGCTGAGATTGCGAGGGGGTGGTGGACCCGTTTTGATACAGTCTCGGTGTGTATATAGAGACGGAACCCTAACTAACCCTAACAGGAATCTAAAGTTCAAATGGATACATTTATTGAGCATATATTCTAGAGGTAGCAAAATGTATTGCAGAATTATATAAATAAAACTACCAAAGATATTACCGGCCACATCTTGATCAGATATTAGACTATGTAATATTGCTTGTAAAAACAGAAATTATATTTATGTGTTAAGAAAGGTGTAAAGGAAAGGGTCAGTGGAAAGGCATCCTGGGAATGGGTACATAGCCCCATTTCCAAGAGAGGTTCCTCAGAAATGAATCTTTTCATCCATTTCCCGAAATTCTATTGCAGGGAAAGATTGTTTGATTCATTTCCAGGGTTGTTGGAGGGGTCCTGTGGTTTGGAACCAGGCCGCGCGAGGAGGTAGCTAACTAAGGTCTCTAGGGTTAGGGTTGCTATCATTTTTTCAGGCATCCAGTTCTCTCTCCTATACTTAACTAAACTCTGCTAAACTAGCAAAGAAAGCGACCGGCTACTCCGTGCATCTTTCGTTTCGCGCTTTACATCCCCGACACGCTACTAGGCAATTCAGGTATGGCTAACCAGTGGAAGAAAGGGGATCTAACCTGCTTCCCCGATGACACGCTCACTAAAGAGAAGTTAGAGGCATTTTTTGAAGGTATAGATATATCCACCTATTTGTATTTTTCAGTCCTCCATTAATATTATCGTAGATTTCAGCTCCAGCACCCTGACCCCGACTCAGAAAGGGTCCGAAGCTTCGACATTTTCCCATCTAGTCAACAATGTGTGTCCCTTTTGTAGTAGTAGTTCAGACTTTGATTACTGCATATCTAACGTTTGCTAAACAGATTCGCCAAGTTTACACCACGGATCTTCTAATTCTACAGCGAGAGATCCTAGGGCTCCAACGGGAGATTATCCGGCGATCTGATGAACACCAGAAGCAAATATCCGAGCTCAAACAGCATTACGAGGGGTGCCTGAAATTAGCTACACCTGATAAAGTGCCCGCGAGTACAGCACCACTAGGCTCTGCTGAGGAAGCTTTGCAGCGCGGATGGCGAGCCGGAGAGGCTCTGCCGGTACGTACTCGTCTGTTGGATCCCCCCATCGATAATCTATATTTACCACGTCATAGGCCAATACGGTGGAGGTCCATGTTGATACAGCTCTAGGACCACAACGGGACATGCTAGGTTGGGAAACTCATGAGTACAAGAAAACTGGGTGGACCGAAAGATACGCCTTTAAAGCCTTCAAGTTTTTGGAAGTCGGCACCACCAAAATAACCATTGCAGAAACGGGACCGGGTAGTGTGCATCGAGTGAATGCGTTTCTACCTACTAGTTTCGTTTCGGAAGGCTGGACGAACGAACGAATTCACTTTTACGCTTTTGATTCGTGGCGGCCAAATACAGAAATGATATCTGTGGGCTTCGCCGAGGATCCTGCTAGGTGTATATTTGTAAGAGGAGACCATGCAAATAAGCTCGAAGGTTGGTCGGAAAAATTTGTCTTTTGGGTTCCAGTGTAGTGCTGGCATGCCCGGTAGGATATCAACCGTGGGAAAGAACATGTACTGGGAAAAATTCTTTACGAGTTTCCCCTCTTGTTTATCAACTGACGTTTGTGAACAATATATTTAATCGATTTCTCTCGGGAGCAGGTGGCTTGAGGCAACTAAAAACCTCGGGCATGTGACAATCCTTTCTTGAACGATGTCTATTCAGTGGATCCTTTGCTATCGCTGAAAGGCTCGTTTAGGAATAGGTCAAAATATGGTTTTCTCCCTTGTAAACTCTGTTTCAACAACCTCTTCGTTAGGCCTTGATCCTTGGAAACCTCATTTGCCTAGTTGTAAAATGGGCTCTAGGTTTGCACGAAACCTAACCCTTCTCCGGTGCTCTAACTAGTGGCTAGGTTTATGTCAATATATTCTTTGAAGCACATCTCCCTACTACATCCAGTGGAGGTTCCCGAATGTTGAAAAGCATCACATTTGTCTCAGCCCTATCGCCACAGAAAATGAGATATTAGGTTGCGAAGGCCGCCCTCCCCCTCCCCCTGTAGCACATCTAGCTTTCAGCTGGAAGGTCCTGAATCGAGCTGTTAGTGTGGCTGGAGAGGCGCCCCCTCCACCGAACCTGCCGGGCGACACGGCTCCACACAGGCGCCTCCACCTCTCTTGCCTGCGGCGCTCCACCGAACCAGCCGTACGACACCTCTGATGACTTCGCCGCCTCCACCGAACCTACCGTACGATACCAATCCTACCTACGGCGCCTCCTCACAGAATTGCCGCGCGGCGCACGTCCACACAGGTGTCACCTCTGCCAAACCTATCGTAGGGGACCGCTCCTACCTGCGCCGCCTCCTCCCAGAGACGCCGCACGACCTACACGCCCAAAATGAAGCCTAGGACCTGCCCAAATTGACGCCTAGGACTCGCCCAAAATGACGCCTAGGACCTACCATGGACACGCCCAAATTCACCCCTAGGACACGCCCAAATTGACGCCTAGAACCTGCCCAAATTGACGCCTAGAACCTGCCCAGATTATATAGGCTTTTTGAGGGGTGACCTTAGGGTTAAACTTAGGGCCCGGGAACGCTAGGATACTGCCTCCCATCCCCTGCGTGCCACTACTAGGTGGATCAGTTACATGTGCTGCGCTTGAGGCCTGTTACCTCGAATGTCGTGCAGGTGAAGTCGTGAGCCCAATGCTACGGGGGCAACGTCTGATGAGGGATGGTTGATATATATTCTGGTGGGATGGTGGTTGGTATATCTAACACCCCGCAGAGCCGTACCGGGAAAACAAAGTAATATTTGCCCGGTCGGTACCATGCTCTGTCAAAACCCCATCCGCTACTCCGATCCGCAATCGTGTACCCCTCGTGCCCCCACCACACAAAACTTTGAGGCCAGTTCGCGTCACACACATACAAAGTAATGCCACGCTGGACGACCACGGGTCGCATAAAAATTCATCGCACCTACAGCAATCAGGCTCGCAATCATGCCCTGGACATAAGAACGTGTCCCTAATCTCCACCACATCCAATCGCAATGACGAGCAGCTTTGGGAAACATAGGGTCCTTTCAGTTAGTTAGGGTTAATTAGTTAGGGTTAGTGATCAAGTTTATTTACTATCTACTCAAGCTAAGGGGAATCCCAGGAGCCCCGATCAACCGCTCATTATATGCCTTTTTTCTGGTCTGTGACCCGGGTTAGAGTTAGCTTTCCCTATATACAAAACTCGGAAAAGATTAGTTTTTGAGCAGGATCATTGTACGATAGCTTTTACACAAGCGATACTGCCTTATTATGTCGCTCGATACCTCTTTCACAGAATATCTAAAGCCCCTTTTTTCACACTACAAAACCATTTATCGCAGTCATTATCCCGTTCTGCAGACAAAGTATTTTCAAATACTGGCCATAAAAGTTTAAATATTTCAAGTTAGATATTACAATGAAATATATCGTTCGATGGAGCAACATGACCTCTCCGTTAATAAACAGAGTCGCTCCATACAGATTCAATGAAAACACAATAAGTGAACTTTATCGGACGCCCTGAAAGATTATATCTCGCTAGTCTATCAGTTATCGCCCTACAAGATGCCCATAAACTATCGAAGCTTATACTTATCGATCGACAGAGCCAATTCAAGATAGCTTGTATTTGTTCCTGTCGAGCGACAAATTTCGCTCACTCTGATCCCCTCAGCTTGCGGTCGAGCGATTTTTTTGATTGTGATTCATGCTAATTTTCACCCATCGAGCGGCAAATAAAACATTATTTATCACTCTAATATTACAACCGGCCTATTTTAGAGCTTGTTCCAGGTCCTTCTCAGAATCTATCGAGCGAGCAGAAATTACTCGAATCTTCATCTATGAAATCTGTTGAACGACTTAAATAAGCCAGGATCGTAAATGCAATATCTGTGGATCGACCTAAAATTCCATTACCTGGTGAATAGCTTATCTGTCGCTCGACCAATAATGTTACTGTTCCTTACTTTGCCTATCCATCGTTCGACCCGAGTTCATCCAAACACCTATCTTCCTCATCATATCAGGCGATCAACAATGCCCCTTATCATAGACATTGACTCTAATCGTGTCGGGTGTTGAGGGTAAATACGAAGAATCTGATAAGAAAATCTTGCTGTGAAATAGGAGTGTTTATCTTACTAGATTCTCGGTATTTATGATTAACCCCCGGTACAGCCATTGGGCAAATAACCGATATTCCCACCTTGTACTACGGGTATAGGGGTAAGTCTGGCAACGGGCCCTGTGTCGCTAGACTTACCCCTATACCCGTAGTACAACAGTCAACAGTTCCATCGATAGATGCCACAAACTCTTATCGCACGATGCTGATTAGCGCTTACTTGTCTAATTACTATTTGTCAAAAGAGTTAAATATTTATCTATAAAGCCTTCCCTTTAGCCCCTCACTCTTAAGCCTTTACATTGTCAATCAATCCGAGCAATACATTGATTGTCATCCAACAATATCCTATCAACTCACCCTTATAACCTTCGATTCAACCTATTTTCTTATCGCTCTATTAAACAATAAAGCCCCATAGCTTTCATCCTTGTTGTTATCCACAATTTAATCTCTTATCCACCACCTTGTTGTCGGCCGATACTAACATAGCATCTACCACTATTTTCCCTCATCGCACGACACCCCACCGTATCCCACCTTAACGACATTCTCACTGCCCGCTAGTTCTTCATTATCCCCTAATTGATCTTTATACCCGGCGATACAAACAATATAACGACCGATGTCCTTATTTGTAGACCGATAGCCCCTCCCATATTTCTTCCCTTATAATACTCTTGATCCACAGCCCTCCTATGCTTATTGCTTACAGTAATCTATTATACGACCAAAGTTCACTATTCATTGGCTCTACATTACCGTCGCCCGACAGTATATCTCCCTTGCAGTTACTCACTAAATCAATCGCCTGACATAGTCTGCTCCTTTTACCAATTCCAAGATTGTCATCCGATAACTCTCCTTCCTTCCCACAATCTATTTTCTGTCCTCCGACAGTCCCTCAGAGCCTACAAACATAATCAATATCATGTCGACCAATGGATTTCGCTATTTCCCTTCTGATGGATACTATCGTCTGACAGCCCCCTTTTACCCTATACCCCCCAAGCCTATCGACTGACAAGTTCCACATCTTTGCCCATCCTTTTGAAAACTGTCGGACGACAGGAATCCCTCCTTTTCCCATCTTCCCAAAACCTATCGACCGATAGATCTCATCATTTATTTCAAGTTCAAGCCTATCGATCGACAAGCTTTTTTCTTTTTACCACCTCCAGAAACCGTTTCCTGGTGAAAAGTTATTGGAGTTCTAGAAAATCTCAGGCCCACTTCATTTGATAATGCCGATCTCTTAAATATAAGCTAAAGAGCCTATTCTGATTCATTCTGCCTCCTCAGAATTTTCATATTCTGCGTGGTTGTTGAGATTGCGAGGGGGGGGTAATAGTGCAGGAATACGGCCTCGGCATTCTCGGCGTTCTAAAAAAAGTAACAGAATACGGTTGACTACTCGCCATATCTAAATGATAGAATGTTCTTCAACCTATATTTTTTTTTCTCCAAATTGTGTCTATGTATGTTTTTTTCTTCTCGTAGTGAGAATAGGTTTCCGTAAAGGTTGTGTGCGGAGGCACTGTGGTAACGTAGAAGTGGTGGTGTGGACCTATTCTCGAGGGAAGTATATATATCTATATCCAATATAGAAGTCTCACCTAGGAATACGTAAGGGGAATGTGAAAATTGATAATGATTTCCACGAGAACCCCTGATCGTGCTAGCTTAATGATTGGAGGAATGATCTCAGCCTTATTCCCTATACTAGCAGTTTCAAAGAGCTCGCTTGCCAAGCTTGAACTAATCATAACTATATTACCTATCTCACATTTTACGCGTATACTCATTGCTAAATACTGACAAAAACAAGTCTAGAAGATCATCGTGAACGTAGTTATCCTTGCTACAAGGGAGTTTGAGAAATGGTGTTAGATGCGAAAGCCTCGTAATATGATAGAGTGTATGAAGGTGGAGCTGTATCAGGGAGATCTAGAATTTCAGCTGTTTCAGCCGATATGCAATGATAATGTTCAGGGGGGGTTCTTTGAAGGAAAAGCATCGGGCAGTATCGCGCGATGGTTGAAATCTACCAACTACTTCAGAGAGGAATCATATATTTCACGTCCAAAAATTGATTTTTGCCCTGATTCAGCGAGCTTTACTTGAGTTATTTCAAGGGTTTAGTATTGGACATGAATCTTTTTGACAGCTTCGGTGATTCTGACTGAACCCAAAGTCAGGGATCGTTGGTCACGAAGGTAGGTCAGCAGGAAAGGAAATGGCATACCTGTTTATTCTAAGAGCATAAGGTTAACCTGATGGGCCAGCTAGCTCTTAGCCTCGGGGGGCAGGTGAGGGTGAAGGCGAGGCAATTGTTTTGGTTGGGAGGATTTCAAAAGACCCCGCACCCGGAGGTTGTGTATTAAATAGCCTGGTGTCATACTAAAAGACAAGACAACATGACTTGGCACATACTAGTCCGATGATAAAAATCACTTCCAGTTTACCCGACCATACAATAAATATATTTCTTAGCTGGGGTGTGCAAAGAATCACACGTATATCCATCGGAGAGGGTTGCTTCACTTGGTGGTAAATCACCAGCGTCAAACCCATCACCTATTATTATTATGGTGCGAGGTATTCGAATGCATTGCATTTTCTCACCTCATTTACAAACACGTACTCTTTGTTTACCATCGGTGGGAGAATATTATAGTTAGGGTTAGGTAGGGTTAGTTAGGGTTAGTGATCAAGTTATATTGTTTAAGGGTACAATAGAAACCACAGCTAGGGAAAGCCTAGGCACATGACTACAACTATAACCGCAGGTACAAAAATGAAACCCCACAAGCCCCCCAAGAGAGCTCAACCCAAGTTCGGAAGCGCAACCCCCAAAGCCGAGTCTTACAACACTCGAGAAGAAAACAGGAAAACACCAAGCACGGGTCCTATGCATGCCATCACCCTTATAACAGCAATCCATGCGAGGGAGGAAGAGCCCTGCCGAACCAACAGCTCAACCCAAATCAGAGGCACAACCCCCTAAGTCGAGTCTAACAAACCAGTCCAGCAAAGACCAAAACCCAACAGCCCAATCCATACCGAGGCACAACCCCAAGATCAGGACTAACAACAGGTACAACCTCCAAAGAAAAAAAGAAGCAGAGAAAACTAAGTAACTCCAACTTCTAGCGGCCCCAGACCTCCACTCCACCCCACCATTCCCGCATTTAGGCAGGAACAGTCGATGGGAAAATGAATAAAAAAACATAGGAAAGATAATAAAAAGAGTGACGGACATGAAAGAATAGAAACAACAATAAACAAGTAATGAAATGGTATTCCTGCACATCTTCCAATCCAACACATCAGTCCAACAAATCAAATCAATCTCAAATACCCAACTCATCCATCAGTCTTTGAGCCTCATCCTTCTGAAATGCTGTCGCAAGTCGTTTATTCCAATCCATCAGTATCTTGTATGCCCTATCATGCGCCTTGATATTAAGCAAGTAATCAATGACGGTATACTTGGTATCAGGTGGGTGGAAGAGTCTATCAAACTCCATCATCTCCTTCTCCTCATCATTCAACACCAAGTCCAGGTCCATACATCGGACATGACCCCTATCAAACCTCTCACCGCAGAGACATTTCCTGCCCCAACAGTAGATTCTCGTCTCCAATCCCAGAGCATTCTCTGCTTGGGTCATGAATTCCTAATACCAGAGAGAGTGACCGAGTCAGCAATCAGATTCATCGATTATAGAGCTGAATGTATACTCTATATCAGATGAAAGTGATAGGAAAATCATGCGGTCCACCCGACATATATGTCGAGGTGGACCACCACCATTTCCCTAGTATCCAACTCAAATAGACAATAAAAAAATCAATAATTAAATCAAGAAATCGAGGAATCACAAACCAAGGACCGCAACAGCATCCAACCCATCCAACCTCGCTTCAGGTTCCACAATAGCACTCAAGGATAGCGTCTTCATATCCCTCTCACAGATAGTAACGGTCTTCCTCCAACCCAAGAAGGAATTCATCCTGTCCTGCAGCTCCTTGCCTTGGAATCGATGCTGCTACTCAATGAAGGAGGAATACATCCTATCCTGTACTAAGTGACCAACAAGAAGACCATCGCATTTCCTGCATCGTCGTTTCGGCCCCTCGACCTATCGATCTCTGAAGGGCAACCCTTCCATGACCACCGACCCGGCCCAGATGCGGAAGAACAGATACCGGCCAGGAGTAGTCTCATCGGATTGTCACGGTACATGGTCTGCAGGTGGTATTGAAATCCACACCTCAAGTGCTCCATCCGTCTCTGCATATCCAGCACTTACAGAGATTCCCAAACAACCCAGGTCTATTGGAGCAACCACCAGCAATCCATATCATGCACTTCTTCCAGGCAATCTCCAACGGTATAAGGAACTTTCGGGCCCTAGCACGACCACCAGTTGATCGGACCCAGGGATCAACAAGAGCCAGACCATACCCATGACCGGTCAGATGAATATCTTGAACATGTTCAGTCTGACCCTAGGAGTCCAAGTATCGGAGCTGAACTGGAGGAAACCCTTGACACCCATCGCCGCCACCATCCCACACGCGCTCAAAGTCAATACCATCCCTATCGACCGGAAATCCCAGATAGCGATAGGAGTCAACAACCGGAAGAAGTAGACCATATAGGGTCAGAGGAGCATGTCCAATCCTACCCATCGACTGGCAACAACTCCAAGACTGGCCACCTCAATCGCATGTCATGATCTTCAGCCCACCGTTCACAGATGGACAGGAGAGCAGAGGCATGAGACCAATCACGGCACATGAGAACCCCATCATCAGCATAGAACAAGGCTGACGGTAAACAAGAACCAGAATCATAGCTGTAGAATCAAGAAATAGGGTTGCCAGGGTTAGGGGTTAGTTAGGTTAGTTAGGTTAGTTAGGGGTTAGTTAGGGGTTAGTTAGGTTAGTTAGGGTTAGTTAGGTTAGTTAGGTTAGTTAGGTTAGTTAGTTAGTTAGGTTAGTTAGGTTAGTTAGGTTAGTTAGGTTAGTTAGGTTAGTTAGGTTAGTTAGGTTAGAGGTGCTG